>VZTZ01023272.1:552445-564770 GCA_013400955.1 Drymodes brunneopygia
TTTTTTTTTTTTTTGCATCAGTCATTGTGTAGGAGTACTGCTTTAATCAGTAATCAGCATTTCGTTAGAGAACCAAGGCAGCATCTGCTTTGTGCCACAGTCCATCTCTGACATTGGAACTTCTTCCACATCCCAAACCATATCCTAAACAAATAAACTTCCANTTTCCTATTTCCTGGCGGTACCCAGGGACTAGGCTTATTTGAGTCCTCACTGTTGTCATTGTGAGTTTATTTTTAACCTCAGGCTCTGCGTCTCCACAAGGACATCAGAGTCTTGTGTTCTTCAGAAACACGTGGCATTGTCGGTGCCATTTTAGTCTCAGTTCATCCTGTGTCTTCCAGCGCTCTCTGGCTTCTGCCTTTATCACATTTTATCTTTCCTCTTCCCACTACTTCAAAATTAGCCAGACAAAATTACTTTACTGTTACCAAGCCTAGAGGATCACTACACTTCTCCATCTTGTTAGATCTAGGCCACCTTCTTGGTTGCAATTAATTGCTCATCTTCCCATCCCTCTTGTTCTCCCTGCTATCCTTTGGCAGGAACAAACTCCCCGAGTTTCCATTTTCCTTCCCAACACAATCATTCATCAGCTGCTCTCCAAATGGATCCATCCACCACAAAAGCCATTGCCAACCCCATCCAGATTAACAATATCTTTAAATCAACTTGTAAGGCAAATCTGGGCTTCCTGGCAGATGAAAAGCAGACACCCCAAATTCTGGGTTCCCCCACACACAGTGGGAAGGCAGCATGGGGCACACGGCAGGCCGTGCACTGGCTTTTCCCACCCAGATGCCTCTGCCATGCTCTGCCATTTCCGAAACACACATGGGAGCCCAGCCCCATCTTCATCAGTACAAAGCAGTGTCCTGCCATGGGCCCTGTTGCTGGAGAGGCCAAGGCATAAAGTGGAAGGAAGAGGAAGAGATGAGACCAAGGGGAAGTTTTTCTTTCAAATACCTTCCAACCTGTGCACCTTCCCTCTTACCAGGAGCCTGTGGACTGTGGGATTAGCCCAGCCCCATCATTCTCAATTTACACAAGGTACCTCAAGTCAAACACTTTCACTTTAGGAAAGCAGTAGGGTTTTTTGTCTCCTTCAGATGCCAGCAAAGAGCTGCCCTGTGATTCCCTCAGCTGCACAGCCCTGACCATCAGATCTGTGTGCCCCAGATCCACCTTCCCATGACAACTCCATGCACAAGGACAAAGTCAGTGGGACCTCCAGGCCCCCATGCCAGGGCACAGCCACTGAAGGGGCTGAAGCAACAGAACATATTTTGAAGATTTGTACACACCCCCCACCCCCCCCACCCCCCATTTTGTAGAATTCATTAACAATTACAGGAGTAACTTGAAGCAAGAGCTTATTCCAGCTGAGTTGGTGGGAACCCCAGATTGCTTGGATTGGTTTTGATGTTCAAAGTATTACAGGGACACATCACCCTGCTGCTTTTGCTGCAGATCCCATGTGTGGGCTGGAGAAACATCTTACTTGCACTTTTATCTGTTGTTTACATTAGAGACAAACAGTTACCTACCTGGCAGGAACACAAAAAGGATTAATTCTGGGGAGAGAATGGGAGAGGGAAGAGAAATGCCCACATAGCTTTATACAGATAAGAACAAAAGGTGTACTCAATGTTTACCCATTGTTATAAAAGACTGGGTTTGTTTTAAGCCCAAAAAGAAAATTGCTCAGTAACAACTGACTCAAACTAATTTGGTTTTTTTTTTGAAAAACACAGTGCTGTGGTTCTGGATGGAAAAATCTACGCTACTGGTGGGATCGTCAGCAGCGAAGGACCCGCCCTGGGGAACATGGAAGCCTATGACCCTAAAACAAACACGTGGACACTTCTACCAAATATGCCCTGCCCCGTTTTCCGACACGGCTGCGTAGCAATCAAGAAATACATTCAGAGCGGCTGACGTTCCAGGACATGGATGGAGAACTGTTGGTACCTGTTGACAGCAGGCAAGAGGAGTACTATTACTTAAGGAACAAAAGAAGCAAAGCCAGCCAGTGAACATATTGCTCTAAAGTCTTGAATAGTGTCTACATTGAATGTAGAAATATCATCCTCACCTTTTGGTGAACAAGGAGCAGAGAGCTCCGTGCTATGTAAGATATTGTAACTTAATAATGCAAGGGTGTCACTAGATGTTATAGTGGCACTTGTTCTGGACATCGGCTTTTGGTCAACCCAGGTGCAATAGAATTTCTCATATTTTTTAAGCTGGGGAAGAGAGGAAAAATAATCTGCATTTTACTTTAGAGCTCAAGCTTGATTCTTGAAATAACCATGCAGATTAGTTTTACTATTACACTTTAGGCATCAATCTATTTGAAAGGTCAAAGTGTCCTTACCACTTTGATTCCTACATTTGTTTTTAATACATGCTTTTCAATACCAATGACTGAGAGAAATCTTGTGTGACAGATGGCATACGTTGATGTCAGTCTTCCATCAGAACAAACAAATCTTTCAGTTCTCTAGAGCAGAGCCCAAAAGTGGGGTGAGGTGGGGACTGGGGAGAAGAAGAATAGCCATTGGTAATAAATTCCATGTAAAATGATGAAAACAAAAGGTCTGTTGGGCTCGATGAGTTTCTGCTCCTGGTGATTCTGGTGTGGGCATGTGTGGCTGTGCCCACAGTGCGGGGTGGGGGCTTCTCAACCTCTTCCTCCGGGTTTCTGCTGATGCACTTGGCAGCGCTTGATTCCTGCAGTGCAAAATGGAAATGGTTTGGATTCCAGAGGCATTCTGCTGATCAACCCACTCTTCACTTCTGGCTGGAATCACAGCAAAACGCACAGCATAGCGTGGGTTTGCCACGTGTTCCTCAAACACAGAAGATGCCTCCTGTGGCTACACACTCGGTTTTGGCTCTCAACCAAAATTCCTTACGTCAGGATACACGCCACTATCTTTTATGTAAAGTCTGAGAAGTTTTTTATTTTACTTTATTTTTCAAGTTCCTTCCCTAGGTGTGGAAGCCTTATACTTCTTATTTACAGATTTTAAACACATGAGTTTAAAGCCCATGGTAGAAAATGCATAGACTTAAGCCCAGTGTAAGAGACTTCAAATTATTACTATGTAGAGTTGTAAGTATATGCACAGCACAGGGGTTATATTTTTATATATATTAAAATATTGTCTATCCAGAGAGCATTGTGATGTGGAAATTCTTTATAAATTTATACATAAAAGGAACAAATGGGAGATGGACCGGGTAACATAGAGGGGGCAGGGGAAAGAATCTTAAAATTCACCAGTAGGAAGTAACCCCAAGCTAAGGATTGTCTGATTTCCTTCCAAGTAGAGGGAAAAAAAGTTGCCATACTTGCCTTTGCAGACTCAAATCCCAAATGCCATACCAGTAATTCAAGAAGGAGGGTCCTGTACAGGGTGTGGGTGAGATCTTGCATTCAATATCTAGTTGAATTTCATACCAAATACAGTAGCCTTTTTATATGGAGGGAGGTCTGCCTACAGCTTTGGGGAAATCAATGCAGATGGTTAGCTAATCATCTTATTTTATTAATAACCATTTATAAAATAAAATTTAAAAAAAAAAGACATTTGTATCTTGCAGTATTTAAAGAAAATGTGCTCGAGTCAGCTGAGTCAAGCTATAGGGTGACTCAAGCCTCTCATTTTGACAGTGAGGTTCCAGCCTTTGTTATGCAGTTGTTTTATTTATTCTTTAAAGAAAAGAAAAATAATAAGCACAACAAAATTATATACTAGTATGTCATTTAAAGTATTTATGTCAAACAGGGTGCAAGTGTGAACCTAAAGATTGGAGCACAAGTTTTTAACTGCCTGGGGCAGGACTAATTTTAGTGTTGGTGTGTGTCTACCTCCAAAGGAGGTGCTACCTGTCAACAAGACTGAAACACATTCGACATTTCCAATTTAGCTTATTTCTTCATTTCTCACACTGGAACAAAACTGGCTATTTCTGTGAATAATATTAAAAACAGGGTTATCTGTAATGGTATTGTACATAGTTTATGTTTACTGTTAAGTTCTTGTTATATTATAATAAATATATTTATAGATCTAGATTCAGCATCCAGATTGGATTAATTTTGTCATGATTGATCAAGAAAAAACACTGCACAACTGCGGACTTCATGTTTCAACCAAGCCAGGGATGAAAATGTATTCATTCCATCCAACTAGTTTCTCTTGCAAATCCAAAAATTTATTGCTAATACTTAAACACTCAGAGGCTTCCAAAGTACTTTCCTTCTCATTTCAGATTTTCAGCAAGACTGTTTCTTGTTCATCTGTTTTCCCAAACGTACTATTAAGTAAAGAACAGAAGGGCTCAAGATAGTTTAGGAAACGATCTTGAAAAAAAAAATTCCTGATAAACAGCTTTTTTTGCTTTATTTTTTTAAATGAAAGGAAGAATTTGTGCCGCACTACTGCTGCAGTGTCTAAAAGATGAAAGCTGCATTTGCCCTATGGTCAAAATTCCTTTGTATCCAGTGTGAGAGCTCTGTACCTCGCTGGATACATCGTTCAGAGAGCAATTCCATGCAACCGTTCATGGCTTCTTTGATGTTTCATTAGGGTGTCATCTGGTAGTTGTAAAACTGGATCTGGAACAAAGATGAGCCAAATATAACTAGTCTCAAATACCACCACAGTGGAACATTTCAGCCGGATCTGAGGAGGTAATTTCTGTTCTGCCCATTAACAGGAAGAGCCTAACATTTATTGAAATTGTCTCCGGTTCTTACAGAGTATTTAAGAGCGTGAACTGCAGTTTTTAAACATTTTAGTTTAGGCTTAGTGGCTGAGGTTGAACAGCCTGTGAAGATTACCTAAAAGCCTCGCAATTCAATATTACAAAACCATGCTGCAATAATCCAGACCAAGTGGGGTGAGTTGCCAACCTTTCATCAAGGCTCTGCACGGATCTCTTACTCAGCACTAGTCAATAATACTTGGTAGGATGAACAAGACACAGACTATTTACTTTACTTGTATGTGGAAATTATTTTAGTTCCCCTCTGGGAAGCTGGCTGAGTGCTTTTGCCAAATGAATCATGTGCACATATCTGCTCAGAGATTTTTCTTCTTAAAAGCTTTAAGAAATTCAGGGGGACAGGCTAGCTCAGCAGCCTGATAATGATAAAAACTCCCTTGTTCACTGGTGTGACTCTCCCCTGGCTCACCTGGGAAGGAGAGTGATCTCCAAATGGGGCTGTTCACTGTGTTCAGGTAATCATCTACCCCTGACAATTCACACAAGCCATCCCCCTTTCTCCTGTTGTTTCATCTAGTGGCAAACACACTGTACTAATAAAACCTCAGCAACCCCATCTTTTAATTAACTGCAGGTAGGTGTTAAGGCTGAGCTTAGCACAGTGTAACTGCAGCAGCTAATTAAGAGCGCTGGGTACACTCCAGCTTGCCCTTGGAGGGGTCCAGACAAACGGAGCGCCAGCACGAGCGCCCGCGCTCCGCAGCTGCAGGGATTAGCCAGGAGCAGCTGCTCCCGCCTGGCTCCACCAGCACAGATTTGTTAAACCAGCAGAGATGGAACAGGCACAAGTGGCTTCAGGTACTCAACCACACTCCCAACTTCTCGTGAAGAATTTCTCTGAAAAAAAGGGAACCGGTCCCAAAGCTTTTCTCTGCTGTTTCCAATGCAAGGGCATGGTCTCAGAACCACACTGCCTCCCTATCCCCACTGAAAAAAGGTGATGTAGTGTAATGCAATATCAGATAAAAGTACACAGCATATGCAGTCAGGACTTGGCAGGCTGCAGCCTGTACTAGGTTTGTAAGAAGACACTGACTCTCTGTCTACTTGGACATTTTTAACTTGTCATGCTAATACAAGCCTTTTAAATTGGATGAGACCCTTAAGCTCACCCCTTAATGCTTTCTTTCCCATTTTAAGTCAGCTCAAAAACAAGAGCTGAAGCATGCCTTCAGCTGAGGTAGAGATGCCAGCATGTACAGGAAGGCAGCAGCAAGTTCTCATCATCAGCGAATGTTCTGGGTTGATAACTTCAGACTGCAGAAACAGCCAGAAAGAAAATGGTCTGGGGGGAAGCAGATGGATGCATCCCGGGCACGGTGTTCCCATCACTCATTACATTAAGCTGGACAGCAATACCAGAACAGAAACACCGTTTTTCCTCTGAAAAGCCAAGCTGTTTGAGGCATGATTAAACACTCACTGAGGTTAGAATTCATGAGAGCAAGAGCTGCCATCACAGGCTCCTCAACCGAGCTGTGGAAACCTGGAAACAAAAACCAGAGTGGCAGACTACCGTGAAAAACAACTCTCTCTTTGCTGGCCACTAGTGTTTTTTCTTCTGATAACACACGCTACTTTCAGAAGTCCTGTTTAGCTAGCAGATTTCTTACAGAGTAATGAATTCCAATTTTCTTTATCTAAACAAATTCTACTTCAGTCAGCAGCAGCTTTACACACAGAATTAAGTGTTTTGGCTCAGTTACTACCTGAGAGAAGGAAGCTCCAGTGCTGCCATCAAGCCATATCTGCCTCTGAATTTTTCATTAGTGGTGGTCTGTACAATGAAGGTTTGAAAGGCTTCCTGGTTTTAATTTCATAACCTGATGGTTTTGAGCAGTGTGTTCTTTCTTCCTCTGGAGTTCATACATACCCCAGATCTTACACAGCAAGATTCATACTAGCAAAATACATTCAATATCAAACCTTTGCTGTTGTCCAGCATCAGTGATTTTCTCTTACATTTTTGAGGCTAAAGAGCAGACACCTACCTAAGGTCACCTATGACACCCCTACAGACGCATCAGCTTCTCACCGCATTAAAAACAATACATGTTAATAAAAATAAGTCTTACAGGTAGAAATGAGCCAATTCCTCTCCACATCTTGGGAACTGAAGCAGTCCCTAATTTATAATGCAATGTCCTTGTGCTGGTGGACAGCATCCAAATAAGGATCAGGGAATTGAACAGGGAAGGGGACACACCAAACACTCTAAGAGTATCCTGAGCCTTGTGCTCTACCAGAATCACTGTCCTCCTACCATAGAAACAATAATCAGCTCTCACAAAGCAAACCTAAACTGCCAAGCCAACTGGAATTTTGGTAGCTGTTTCCATTAAAAGAGATAATCTTTGAGTAACTTATATATTTTTGTGTCCAGTGAACGTAGTGCTCTATTACTTGTTACATAAAGTTCAACTTTACCTGTTTCAGTTGAGGCCCAGCTTTTCTGCAAGTTTCCAGTTTGTTTACTGGGACATTTCAGGCTGAGAAAGCTGAGGCTGTTGAGCCTGGAGAAGGTTACCCCTCACAGGACACCTCATAGCAACATTCCAGTAGCTGAAGGGGGCCTACAGGGAATCCAGAGAGGGACTCTTTGTCAGGAACCATAGTGACAGGAAGAGGGGAAGTGGGTACAAACTGAAAGGAGATTTAGGTTAGATATTGGGAAGGAATTCTTTACTGTGAGGGTGGTGAGACACTGGCACAGGATGCCCAGGGATGTTGTGGATGTCCCAAGTCTGGCAGCATTCAGAGCCAGGTTGGATAAGGCCTTGAGCAACCTGGTCTAGAGGGAGGTCTAGAGGCCCATGGCAGGGAATTGGGACTAGATGATCTTTAGGGTCCCTTCCAATCCCTAACATTCTCTGATTCTATGATTAAAAAGCCACACATAGCCTTTCTGGGGAAAATTAGGAGTGGAAATGTGGCAGCTTGGGAATGGCTCATATTTCTGTTCACTGCTTGGCAAGAGGTATCCCCTATGGAGATCAGTATGTCCAGACTGCTCACTACCTGGAGAGAATACTGGACTTCCCCAGCTGGATAAGGGGTTTTGAATTCCAGAGGTAACCTAACACTCAACCATCTCCAGAAAGCCCAGAAGTCTCTGCCCTGCTGACATTCATTTTTAATAACATGTGGGTATTTCAGAGTGCCGATAATGTGACAGTTATCAAAGGGCAAATGAAATGACTGGGTAATTACAGGGCATTCACCTGACATCAAGCCCAAGTAAAAATGGAAAGATGATATCTAACTAAAGTGATCATGAATCAAAGGGATAAGAAGAAATACAATGATTTTCTAGAAAATTGGCTGTATCGCACAAAGCTGATCTCATTCTCTGACAGGATTACACATTTGATTGATAAGGTAATAGATTTTCAACAGCATGTGACAAAATACTTCAACTTCCTCACGGTACAGTATTCAGACAGCAAATATTAAATGGGCTAAGAAAAGGCAGATTAATTGAGGAATATCTAATCTGCTTCAGTAATTCTCAATTTGGTACTATCAGAGACTTTCTAATGGGGGAATCCTCTTCTCCCAAAGTTCTTGAAGGAAAATGTTGACATAAATCACTAGTCACAGACCTGTGGAAAAGGAGATTAGCTGCGGGGAAGATAATGAGGCCTGAACAAGTCATACATATGGTGCTGGCTTCTCTGGCTGGCTGGGACCCATAAAACTTCTTTTCATCAAGTTAAGCAGGACCTCAGAGAGGTGGGAATGGGGAACGTTGACATTCAGGATGGAGAACTGCATCATGAAAAGCTGCAAGTCTGAGAACAGTCAAACAACAAGAGTTCCCAGCCCAATTTCATGGTATAAAAGGCCTAAATTGATCTTTCAATGTGCAAAAAGGGGGACAGGGAATAGGACTCAGTGATTTTTACCTCTGTAAATGGCACTGGTGGGACTTATGCTGGAATATCACATCAATTTCCTCTGTGAACAAATGTTTTAGATGATGTTGAAAAATTGACCTACTGTAGAATAGAGCTACAAAATTGACTTAAAGGCTGGAGAAAATGCAGTGAGAGCCATAAAAGGCTTCTTCTTAGCAAACAGAAGATGGAGAGGGCTGCTTGATCACAGTGCATTAGTGTCTTCATGGGGGGAAAAACAGGTATGAATAGTCTAAAACACAAAGATGACAAGAAGCAGTGCCTGAAGTTGAAGCTGGACCAAAACTAATGAGGAATGAGGCACGTGTTTCTACCCATGAGTTTAACTACTCCATGAAAAGTTCAGAGAGCAGGGCAGATGTACTCAGCAGACTAAATGCCTTCCCCAAAAACACTGTTAAGCCATTCAGATGTCACCAGGCCCTGGGCATGAAGGAGATTAAATCATACGTGCCACAGCATCCAATTCAACAAACCAGTGTTTTCTGCTGGCATTACTCCCCGTGAATAAACCCAAATTTTTGTAACAAACTGCTGAACATTTAAATCATCATTAGATGTCAGCTCATTTCCATTTTCAAAATCTATTCTCATGCATTGACAAGATTAACAGTGTAAAATTTATGCTCAGCCTGTGTTTTCATGGCTCTCCTCTGAATCTTGTGAAAAGGAAGCTTTTTATTTTTTAAAAAAAAAGCTTTTTGCCTGCTGGACACACTTTAGATATTAGAGCAAGACTGAAGCAGTCTAACCCCAGTATAAAACTGAAACACAAATTTTAAACCAGTTAAATCTCCAGTGCTTCATGAAAATGTAGTCTTACATGCTTTTATTTATGATACAGCGGGCATCACTTCAAAACTTATGTCAGAATTATGTTCATTAGAAACCTAAAACCTATTAGCAATTTGTCCTTCCCTATCACCAAAATCAGGTATCACTGTTCTTCCAGGCAGCCTCCACACAGAAGGGATTCTACAAGGTGCAACAAAGTCAGCAGGAGAATGCCAGATCTTTACAACAAAACTGCAGCTGGGGCTTTGGAGATCACAAGTAGGTTCTTAGCTAAAACATTATTTTCTTTTCCTTCTACAGCAGAAAGATTTCTTCTTAGAAAACTGAGTCAAAATTTAACATATTTTCTATGATGAATTAATCCTCTATATTCTGTTTCACTCCCTTTGATGAATAAATACTTCAAAGGGAGTCCTTTTGAAACTTGACCTTAAGTCTTTCCTTCCTCCCAAATGCAGAGTCCCAAAGTGGACAGGTCATCTACAAACTTCTACTTCCATGCACAGTCAGGCATCTCTGGGTTATGGCACAAATCAGATTTCATGCTGATGCAAAAGGGTTTTCTCATGTCCACAACAAAACCAGGATGACAAAATGCTGTGAGCACTCCCAGCAGCCACCCAACCCGAGGGACCTGAACATTTCTCACAGGTACTCTGCCAAAATCCAGACTGCTGAAATACAGAAGCAAACCCAGCAAACCACAGGAGTGCAGCACAGCAGAAGCAACCCCACTTTGTCTGTTGGCCAGCACATCCTGGGGGCTGCATCACTGACACCCCAAATGTGGAGCCTGAACAGCCTCTGCCCCCAGCCTGCCCCACCCCTGTAACTGGATGTGAGGAGCCTTCAAACGCCACATCACCTTTTGCACCTCAGTTTTGAAAGCAAAAGTGATGAATCCATTTCAAATCTCAGCAGCTTATCATATTTTTAAAGGAAAAGGATTTTTCCTGATATAAAAGTAAGGCTCAGTATAGCGTAACTCAAATGCAATTCTAAAATAAATGGAATTTCATAGTAGTCACAACTACTGGCAGTGGGTTCAACCAAAATATACTTCCTATGCAAATAATAACACTGGAAAAAAAATGACTCACCTAGAAATTGAATGAGGCTGAATTAATTAGTGTTAAAGTTTATAATCCCTCATTTTTACATAATAGTTACATGACCACAAGTGAAGCATAAAAGAAGGAGGAAAAAAAAATGAAGTGTTTAGCTTCATTAATCAGTTCATAAGTTTACTGATTTAGCTTGCAAAATTTATTCACATGCAGTGCTGGCTTAAAACCCCATATATTACAAGTCCAAATCCTACCCGAGATACAGAAGAAAAGGATCTCATTTTAAATTTATTTAAATGAATTATCTGAAGAGCTTAAGGAGGAAACACACAATGTGCAGCACTGCAAATTTAAGGAAATATGGGAAATTGCATTTCAAAACTACATTCAAGGCAGAAACCAGCAGCAGAAGGAAGCAGCATTAAGCAGTGAACACTTGACAAATATGAGTGTTGCACAAGCATCTACTAAAGGCTTTAGGAACACCCACCCAACTATTTCTCACTAATTCATGCTTTTGAAGTACCACTTGAAGTTCACTGAGTATCTTTACAAGAATCCTTTTGTCAATTCCCAAATATTTTGTCTCTTTTGATTGGTTATTTTTACAGCCACTGTCAGAAATCAGAGCTGAATCCATTCTCTGTTAATGTGGCCATCCCCACTCCTGAGAGACAAAGACAGACACAAGACCTCACACTCTACTTCCTTTATTCAGACTGCAAACCCAAGCGTGGTGCTGGTACCTGCAAGGACATTCAGGTCCAAACACACCTGGCCCACCCAGGCTCTCACCAATCAACTTCATTATTATACAACAGGTATTAATTTTCATATCTAATTGTGCTTTCAAAGCTGCATATAAACGTGGAATTGGGAATCAGACATGAAGTTACTACCATCCCTTTCCTCAACTACTCTTTTGCCCAGGAGCCCTACAGTTACAGGTACACAGAAGGGAAAAGAGGGAAATGTCCAGGGGTGTTCCATGTCCTACACCTCAAGAGTTCATCTATAAAAAAACAAAATAAAAAACGAACAACCCAAAGTTGTAAAAACAACTTTGCTAAATATCAGAAAGGAAAGAGTCTTTCCTTAAAAAAAAAAACCGCTAACTAGAAGCCATTTCTCTAATGGACAAACACTGAAAGCAGAAGTTGGACCAAACTGTTCACAATAACTAAACAGCAAAATCCCAGAGTGTCACATCTAAACTGCAAAACCAAGGAAGTCTGGTAAGGAAAAGACTGTTACCAGCCAGAAGGCAGCATTTAATTTAAATACATTTTTGAAGGAGCTAAAGCTGTGTTTTCTTGTCATCTTTATTCAAGTATTTCACAGCAGTTATATTACAAATTACAGTAAAATGTTCAAAATTTCCAGAAGTTCAAAAAAAAAAATTAAATAACTTACTTAAAACTAACGTAAAATGAAGTCAAAATGCAAAACATCAATTTAAACACAATTCTGAATAAAACTATAGAATCCAAAATACACCATAGTTGATGAAGGAAGTCTACTTAATCCACAAAGTAGACACACGTTAATGAAACCAAACAGGACACCCCCATGTCTAAATAACCCAATGTACAAGATACAAAAAGATGCAAGTACAAGCCCAAATTCAAGCTTATGTTGTGATTACAAAATAAAACAAAAAATAGAAGACTATCAGCTGCAGGACTTGCCATTCAGGAGACTGAAGGTAAAACCAGCGCTGACTCACCAACTTAATTAAAAAAAAAAAAA
>VZTZ01023272.1:564814-637339 GCA_013400955.1 Drymodes brunneopygia
AAGATATTACAAAACCCAGTAATTCTATAAATACATTGGCATATGAGGAAATCAAGTAACAATACAGAGGACACAAAACAAAACAAAACAAAAAAAATAATCACAGGTGAGATTCAAGCTTGCAAATACAATTAACTCCATAGCCATCAACTTCACCCAAGAGCAACTCTATCACTCCAAGACAGCCCCCCCCCCACCCCAGGCCCCAGGGAAACCTCCTCCTCCTCTCCTCCTCCTGGCTGGCCACGTTCCATAGAGTCCAGCACAAGGACTCAAACAGGAGTTTATTTGCAATTTTCACAACAAGAAACAAGGAAGGGAGGTCAATTTGTACAAACTCTTGCCAGTGCTATGTGGCAAAAAAATTAAAAACATACAAAGAGTAAACAAGTTTAGACCACATGGATAGATTAACAGCTGTTTTAACTCTATAACCACCAGACATCTGTAAAGGAAAACAAAAACTGAAGTGTGGTTATTTGGGCTAAGAAGCCGAGTATATCATTTTAGGTAAGCTGTCCACTAGAACATCTGATATTAGCTACATTTCTCTAAAACAACATGGCAGCTCCTCAATTAGTAAAGTTGCCTCTTAGTGATTCTTCCCAATCAACAACTGACAGTAAAAATTTTCCTTTAGAAACCTGACCTTTTAGAACCATTTTTAATGCTAGGCATTAGCTTAAACTTGCTTTTTACACTCACTGGTGACTAAAATTCTCAACTGTTTTAGTTTATATAAATTTATTATCTTCTTAAAAATGAATGCAGTTTTATCTTCCACAAGTGCTGCTGTTACTTGAACAAAAACTTCTTTGAGTAAGTGAAACTGGAATAAATATTTTTAAAAAATTCTGCAGCAAGAACCTGAGACTTGCAAAAAACCCTTTTATCAGAAACTTGCTACAAAAAATCTGCTACATTTCATTTAATCAAATCTTAAAGTTTGTAACAATTTCCATCAAAATACAAAATGCTGTTAATGTACCAGACACATAAATATCTCAAACAGGTATGATGCTAATAAATACTAAATGAAACATGGAAAAAAATCCCATAATCAAATCTGAGATCAAAGAATCTCATTTAAAATGTGTTTTCTGCTTGTTTTTGTTGTTTTTAATCGCACTTTCCCACCTAAAAAATACAGTGTTTCTGCATGGATTGCATTTAGGTGTAACTAGATGTACATGAATGCTTAAAACCTTTTTCTGCCATTACCTATGAAGAAAAACAGTGGCATCTGGGGGAGAAAAAGATCTAAGATAGAGTGATGTTGAACCATAATGGACAAAGCACTTTGGATTACTGCAGTAGCCCAAGGCCCAAGTTTTCTCTCTCTGCAGCACTACCCTGGGATGAGCCGTAGAGGTGGAGTCAAGTCCCTAAGCCTGGGTTTGCACACGGGAGCAGCGTGATTACAGTCCTCCATAAACACTGTTGGTAACTAAAATACAAAAAGCTGAGGTAGCTCAGTATCTCTGCAGTAGTCTGTTTTCTCTAATTCATTAAAAACTAATCACACTGCGTTGCATATTTCTGGACAGACACTTCTGCAGCTACGTAGGGACAGTCACAATGAATGGTTCATGATGGGAACACCAGCCAACTGCTCTAGAACACTTTCCACATGGGTGTGAAATAAACCAGCCCAGGTCACGTTCTAACACCGAGCTTCTGATAGAACATAAAAACTGCCTAGACTGTTCTCTTCCAGAAAGGAAAGGTGTTGAACTACACAATTCAGACCCAGAGAACTCTTAGAACAGATGGATTCAAAAGGCTCTCATCCAATCCTCTCAGCAGGAACAATGCTTTGCACGGAACGACTTGTGAAACCTAAGAGAAATTTTATTTTCAACTGAGGTTGGGCTCCAGGACTTTGACCAACTATAGTGTCTTCTTGCCTGCTCTGCACACACAGTCCAAGCTATATTACAAACACAGACCTTCCCAACAAAACCTGCCAGTATTAACTTTGCTTTCCTTAGAGAACTTGCCCTGGAAAACAAGGACATGGTGGGAAAATGCTTCATTTTTAGCAACACAGAAGAGTTTCACTGTGTAACTTGTTTCTAAAACAAAATATATACCAATGAAAATGGAATTTCACCATTTTGGTAAAGTGTGTGGCTTTTTCAGTGTGTCTTAGTTTAGTTCTGTAGAGTAAGACAGGCATTATAGAACCATAACATTGGTTGCCATCCAATGAAGAGAATACAATTCATCCTTTTGGAGATCTTCATTCTGCAGACAGCTTTCTAACATTGCCATTTGCTATAATCCAAACAAATTGCTTAGCCTTATCTTTCTCAATTGACTAAAAGGCACATTAAAGGCAGTTCTAGAGAGCCTCATCTTCAAATTACTGTACATCCAGTTACTCAAGATTCCTACCACAATGCATCACTGCCTTCTTTAGGACAGATTTTTTTTGTCCATAACCCCAGAGAAGAGAAAAATTGGAAAAAAAATAAAAAAAGGTTGCCTGTTTAAAAATATTCAACTTAGATCTGCTCTTTCCAGTCCTCTTGTATGTGTTGGTCTTCACTTTGCCTGAAGTTTCCCCAAAGATAATGCATGTAGAGTGAACAAGAGCAGGAATGAGAACAGTTTCTGTAGCACCAAAAATCTCCAAGCTGTGGCATTGTATTCTTTATTTATATCAGATACAACTATATGAAGTTCCGTTTGGTTCTTGTAGGCTGGTTGGTTTCAGGTACCTGAGACAATAGCACCAAATTCAACAGAAACAAAAAGAGAGAGCACTTAAGACCAAGGCTCTGCACATACTTGGTGCAAATGGAAACTGAATGGCTCAGAGGACTGCTCTCCCATGAGCAGTTTGAGAGGATAAACCCACCCATCTTGACGAGTTCACAGGAATGTTTCAAACACATGAACTGTTCTTTCCATCTCCTGCAAGAGACACAGACCATTAACTATTCATAAATATACAGAGACAGAAATAGAGTTACTTTATGTAGTAGTACTGACTGTGTTACTTTTTTTAATCTGAACAAACAAATATATGAAAACAGATGTTTCTGTTTATTAGCTGCTATCTGCTAGCAAAATTCAATAAATAAAGAAGGGAACTCATTAAAGAAGTACTAATGCAGAAAAGCACTCTACTATGACAGTCCATGAGCAAATCAAGGCTTATTAGGGTCACTTATATAATTAATATGCTCAATGTCTATTAGGAAAGCACTGCAGTGGCACACTGCACAAGTTCAAGTCTTACTGCAAGCTTATGCTGTCGGTGACCCAGCTGTAACCACATCTCTGCACAGTTTGGATAATCAAAGTAAAGAGTGGTCTCTACACACTCCTGCTGGACAAATGCCTTTTTAATCTACCTAACATCTTGCACAGACTTTCAACACATTTTTAGGTGAAGATGGCAGGGAATAGCATGAAAATGGTTTGAAAAGTATTCTGCAGGAACTCTATAAAAATCCCCACTATGTCTTTTCCAGGTTTTTCTGTAAATTATTCATGGAGAAGAATATTTAGCACTCAGTGATCCATCTGGAAAGTAGCAATTGTTGTCCTTTTCTCAGCAGGGCTGGTTATCAGTTGAATCAGCAAGCTGATCCAAACTCCTAGATAGAACAGTGGTGATGGAGGGAATGCACACCCAGAGCTGGCATCAGCCTGTGCCAGTGGTGAAATGACCAACTTGCTGTTGATGTACAGGAGCCTTGGAGAGCAAACCCTTCAGTGACAAAGGATGACAGAAAGGCACACACCTGGCTTCCACCAGGCTGCTCTGACCTTCTCAAGGCTGTACTTACTTATCTAGAGAGAGCGTTCACACTTCTAAGGCTTTGTATGAAAGTCAGAATCTGCAAACTGCGTGGAGCACAGGGGGTAATTGGTTTTGGCCTAATTACACCAACACAATTAGGGGCAACAGCAGAAATGCCAGGTCAGGGTGCCTATGAAATCACTGGTAGTCATGCCACAAACATGGAAACTGCTTCTCCTCCATTTTACTCTGCTAGCATGTGCTTTTCATGCTGCTGTATTCTCACCTCTTTCTCCTCCCTTCTCTTAGGTTAAATTCTTAAACCTCTTCTGCAGAAAGCATTATTAGAAACAACCTCCAGTTTCTAAGTTGCTACACTAAGCTTTTTTTCTTTTTATAGATATCCTCTTCAAAGTCTATTAAAGGTTTTGCCTGCTAGTAGAACAATAAATTGACAGATTAACAGTTCCTGAAAAGCCTATCTCACAATATTCAGATAAAGAATAAAAGAAGCTGTACAACATCACCTCTATAAGTTGTGATTTGTCATAGTCTCTGCGATGTCTGTAGATGCATTGACTGAGGAGTGAATACAATCTCTCAAGTTGGTCAACAGTGAGGTTGTCACTTTTCTTAACCACCAAATCAAGCAGTTTCTGTTGGAACAAAAAAAGGTGAAGTTAAGAGGGTTTCTAGAATCAGCTTTTAATTTTTTTAAGGACAAATCAGAAATGTAATGTCTTTCTGAAGCCCTCCTTCAAAGGGATACATGCAAATGAAATTAACCACACCTGGGTATCAGCAAGGCCACTGCTTCAATATTTATACAAAAAGGACTTGATATCTGTTTTCACTTCTCCACTTACACCCACACTTTTATTCTTAAGATTCTTTAACTCAGTATAGCTGGGGCAATGTTTGTTCTTTTGAATGCTACTTCATCCTATTTCATCTTGGTCAGTCATTGTAACAAAGCAAACCCTAAAAACTATTTTGATGGCTAAAGCAGACATTTTTAACAACTTATACTGGCAGGAAAAAAAAGTACTACCACATGAAAACATATCTGGACTTCCACAAGTGTTGACAAATGGTAAAAAGAAAGAGAAGGGGGTGGAAGAAGGACACAACACATGTAAAATTTCTCCTAACAAAGGCAAAAGTATTTTACATAGTAGCAAAGACTGACACTTCAGATTTTTTTCTTCTCCTGTCAAAACAATTCTATGGTTTCCAAAGAGATTATCATCGGTACTCCACAGAAAATGGGATATAAATTTCACAGATCATAGTAGGTCAAGCTATTTTTTACAACAGAGGACAGTAACTTTCACTGTAACTTTGCTTTAAAAAACTGAAAGAAAATGAACTAGCAGTCTATGATGCCAAAACATCAACACAAATTCCCATTTGCTTTCCAATCCACTAAGTTTTTTCCACCAAGTATACCTACACAGGAAGAGAAAAGATGATGTTAACTCCCAATTACCAGGCACCCAGCAGTTTCCTGGTACCTGGCACGGCCAATTAACACATGTGAGTACCTGTAAAAATGGCAATTAAAAGAGTGGACTGCTGTGTCATTACTGGATTATAAGGCTGGTAATGATGGGACAGTGAGGACTCAGTAGTTTTATTAACTTTTCATCCTAAAAACACTGATCAACAAATCATTTCCAAAAGTCACTGCCATGGTAATACTTGTTTGCAGCCAAAAATAAAGGAAATGTTGCTTCAGAACACAGAAAGGAAGCTTTTTTTCATGGAGTCTATTAACAGTTCAATTTATTTTTTCAGTTCTGTTACCTTTAGTCTGTCATGGTCAACAACTACAGAGGGTAAGGGATCTGAAGGTTCCTCTGGAACCTGCTCCAAACTTGTGGGCTTTGACTGCTCCACAGCAACTTTTCGTGTTTTCTTGCTTTTGAACATACCTGTAATTTGAAAAACAATTATCAGCACTGTCAGTCCCACAAAATGCAGCCTATTTCTTCACTTCAGCTTGATTTTGTTTAGTTTGTTGGGTTGTTTCGAATCAAGTAAAATTGTAGCAGTGCACATAATTCATCAGCTTTGCTGAATTCTGAATGTTTACAGGTGCACAAATCTTCAGTTCAGAAGACACACACAAAACTAGTAATCTTTAAAACTCAACTCTGATGTGCCAACTTTGAATGAAAACTGAATTCCACTAAGACTTTTCTCATCATATCTTTCTATTCAACAACAAATTAAACAGCTTCTAAGACAAGTTCACATACGAAGCAAATGCTGACATTCTTTCTGCTCAAGTAAAACAAATCTTCATTTTTCTCTCTAAAGCATCCCATGTCTTCATCACCAACATCTGCTCTACTCCCAAAACCTCATGCTTTTGTTACATGTTTATATTTTCTTTCACCTTTATATTGAAGCTATTGAGCAATCCTGTTGCAAAAACAAAATATTTTCCTATCTCCTTATACTCTCCCTGCATTCATTCACTATTTTTCTCCTCAACTATTTAATATGCCTTTTCTTCTGAGGACCTCTGCTATTATAACCATCCTGAAGTATATAAAATTCAGCTACCAAATTCAGAAATGTAAAGGCTCCTAACACATCACACTCTTCTTGTGATATTCCTAGGACCTTTCTTGTACTACTCTCCTTACCCTTAGAGAAAATATGTATGTACAAATACAGCCAAGATGTACACAGTAATCTTCTCATAATTCAGATCTCTCATTAAAGCTCATTTACTTTGTAAATCTCAGCACTAACTTTTGAAGTAAAGATTTCACTCTTTTGGATAATTCTGAAAGCTCATTAAAAAGGCAATCATGCATAAGGCTTCTATTTCTGCTCCCTGAGGAAACTATCTCTCTTGTCTTCAAAGGACATGGCCCCTTCTTTTATACACCACCAGGATTTTCCTTCTCCTCTTATCTTTTTCCTGCACTGTTATTGTATTCACTGTGACTCCAAAGCCAGATACCTTCTCCAACAGATAAACAACAGTTTATCTGGCTTTTGCTATGAGTTAAACTTCTTCAACTTTTGCTATGAGCAAGTTTTTAAAGGAATACATTCTTTATTTCTATGCTTTTTTATCCAATGACAATGATACTACTATCATATTCTCTGACAAAACAAGTCAGTATCTATCATGCAGATCGAAACATAAATCAGACAGAATATATAGACCAAAATATGTATTATATTTATCTCTATAATATTTTAAAATATTTAATTATTATTTTAATGTTATCTCAGTATTTCCCACAAAGCTGACAAATATGAACAGCCTATTGTTAGTATGGAGATACACTTTCTTGCCTAAGATGAAAATACAGCAAGTTAAGAGTGCACTTTTAATTTTTCTACATGGAATTGAATGCACACAAAGAGTTTCAAATAAATAGTCAGCAATTAATAAAATACTACTATATAATCATAATTGTAACGTAAGATATTACAGTGAAAAATATACATATTAACTTGGACACTGAGATACAGACAGAAACATGGAAAACAAGCTATACCTTCTTTATCTGCTTCAGCATCTTTAGTTTCAATGTCTGTGCTCTGTAGTGTTTTCTCATTATTGCTGCAATGTGGTAACTCAGCTTTCACCAGATCAGTTCCTGGGCTTTCACTGGAAGCTTCCATCTTCCCCTTTAGCTGATCTTCAGATAAAGATTTTTGCTTGTTACTAGACCCATCACTGTTGCCACAGGGTGAAACAGCATCAAGTGATTCTACTTTACCATTATGACAGACTGGAACAGGCACTCCTTCAGAGCTGTGTACAGATGTCTCTCCATTCACACAGTCCCCTTTCAATGTAGAGTTCTTCCTTAATCCCTTCTCAGCACCCAGGGTAACACTGTCAGTTATTAACAGGGATTCATTTGAGCTCTCTTCTTCTGTGGATGCAAAATTGTTTTCCTTTCCTGATGTCCCGTTGTTAAGCCTCTGCTCTGCATCTATATCCATAATATCACAAGAGGATTCATCATTTGTCATAGAGAGGTCTCCTGTTTCCTCTCCATTCTCCTCAATGCAGTCAGTGCTGATCTCTAGTTCTCCATTTTCCAGCAATTTACTGTCCTCACCATGATTTTCATCATCAGCAAACTTTGCATCATCTTCATCTTTCTTTAAATTATTGACTTTCCTTTTCTTAATAATGCCTTTGCCCCACTGCGAGCGCCGTCTGGATTTTCTCCTTATTCGAACTGAAAATAAACAAACAAACACTTTTAGATGCACAGGTACCCCTCAGTAAAGAAACCAGGATATAACACTATGGTGCTGTGTGAGGCAATCAAGTATTTCACTCTTCAAGGAAAAATGAGGTGCCTGTTGATTTCAATGTGAGCAAATAGGAGGCAACAAGGGGTTTTAGAAGTATAAGGAGTGGACACTCAGGCATCCGCTTAATTCCTGAACTATGGAAACAAGAAATTCCTACTTAAAGTAACTAACCAATGATGTAGTAATTTGAGTAACTTATTTGGGTAATGCAGACTCTAAAGACAGTTATTCTCATTTTCCCTTTTTAGCTCCTCGGTGATTTGAAATGATTATGCACTGAAACAAATGAAAGTGCAACCCATGGATTCACGGAATAATTCAGGTTGGAAGGGACAGGAGGAAGCCTCTAATCCAACCTATTACTCCAACCAGGGTCAGCTGTGAGGGCCACACTGCTACTCAAATTGAAGCAACATAGGCATGTGATCTTTTCTCATTATTTCTCAATGAAAATTTACTTTTTCTTATTTCTTAGTTGTATTTTCTGTGCCTTTGAAAAATTCCATAATAAACTATTTTTCAGAAAGGCCATTTTATTTTATTAACCTATCTGCAGTGAGATACAACCAAGGCACTGAGCTAAAGGCTTTGGGGCACATTTGTAATTTGATGAGCAAATGCAGAAGGAAGACCATTCAAACCTAATGCTATTGTCAACATCCTTTTCAAGAGTGCTAACGACACACAGCTCAGAAGAGCAAGGAAGACACTGGGGAAAAGTGAAGCTTCTACATTCAAATCCAAGCAATGATAAAGGCTGGTCTATTTTTGCAAAATTGCTTAAGTTGTGGCCAACTACTATAAATGAAAATCACAGCCAACAGCAACCAGAGACTGACAAATTTCCCTCCATTTCAGAGTGAACTCTTATGCTGAGCACCTTCATAATGTTCTTTGTATTTGTAAGTTGCTTTGATTTATGGGGTATTAAGTCCTACACCTGTGTCTGTCAACCACACACTGAGTTACAAAGATCTTGCTTTGAAGATACAAGCATTATGCAGGTACAAGTGTTAAGAATTAATTCACAGCCACTCAGAGAAGCACAGTTTTACTTCAGAACTTCTCCCCATGAGTGCTGTATGTAAGCAGGTAGTTTAACAACTACATTAGGAATAAATCTTAACCTTTTAGCTTTAAAGCTATCTAAAGATACACTCACACTGCAATAAAAGCAGTCTCACTTGGAACATGTATTTACTGTTGCAAATAATCTTTATGGAGAAGCGCAAGATTTGAGGGGGAAAAAAAAATCCCCTTTCTCCAGCTATATTCAAGATCTGATAGTGACTTCTACAGTCAATGTCAATCTTTTATTGATGATGAACTATAACCTACTCACATAACTTTTCAGGAGTTCATGTATTTTTTCCCTAGATTGTGCAAGAGATTTTCATTAATCACTGAAGCAGCAAATCTGAAACTAAACATGGAAATGATAACTTATAGACAAAAATAAAAATTATCCTCTATTAGGCAAGGGATTGAGCCTCAATGCAACTCCAAAGATGGGTAAATAAAACACAGAAGGGGAGTAGAAGTCTTTTAAAGGAAATCTAGTACATCCTAAATGTATAAATAAATAAGTTGAAATTTTTAAAGACACACTGATTTTTGGCTGTTTAGGCTGACTTTGCTGTAATTCAGATAGATATATCAGATATATTGAGAAATATATTTGACATCTTTTATAGCAGCAAATTGTACTTCAAATATTTACTGCTGCATCCCTTTTTGTCCACACTATGAGTTCCACCTGGGATGAGAAGTTGTAATTTGTCTAAACACACAAGTACATTCCTAAAATTCTTAGGTGTGAGAGAAATTACTTTAAAGTGAAATGGAATTAATCCTTGTATTACCCATCTCATTAAAATTTCCAGTCTTCCCAAGTGAGAGTCAGCAAGTCCAGCTCATTCAGTGTCTCATGCATTATTTTTGAACAAACATTATGCATGTTGTTTTTTACTGCTGTTTTTAATTAGGACAAAGCAATAACAGAAAGTGAGGCAGAAATGTCTTTTGGGATGAGAGAGGAAATTCTGCTTCCAGATCCTTAGCAACCAAAACACTGTTACACAGATTTTTCTTTTACACAGAGAGTCAAGTCTCTAAATGTTGGGCAAGGAATACAACATTTAGAACAAAACCCACCATCAGTCTTTCTGTCCTGCTTAATTCCCCCAGTTAAGGGAGTGGTACAAGTAGGAGAAGTGTTTAATGGACCAGAGAACCATGTGACAAATTGTAGACACTGACAGCAGATTTCATCACCTACATTGGCCCCCTTTATATTTACTGGAAATAAAAAGGCACTACTGCAAGAATATCATGGACCTGAGAAGCTGCCTCTGAATCCCGCAGGAAAGTTGAATAAGACTGAAAGGAAGAAGGAGCTACCACAGAGTAAAACTGATGCAAAACTGATGCAAAGGGCCAGTGGGGAGGAACTAATGGGTTAACAGACTGCTGCTAAAAATAACCTGCCTCTTCACTGCCTTAATATTTATGTTTTACAAGATTGTAAACCATCAAGAGCAGAATGCCAAACTCTTAATTTTCTAGTCAGTATGACTCATGACACACTACCAGCTTCCTGTAGGTAACAGAAAGGGACAGCTATTTACAGAACAAAAACTTTGAGTGAACTTTGTTTAAAAAATGAGCATAGTACATACAATTGCAACTTAACACCTTTTCAATTACTCCTTTTAAAACTACTCATCAGAAATCTCCCCACTGATACCCAGTCTTTTGGCAGTATTTGTGCCAGAGGCAGTGGAAATGCTATTGTCAGAAGAATACAGCTTTATAGAACTGAGTTTCTCTAACTCAAACTATTATAATAGCAATTATTCACACATGAATACATTCACTTGCCTTCTAAATTGGCCAACTATTCACTCTATAATCTTCACATAACCTCTGCAGATTTGCCAAAGCGATCCTAATTTCAGTTCTGGCTTCTGTCTGGTTTGCTTTTTTTGTAAATCACTACTAAGCGTTTTCAATAACAATAAATATCTGTCTGACCATGAGTCACACCTAACATTTTACTCAGATTCACATGAAGTCGGTATCAAAACTAAACTTCCCCTGCTCTTTTTTTCCTAAGATGCACAATCCATGCAGACAGCATTTTTTTAAGTGCTTTGTAGTACAATGCAATTAATCACTGAATACAAATATACTCTACATTTTGTTAAGCAGTAGGTGAAGTACCTCAATTCTTTCATGCCTATGTTAAGACAATTTCAGAGTTATCTGAAAGACCCATAAACAAGGCAGACAGCATTTCCCCTAGGCATGATTAAACAGAAGTCCTGCACTGTCCTTACTAGTGCTCTAGATGAAGTTAAGTAAAATGAAACCTGTAGCAGCCTTTCAGAAATTCTGAATTCTTGCCCACTGACAGGTGCTGCTAGGAGACTCTCCAGTCAGATACATTAAGTAATGACAACATCATCTGGTGACGTTAAGTACCAACCCTTTCCAGAGCAGAGCACTGTTCTCAGCTATTAAAGAACAGTGACAGGGAAAAAAACAAAACTAAAAACATCCTAAACAATAAGAACCAAAAAATTCAACTCCTTCCCACTTTACCAATGCATTTCTGCAAGACCTAGAGGTAACCATGACCTTTCTGTTCAGTATGGTCTCAGGAAGAGACCTCAAAAAATGGGTGAATGGTACAGAAGCTTCAGAGCTGAAGTATGCAGTGTTGCTGTCCAGCAAATCCAGCAGTACAGCGACAGAATTGTAGACTACAGAGAAATAAAATTAACAGTGGAAAAGAAAGCAGACATAATTAGATGATGCAAAGACTCACAATTATTAACAAGCAAGTCTGCTTCCCTTAATGTGGAAGAACCCTAATAAGATGCAGTGAAGCAGAGATCTTTCCCTTGAAATTTCTGTAGCTTGACTACCACAGTACCCTAAGAGCAGCACAGTACTTGAGGCTAACAAGTTCCCTTTATACCGCAGAAAAGACCCTTCCATGCTTCCACACTGCTTAAAACCCATCAGAGAATATGAATCCTCTGTCAGTAAATGATAAAACTGACATCCATCAAACAGTAAATCCTCTGTTGTTACTCTATTTCATGAAGAATTCCTGGGGATTAAAACCCAAAGAAGATTCTCACGGCAAGCAAGATCACCATGGATCTAGAATTAAGTGTGCAGTATCAAGAACTACTTAAAGCAATTCACCTGTTTTAAGTTTTTCTTCCATGATCAATACCCTCAACACCTTTCTGATGTCTTGTGCGTAAAGTAACTCAAAGCCTTGAGAAAGCACTTAAAACCGGCAACTTACACTCTCTTATTCAGCATCCAGGATATCTATGTACCTGCCACAGTAATTTAGCTGCTTCCACTAGTTCCACATTCCTTACCAAGAGGCACTAAATAGTCCACTTGAAAGTCTCTGGAGTTCCTACTCACAAAGTCCCAAACTGCAGTCAGAGATAAGCAGCAAGAAAGAACAGATCACAGCTCCACAATGGCTTAAAAAGCAAAGTGAGGTGCCAGCTTCCACTAACAAAGCCGTTTCTCCCTCCAAAGCCAGCTATAGCATTTCCACTGCCTCATTTGTGCCGGCACTACTGCTCCTGCAGTAGAACAGATAAGGGAACTAAATCCATCTGAAACGTTAGGTTGTTGGGGTTTTTTCTGGGTTAGTTTTCAACATCTTCAGTTGAGCTTTCCAACTCAGGAATGACAGTGCTGGCACAGGGAACACGGTGGGAATATGCCACCAGTGACAAGGCAAGACAGCCTCTTTAGTAGTGACCTGCAGTTTGACCAGCTTAAAGTGACCATGGAACTAATCCCTAAAAGATGTCATTTTCTTCACCTAGACAGAGGGCACTCAAGGCACAGAGCTGACAAACACATGAAGAGAACTGCATGCAACAACTTCACATATTTATGATCTTTATCAGCTTATATAACAGTTTCTGTTTTGTAAACAAATACCTGAAGAACCTGGCCCAAGGAGGAGCAAAGTTTCATAAGGAGGAGCTGAAACAGGTACAAAACCAATCCTGGCTGCAGCATTCCCAGTATTTTCTTCCCCAGACAACTCCTTTCCCCTACCATCCCCAATTATGGTCTCCACTCAAGCTCTTCCCAATATTTCTCACGGAACTACCCCAGTGTCTCCTGTTCCTCCCCATCCCAGCTGAACAGGACACATTCCCTCTGAGGTGTGCATGCCATGCCTGGCCAATACCATGCTTTACCTGCTCAACCACCATTTTCAATCTACTGCCTTTTCCTGCAGCAGACATGTGAATTTGTCCAGCTACCAATTTTCACAAAACCTGCAGGAATCTAATCTTTCAGCTCTCAACTCCTGTCAAATCTGTCTGAACTCTGCTAAATGATTCAGAAGTTATTAGAGGAGCAGAGATGGACAGAGAGCACAGGTATGATTTTCTTGGGAAACCAAGAAAAAATATAATTTACACGAAACCAGAGTAATTATGTTAGGAAAATACAAGGCAAGACAGTCACATCGGAAAATTGAAGAGGCAAATGAAGTCAAGAGAGAAGAGACAATCAGATTAATGTCATCTGTGGAGGCAATTTTTAGACTTTCCACCTCTATAGATCTGCTCATTTCCCCTCTGCAGATTAGCTCTGTACAACAGCAGCTATTGCAGCTATACACATCCTCGGTGCCTTCAGCTGGGTCTTAAGGACTACTGAATGACACCTTCCTTGTGTTTGCAAGAGAGCCATGAACAAACACAAGAAAGAATCACGGCTGCTGGGTGGTTTCTCTGTCAAGGAGGCAAAATCTGAAGTTAATAAATGGGTAATAATCCCAAGAAAATCCACAACTTCACCAGACAGAAACACTAAGTCTTAAAACAATTTAAAGCAAACATTGCCACACTTTTCAAAAGGGAGGAAGGAAGGGATCTATCTGGTCTGAAAACTGTTTTTATTACATTACTTGTGCATACCACTTAGAGGGAAAAAAACCCCTAAACTATTTCAAAAGATCTTTTTACCATGTTTGTAAGAAAGGTGATGATAATGCTTTCAAGGAAACCTGCTTAAGAGAGGCTGAGCCATCTTGCATTACTGACTTATAAAGAAGAGAACAAGAGAATATAAAAAAGTCATTGATCAGGTAAATTGTAGAACCCACTTAGCCCTCTGTCAGAGAAAAAAGACACTTGATTAATTCAATAGGCAGGTATTTAATAGTGATGAAAGAAAATTTCTTTGTCACTAGATATCACTGAGTTCAAAAGTTTGATGGGATCCCAAAAAAGAACAAGCAGTCAAGATTTATTAGAACTCCTACAAATTCACTAAATTGCATTTTAAATCAGAAGAATTTTAAAGCCTATGGGGTTTAAAAGAATTGTTAACCAACCTGGAATCATCAGCTACGTTGGTATTTCCTTCAAAATCAGGTATGAAAGAAATTATTTTTCAAATGTTTGCGACTTTCTTTTAAAGCATCTGGTTGAAGGCAGCATCAGACACAAGAGATCAAACCACTCCCATCCAGAATGCCAACTCCTACACCACCCAGAACAAAATGACAGAAAGAGACAGTTGTCCCTGCTCTGAGTAAAGATATCCTCACATTCCAGAAAATCTTGTTTAATGGTGTTTATCAAGTAACAGTACTTGCCTCTATCTGAAGTGAGAATTAATCCAAGTCAAAATTGGAAAGCAGGAGAAAACAAAACAGTAGCAAATACAGGATAAGTGACAAAACAGCAGCTATTAGGATTTTCAAGTTAGCATCTGGATGACTATTGATTAGCCAATACCCAGTTTTTGAAACCAAACTCAGAACCAGACCAAAAGGAGAAAATAGTTCAAATTCTCAAACCATATGGCATCTGGTCTGCCATGTCCTTTGATAAGGCGTTGCTGCCGTCACAGAAGCCCAAAGTAGAGCAATCACTGACACCACTGTAACAGAGAGGTCAAAGAAGAGACACTAAACAGATGAAAATTGGACAAAGACTGAGAATAAAACAGTTTCTGAGAAGGACTGTAAGTGAAAGACCTTTTCTTCCTAAAAATCTTTTTTAAAAGTACTCCAGACAAAACAAAAGCCTTTCTGTGATAAAGCAGAAACAAAGTGTTCCACAGGACAGCAAAGATCACCATCTGGGGGGAAAAAGAGCAAACCAAAAACCAACCAGCCAAAAAAAATCCAACACAAGAAGGCACAGAAAATATTACTTATTTAGAAACAACATTTTATGCCATAGTTTTTTAGATCCTTGCTTGGTATCCCTACAGCTCTTTCTAGAGAGACCACTAATCACTTAAATTGCTGTGAAAAGTTAGCAGTGTGTTTACTTCATATTTCATAAATTGACTTTTATATAAAACTTATATTTTTAATAGCTTGCATAACACAAAGGATTTAAATTTTCTTTATTTGCTCCAAATGCCACTTTCACAGCTATGCTATTTATCATACGGCATAAAAAACTTCTTCTCTATGAAGAAAACATAAAATCTGCAGTCTATCACTACAATATATTAACATTAAAAGCTGCAAAAAAAAGATAAGAATGCAAAGCCAAATCTTCCCCATAGAGTTTATTTATAAGTAACACTAAGGGAAGCCAGTGCAAGACAGTAAAATAGTATGTACCATGCCCCATCTACTGGCAAAATGGAGCAGTTGGATACAGTTTTATTACACAGGATCCCAATGATCAAAGAGATGCTAATACTTTCCGTCCTAACATGTATCTAAACCACCTAATTTAGCAAACACACCAAACTGCACACTGCTGGTAGTTTCCTTTTCCACACAGCTCCATACAAATGCAAAGTAAGACTCTTCTCAGCAGCGCCCAGTGACAAGAGGCAATGGGCACAGACTGAAATACAAGGCACTCAAAATTAAGAAGAATTTACTGTTCATATCCAAGCACTAAAAGAGGTTCCCCAAGCATGACACAGAGCCCCCATTCTTGGAGATGTTCAAAACACAATCAGACACAGCCTTGAGCAACCAGCTCTGAGGGGAGCAAGACTAGAAGATCTCCAGAGGTTCCCTCCAACCACTGTAATTTTATGATTCTATAATCATAAAACTATTTATATCAGACTTCTGACATATACCCCATTCCAAGTTCCCACCAGAATACTGGTACTTTTCTCAAAATACACAGTCAATAATGGAAATATTTTAAATTGTGGCAGAACTTCCCCAAATAGATTTTCAGCAACTTCTAGTAATTCAATACTTTTAAAACTCATCTATAATGTGAGACACAATCCATACAGCTGTACCTTCAACAAGTGAAATGGGAGTTGAAGCTGAAATGTAACTCAGGAATGTGTATCACCATGCCTTCATACAGAAAAATTACTTATGCACATTTCCAACAGCCCATCTGATCTAATCAAAATAACAAAATATCTAAAATACATCAGAAAAATAAATAAATCACAAAATAATAGGTAACTAAAAAACTAAATAACGTTTTATACAAAATGCATAACCTCAGAAAACAAACCAACATATAGTAATCCAGCTCTCACTCTCTACTGTGCCAGTCCTGAGCAGGACACTAAATTTGGGAAGACTGCTGCACTGTCTGAAGTCCATTCTGTTTTTAGAGAATATGCTTGACAATAATTTCTTTTAGAGTTCTCAGGTTACCTCTGAATCTCTGAATTACCCTTTTTGCAGGTCTTTTCTAAAATACTGTAAAACAAAGCTCCTAAAAACAGTAATAACTGATCAGGAAAATAATGTTATGATTAGATTCCTCTAAGGGAAAAAATTAAATCAAGTTCGAACAGCAGAAAACATGCAATTATTTTCAAAATTATTGAAAAGTATGGTTTTATCCTGTTTAATTAAAATACTTTAATAATTTTTCTTGTTACTCGGATTGTGCAATACATTACAGTCTTAAAAAATATTATTTTGTGACCATAAAAAAAATTCCATTCTCTCTAAAATAACCCCTTCGGAAATCCCTTCTCTAAACTTACTTCTTCCATTTAAACAATCACAATCCACAGTTTCATTTGCTGCTATTTGAGCTCCCCACAATCTGCTCAGCTCTGCTCTCACCCTTCTCTAGCTTATCCTCCAAGTACCCTTTTAAGACTGTTTCTCTTCCTCATTTCTATTCTCTGCTGAACTGACCACATCAATCTTCAAGAGTGCCCATGTACTACTTGAATCCTTTCTGCAGATTTCTGATTGCTCATCAATTCCTGGTTCTCTCTCTTGATTACTAGATGCATCACATCCCTCCTGGACTAGTTACCTTTCCCAGACTCAGCCTTAAAAGGCAGATTTTCATTTGATCATAGTCCCAAACACCACTAAGCCTCAAATTTTCTTGCCTTCCAAGCTCAATCACGAAAATACCAACAGGATCAGTGCCTTAACAGTAACTTTGTTGTTTACACGGAGACGCTGGCAATTTCCTGCAGCTGATGGCTCCAGTTTTCAAACAACTGCTGCTGCCTCCACAACAGAGGGGAAGCAGAGAGGTACTGGAGCTGCTTTGGATCCAAGTCACCAGCAAGGGCTGCTCTGCCCCTTCCCAAGGGATGTCCAGCTTGAAGGTCTGTAAACCCCAGCATCTGCTGCTTAGCATGCACAGCCAGGAAAGTGCTCTGTAGAGCAGCCAGAGGGAGAATCTCCATCCTGGACTGCACAGGAAATTAAAAAAAAATAAATTGGGAATTCCTTCCCTCCACTCTCTGTTTTGCATGAGCTGCCAAATGAATAAAGAACAGCTTGGATCCACATCATCAATTTATTATATAACAATTTATTCTAACCATAATTCCGTACGATTGACTTTAATTCCTTTAACAGAAGAAATTACAGCTTCGGGAAATAAAATCATACACCTCTAATTAATTAAACCATTTGACATCCACACTATCATTCATATATAAACAATGTTCATCTCTGGGCAGTTATCATCATGCCTAGAAAACGATTTCTCATCAAGGAAAAGCACCATGAAGGAGAGCACAAAGACTAAAATGAAAATCTGTCTGCTTCAATCTACCAGTTTGCATCAATCAGCAGTAATTGATAATGCTACTAATAATATATTAATAAAGGCCTCCACATCTTCAGCAGGCAAGCCAGGTGCAACTACCAGTATATCCACCATTCTCACTTTCTCTCACAGTCTTTATTTTCTTTATAATGAAAATATCTGCTATGTATTTACCTGTTCTAATCAACTTACCTCTTGAAAATAATTAGCAGTGCCTCTGATTACCCAAACACACCTCACAATCCCAGAGATTTTGATCACTTAACTGGATTAATTCAGGAGGCCCCAAGAAGTGTATCTTAACATCCTCCAGTAATGGTTACTGACTACTGGAAACCATTGCCATAAAGGAAAATACAGTTCAATTTGCAATCTCTTTTTTAGCTTTCGGCATGACACTGAATATATTGAAGGTAGGAATTGAATGTATTGCATGTGAGAAAGTATTAACCAGTGCAGAGGTGCTAATATACAGAGTAAACAAACCTGAACACTCATCACACCACTGAAAAGGGTTCTTCTTATTGAATCTGAGTTGTCTTACACTGAAAACAGTCTTTTACAATGAAAAATGCAAAATACTCATACTGAATTAGAAAAATAGTTATTCTTTATCACAAAACCAAAAATCCTGCTTCTTTACAACTCTTTGAGCAGAGATTTTATGTACCCATCAAAGGAGTATATTTTAGTTCCATGTGTTTCATGCCTAAAATTACTTCTGGATGTAATCAGTAAGCAGCAGTAGAGATACATTTCAAAGGTGTGCCATTGAAAGGACCTGTAATTTTGCACAGTTACCAGCCAAGGTACTTACAAGCACATTTATTTGCAGAGTTGGGCCACACGGCCATGGTGGGTTTTTGTTTGGTCCGAAATGCCTCTTCAACTCTGGCTTCTGTTTTCCGTACAGTGGAACCATGAGGATTTACCTGCTCTGCTGGCACTGAGAAGCCTGTGTGCAAAAGACAACCATACCTATTTAAATAAACCAAGCTGCAGGAAACTACTGAATCAAAGAAGAAACCTGGAATACCATACTGCAATAGGAATGCATCTATTAATATTTAGCTGGACATTCAAAGATTTGAATCAAGAATATTTGGATTCTACTGACAAAACAACTTACTGGTTGCAAGGTCTTAAACTGTCAGCTCTGATGGATTAGAAAAATGTGACTCTCTCACACTTGGGTCCCCAAGATTGACCTTTCTATCCATATTTCCTCTACAAGTGAATTCTTACTGACCATTTCAATTTTTTCCTTATTTTAAATAGATAGTTTTAAAATAAGTGGCAATTCATAATGGCATTGCATGCCATATCAAAAAGAGTATCTGAATAAGAAACTTGTATTGTCACTGTGATCTATGCTGTGTGAAATTGATCCATTTTAGAGTCAATATGAGCTCTTAAATTAAGAAAATGCAATTCTGCTTTTAACAAAAAGTATGGTTTGCTTCCTGTAATATAACTTCATCTCATAGCTTCTACTCCTTTATAGGTTTTTTAATTAAATTCTAAAAAGGCAAACTTTCATATTGGTTAAGCACATTTTAAAGACATAAATGAATATCTGAAGTTTCATATTTGTGAACTAGAATTTCCTATCCATCCACTAAAATGGTCTTCAAAATGTTATACCATGTCTCCAATAGAAACCAGAACCAAGTGATCAAGAGCCGACAAAAAGCTCCAAAACCAACAGATGCAAAAATTAGAAGATTCACACAAAATCTCTCATCTCACAATTAATAATTACAGCATAGGTTTCTAGGTACTATTATTAAAATTTTAAAGTGCATATCAAATGTATTTCATTACTCAAAACAACTATCAACTTTACCTTTTTATTTGCTGGGCTCCACAAGGAGTTGCAAATTTCAATAGTCTACGATATATAGTTCCAAATTTACCAACTCAAAACTTGCCATCCTTGGGCTTAACATCTTTCAACAACAGCACCTCACTTCAGTAACAGAGGAACAAGAAATTCTAGTTTGACTTCTACATACTGATTTTATTGTACAGTTTACCTTTCCGTTACACTGCAGTACTTCTGAGACTGATCACCAGTCACAGTACTAAGTAAAAATGGCAGATGTGTGGAAAAAAACAAAACAAAAACAAAAAATCCCCCACAACCACACCCCCAAAACCAGCAGGAAAGTTGTGGAAAAAAAGCCATGCAGAAAGCACCTTCCATTTTACAACTATGTAAGATTGCTAAGTAACTTGCTAACAAAATTGTGAAGAAAATAGATATGAAGCTTTTTAGCCTTTTTGATCCCTTGCTCCAACTGCTCTGAAACAGGGTACATGTCAAAGCCTAGACAAGCAGATGCACTGTGATTGTCCTGATCTACTGTCTTGGTGAGGGTGTTTTTTAGAGCAAAATGAGAATGGCATAGCTGATCAGCATTCACATCCCTTTCATCCATTACAATGACCAGTGCCAAGACTACATTCCTGAAGTGTTACCATCCAGGTGTTCTGCACCACCAGTTCTTTGACACAACTCCTCCTCCTTGTGCTTGCCTTCCAGAATGAGGCCTCCTCAGAACTCAAGAGCTTCATAGATTTTTCTCTGTTCATAAACAGTTAATCTCACACAGCTTCTTCCATGCATTCAAAGTCTTTTGGACTCACTTTCATTAGCATTCCTTGCTAATCCAATGAGTGAACTTAGCCTTGCACATTTTGCAGCTGGACCAACTGCAGAGCTCAGCTGTCATTCAAACCACCAAGTGTGGTCCAGAAGCACAAGTATCTTCAAGTGTCACCTGCAGGTGCCTGTGACACTGTAACAGCTTCCATCATGCCAGTGTACTGAATCTATTTGAATCCTGCCCATTCCTGTCTGTGAGTTGTTTTGTCCCACAAACTGGTGCTGCTCATCAGGTACCTGTACCTGAAGGCCCTCTTACCAGCATCTCACACCAATGTACCTGCTTTTTCTGATTTAACAAGTTCATTGCATGATACCATCAGCCTTAATTATGACTTAAGACAATGCCTTTCTTTCAACAGTCTGCAGGCTTTGTCCCCAGAAATATCTATTACTGGACCACTGCCACAAAAAGGAGAGCAGCATTCCAGTTCTTGCAAACTTGCAAGAAAGGACCACAAGCCATAGAGTCATTCTCTGTAACAAAGAGATCTTACAAACATTTACCTTAACCTCGGAAGGAATAACCTTTAACAGTCATGGGGACTTGGATAATTAACTGAGCACAGCTCACAGCATGATGCTGTGGCCAGAATTGTGAATATTCTTATAGTTCTAATAGAAAAGTACAGAGGAGAAATGAAGGCATTATATTAGCCCTGTTTTACAGCCACGGTGAATTACAATTGGTTCATTTATCCCCAATTCAAGACACACATTGGAAGCTTGCACAAAATTAGACAAAAACACGCATGACTGAATAGGAAAATAAAAAGAATTGTATCTGTTTTAACCTGAAGAAGAGAAAGCCTATAGATACTTGCATAGTTCAAAGAAATTTATTAATAAAGGGTCTTCAAGCTACCAACAGAAGTATTTCAAGAATCAGCAGCTGAAAGGCAAGACCAGCCAATTCAACCTAGAAATCAAATAATGGAGCTTTATACCAAAGCAGGAAACAACTTGCCAAAGTAAAGTTGGAATTATTGAAATCTGTAATCCCTAAATCAGCATGAAATTTTGTTCTAATGTTATAGTTCAGTGATTTTCAACCTTTTTCAACTTTCATAACTTTTAAACTTTTCCATGGAGGTAGACTCTTTTTATGTAAACAGAGCACTATTCCCACATCAGGAATCTGTTTGGACTTTTGGTAACTTTCCCATGTCACTTTAGAAGCTGTACACAGACTTGCAAGGGTTGTTTCTTAATCAAAAAAATCAATGTGTTATCTCCAAAACTACACTTGTACACATGCTAGGGTGAACTGAAAATCCCCTGGTTTAAAGGCTGCCCTCCCCTATCATAGTTATTATACCATATTACAGGCCTTTTTAGAACACAGCTCTGGTTCCACTAACACCCACATCAGAAGCTGGTACAGCAACCCTAACATTTACCTGTTCACCAGGTTCTATAGTACTGTCTGTAACAGTAGGCAATGCATCAGTGACTCCTTTGTAACTTGGAGAAGGAAGTTGTATTCTACTCATTCAAGGTCCAGGGCTTGTGAACATGAGCCCATTCCTATCTGTCTATAGACAGGCTCTATATATGCTGTGTTATGATAAATGAAGTTAAACATACCTCTTTTTCTCCTTGCTTCCTTGATTTCTTCACACATCTTGTTAAATTCTGGATCCAGTTCAGCAGCAATGATCGCATGAGCAGTGTCCTTCAAAGTACATGCTCTATGTCTGATTATTTTATCTAGAAAACAGGATAACACACTTTTTTATCACAATCCTGAAAATTCCTTAGCATTTCTATGCTGGTCTGTATTGTAATATTACAACACTGATACAAAGAGAAGAAACTGGGAAAAATTACAGATGTATGAAAATGCAGATGAATCAATACCACAGCACACCCAAAAATCACAACCCAGCTATTGAAGAGATATAGCAGTTTTCAGAAGTATAAATTGTTAGTTTAATCCACGGTGGCACCTATAAACGAATGCAAACAATGAATGATGAACACACCTAAATCAACTTGCCATCAGGTGTAGCCAGTTTCCACAGGCAGATCTCCACAATATAATGGAGTAGAGTGCAAAGAGTCCTAAAGTAACATGAGACTTGTACAGGAATTAATTTACCCACTGGGGTCTAGGAATAGTCACACTTATACAGCCTGCAAAATCACACTGGACATCATCTGCATCTGTAAGGTAGACTTGGCTCATTTATGTTCCTTCCCTGTTGTTTTTATCTTTAACCTGAAATTATTGCTTAATTATTATTTAACAACTGATTTTGCTATTGTGCTAAAATTGTGCTAAAACACATTATTTCATTCCTTACACTGAATAGCTGTTTCTCATTTTAATCCATTAAAAAAAACTGGCAAGAAACAAGCCTCAAGTGTGCTACATTTTCAGACCTATTTGGGGAACAGGACAAATTGCCCACACTGGAAGCCTAAATGCAACTAAGGAAAAAGCAAACCAGTTCCCCTACCTTTGAAACACACTAAACAAATTATTCCACTGTTGAAATTTGAAAAGTAATCATAACTTAATAACTAAGCCCATATGTGGAGAAAATTGACATCTAGAATGTAGCTTTTCAATGAAACCTACATCACTCATTGTTTGACTTCAGTACAAACATGTTTAATTTGTCAATCCATCCATACTGATTTACTTTTTCCAGCTGTTGGAGGTACTTCAGCAGTTACCATCAACATTAATGTCTAGAACATATTCTACAACTAGCAGATTTAATGTTTTAATAATCTTTAAAGACAACAATTAAGAGCACCACTAAATATTTATTCTGCAATATTTTTAATTCTGGAAACAGCAAATTTTACATCTGGAGAAACTGTTGAGTGAAAGATACTAGCCAGTATCCACCTCAAAAGAACCCAAAGTTTTCTGGGGAAAACTACTGCCCATTAAATCTACTGGACATTGAAAGGTTTTGCCCACATATTTGTGAAGCATTATGCTTTATGATCACAAAAAAACCCACACTGCATTCATTCCAGGAAGAAAAACCCCAAGCAGCCAGTTTTTGATACCCAGACTGCAGATAAAATCTAGTCTAGTGCTCCCATTGCTTTTCCAACTTAACAACAGGACAGAAGCAGGTACAGGATGAGTCTTCTGCTAATTCAAGCATGAAGCAGAGACAAGCATATATGCCCAGCTTTAAAGAATGTGAACATGTGTAGGTTAATATTCATTTAATGAATTGATCTGAATGCATGGAATACTTCCTCTGAACAGCCATAATGTGCTGTTTCAAGTGTGTTGACACAACAGCCCAAGAAATCCAGCATGCCAGAAGAGTAATACATGCTCTGTCATTAACAGCAGAGGACAGAACAGTTCATTACCTCCTATCCAGAACTGAGCCTAAGAAGAGCCAGATCAACTTCTCCCAGCTCAGTTCTGACAGCAAGGAAAATCAAAATATCCCTAAACAGGTGCTCTTCAGATGTGCACTGAATGCCAAGTGCCCATCAAGGGCTTTAATTATTTCTCATCAACTGCACATTAGAAGTCCTTCAAAGTGTGTTATCAAGAACACAAAATAAATGGACTTTTTTAGTTGAAAGAATATAGTGCATCATAAACTGAAGAAATAAAGTTAGTCTTCTACAAATATGAACTTGGTTCAAAGGCCAATGTGAAACAAGTCTGACCAGACTATACTGTATCTAGTCCACAGGAGACACTTGCAAAATACCTCAGAAAACCAAAAATTTGAGAATACAGAAAAATCAGGCTTTAACCTGGTAAAGCAATTTCACAAGATTTCATGAAAAACTTTTTAGAACATTGGACTGTATTTGTAGATGGACCCTGATCTCCAAGTATTACATATATTAAATAGAACTCTACATATTAAAAGGGTGCTTTGTGTTGATGCTTTGTTGATGACTCCTGAAGCAGTCAGCTGAAAGGCTTCTTTTGGCAATGTGCACTATAAGCCAGCCCCAGCAAAGAGCACACAAGATGTTCTTTCCTTAGTTTGGAGCGTGAACAGCTTTTACATGCATTTCAGCCTACAAATTCCTTTTTAATTGAAAGCATCCCATCACACTTTGTCAAGACAATACTGTCTAATCTCTCCTAATCAGCTGCAACTGACTTCCTTGCCTGGTGATTTATCCCATTTTATTTCTATCCCCAAACACATAGATTTTAATTTCTGTGAATGAATTTCATGTTCTAAGCTAACATGGAAATACAGCAGACCACTGCCAGATTGTGTGAGAATTCTCTACAGAGCTCTCCAAATTACAGTGGGGTTTTGCTGCATATATAAAATCTATACACTGAAAAGGAGCTAGAGAATTTGAAAGGGAACTACAAAACATAATTTATTACAAAATATGCTGAATGCTGCAGTTTTCCTGCTCTTCCAATGTCCCCCAGTGCACTACATGCCTTAGAATACTAAAAGCACAGACCCTTAGGACTTGCTTATCCTAATTATCACAAAGCATGTGGCTTATCTAAATGCCTGAATAGCAACAGAATATGAGATTAAATACCAGGCTTTCAGGTCTAGGTAGGCCAAAAAGAAGTAGGTTCTTACCTCCAGGATCTTTGTCTGGATTGTACTCCAATGCATTGCTGCAGATCAGGTCAATGTCTGTTAGAAAATCCTTGGCTGTTAAATAGTTGTGTTTATCAATTTTGGTTATTACTGTTGATAGGTCCATTGGCTCTTTGATAACCTCAAGGTAATCTGAAACCTATAAACAAACAGCACACAGAAATTACACAGGACCATATGAATTCTTACTGAACATTGACAATCACATCTTCATACCCGGATTCATTCCACATGCTTAGCTCTAAGACATTAACTAAACATTTTGTTTTTCAGCAAGTTTGTGTTAAAAATGTAAGTTTTATCAGGCTAAAAACATAGGATTTCCAAAGTTGCTTTCCCTTCAGGAGCTCACCAATTTATCATTCAAAATTAATTAAACAGTATTTTTGATGCAACACATTTTAATGTAATTGTATTTTTCATTTTAGACTGATTTAGTTACAGATTTTTACGGTGCTACAACATTGTCATGGACTAAAAAGGCAAAACCCATCAGCCTAACTTGAAGCTCTAGGAAAAATTAAGGAAGCTCTATTTTGTTCACTTTGTAGGTAAAGTTCTCATTTAACTTAACAGCCAAATTATCAGCTTTTAAATACCTTCTATTAAATAGTTTCTTCAATCACTTGTTAAACAAAGAAAAGTCAGGTTTTATTGACTGCAGATGTTAGATTGGCTGTACAGAAGGGCAATCTAAAGAAAAAGCCTTGTGTCACAGTTTACTGTGAGCTTAGATTGTAACTGGAGATTCAGAAACCACCAGGGCACACTAAAAAGTGTTTAACTTAATTATGATACTGTAAGGGTCTCAGCCTTAATAGTCAAATGCATCAGCACAGCTGCTGTAACACAGTTCACCAAAAAATCTGCAAATTTTTTATTTACTTCAAGGAAAAAAACTATTTGAATGTTTCAGTGTGATTTAGATTAGACAATTAAAAACACTGGCAGCCTCTGAAACAATACTGTTTTTCTTTTGAAATCACCTACATATGACGTTTACTGCCAAAGCACTTAAGAGTTAAATACATATTCAGATCAAATCATAAAGGCTCTATTTTTTTAATATAGTGCCTGCAGAGATATATTACAACATAAAATAACATGAATGCACTACTTCAGTGGACAGCAATGTGTCACCGAATTCCTTAAATACTGACATTGAAATTTATATTGACAAATTTAAATGGCAAAAATTCTCTTTTTGTCTCCCTTAATGGAAACATGATACTATCTGGTTCAGGGATTGAAAGGCTAAGCCACAGGCTTCCTTTTCTTGTTAGCACAGCATCAGAAAATCTTCACTGGAAGCTGTAAATATTGCTGCTGATTTAGTCATGAAAATCCTTGACTTATCACACAGCAGCATCCTCTGCAATGCAAGTAGGAGTGGAACAAATCTAACACATTTTCTAAGAAGTCAAGCAGACAAGCTGTTGTAGAAAAGGAAAGGCTAGTCCTGTGCTTAAATGCAGCAGGTGGGACGAAAAGGATTACATTTGATTTCTGGTGCTGTGATTTATTAGCAGGGCTCTGGCAAGTCTTCAAATAAGAAATTCGTATTTCGATTCTCTCCATCCACAAGACATGGACAGTTACTTGTTCTTTCTCTATGTGCCCTCATTCATGTAACTTTACACCACAAATTCTTGACAAAAAGGAACTACCTTCACACCAAGTATGAAGAGTTTCCTACAATAATGGACCTCCCAAACAGTTTCACAAGAAAAATCAAACCAAGTTACTGCTCAGACCATGCTCACACTGCAGGTTGCCACATTAAACAGCTCACCAGGCTTTCAAACGCTATGTCAGCTATGGAACACTATGGAAAGCTCAAATTAAGAGAGGACTGCATCAGTCCATAAAAGATGCCTGTTCCATCCTGCAAGGTATTTACACTCCAAATCTGTTTTTTACAGTGCTGCTCTTCTGATGTCCCATATTCATTTTTTAATGTCTTTCAAAAGAGATGCTTCTCTCTTCAGAAGCAATTAGGGACACTTTTTTTTTTTCCAGTTAGCAAGCCTGCAAAGCTTGCCAGGACTAGCATCTGATCTCAAAGTTAGACCTAACACAATCCTATTCGTACAGCAGCACCTGGAAATAGATTTGCAGATCGAACTGTCTCATCAGTTAGGTGTGCACAGTCCACAATCGACCAGTTAATGCCTTACAATGTGCTACCATCTCTGATTAATAGCATCCACAGGCATTACTGCTGAAATTATGCAACAATACTATTAATGCTGAATGCATTACAGAACACAGATCGCTTTCCCAATATTATCATGTTTATAATTACAATGCTGTAAAAGCCTTTATTAAAGAATTATATTTATGGTTTTGAGTATTTCAGAAGCACTAGCAGGGATAGGAGCGTAGGCATTTTAAAATGCTCAGTTCATTTAAAAATGGACAGGAATGCACAAGGTTTCTCCAAGGGTCACTGGCAATAGAACATGTTCCAAATCCTCACAGTATGGACAACGAGGCTGTGACTGTACCACCAGCTAAAAATCAGCATCTTAGACTGGACAGATCATGGATCAAACATTTGTTTTTCTAATTAATTTAACCATTTCCTTTTTTTTTTTTTTTAATTTGCATTCTTTTTCTAATATTTTCAACTTCATTGTTTGCACATTACTGAAACAAGACCTCTTCAATATCCACCGGTTTGCTGAAGATGTTAAAGCGTTTGTCTGTGGCCAGCCTCTTGGTGACATCCCTGAGAAACAAGCGCAGCTCCCGCAGGGTGTTCTCCTCCTGGTCCTCCATCCGCTGCTTCTCCGCCTCCGACAGCTCCCGCGCAGGACACGGCAGTGCCAGAGGAAGAACTTCCAGAGCACGAAGAGCTAGGGAAAAAAACAGGAAGTCAGACAATGGAAATACTAACAGCACAGTGGCTCTTGGGATTATGCCACTCCAAGTTTCATTATATGTATTTAATATTCACTGTGGATCTAACTATCACCGCATCCTTGACCCCAGAGCTCTCCATCTTTCACAACTGTTATCTGTAACTATGAAATTTATTCTGGGCACTGATTAATGCTGTCGCATGGCAATTACACTAACCATTAACTACCCACACCTTTTTAAAAGGGCAAGTAACACAAAATAAAACATTAGGATCAGTATTATTGGTTTTACTGTAACTTAGTTTACCAGCCTGTTTCCTTCTTGGTGGGGGCATTGCTGCTTCATCAAGAATTAAGCCTTTGAAAAATCGCAATCTGTCTTCTTCACTTGGTCTTTGAATATAAAAAACTTCTTCATACTGGATTCTGAAAATACATTTCAACTAAAAAAAACAAACAAAAACAAAAACAGCCGTAAGAAAAATGAGTCCCCACTGAAAAAGACATGAACAATGACTATACTGTAGTACTAGTCACAAACTTTTCAAAATCAGCCACAGGACAGGAGACAGTAAACTCTACCTAAAGCTGTGTTCACAGCAAAGGGAAAATAAATACTTGTAACTGTCACTGAATTTTCTATAGTAATGAAACTTGCAGTATCCCATGATCCTAACAATGGCCACCCCTGCAGTAAAAGGAGAGTAAAAGAGCAGGAGGAAAAAAATCGCAGAAAATGTTAAGGAGAAAAATCAGGAACCCTCCCCCTATGCAGAGCCTCAGAAAATGTAAAGCTCAAGGTCAGACCTTTAGACTAAATCTGCATTTAATTATAATGGAGTCATTTGTCAAAAAGAACAATTGACAAAATGAACAATTTTGTCTTCCCAGAAGAGTAGCATGGAGCTTATGAAAATCAGTAATACACACATACATCCCTTGTTAAGGAAAATTACTAACATTCAATTATTAATACATTTTCTGTTTGACATATTTTAGATTAAGTTAGAAAACAACTACAAAACAAAATTATTTTACATGATTAAAACATTCAGAAGAGCACAGAACTTCCTAACAATGCCTCCTTCTGTGATAAACTTACCTCTTCAGGCAAATCACTAAACATGGACTCAGAGGTAGACAGTAAAAATATAGGTGAAAAAGATGGTATATCTTGCAGCAAAGTTAGGAAAGTAGCTCTCACAGTTTCACTGACAGCTTCCCACCAATCACCAATATGAGGCATGTAAACTATACTTGGTACTGTTCTTCGAGCTTCACGAAAGATCTAATTAAAAGAAACAGTGGTATTTCAACTAAGGAACTAATTGTTACCATCAGTGGTGAGTAACAAAGTTCTTGTGCATTAGAGAATGACTCATGTTCGTGGTATTTTATAGACAAATGTTCCAGCAGAATAGAATTATCTAAATACTTTCTAAACAAGGGTTTGTGACTCTTAGCTACAGCAGACAATTATTTTATGTCAATGTGCCAGGGAGACTACAAAACAACTACTTTGTTTTAAAAATATGTATGTTTTAAAAATTTGCTATGACTGAACAATCAAGATGAAAATTAAACTGTCCTGCAATTCATGCAATATTCACCACAAGCTATCTAGAAATGTAAAACACTTCAAACCAAGCAAATGAACCTAGAACCGCAGCACAGCAATCCATACACAGGTGAATAAAATGAACATCAGGTACTGAATACCCAGATTAAACTTACTTAGCACTAGGTATGTGATCGGGGGCAGGTTAAAAATGTAATTACATTCACTAGTCACTACAGAGATCTCCATCACCCTCCAGAGACCTCTTTATTTTAAATAGGAAAACAGAAGGAGCCTGTGAAAACCTGGACTTTAAGTTACATTCCAGTTGGCTGCCTTTATATTGATGCAACCAGAATGACATAATTGCCTCATTACAAGGGGGTCTGAAATCTCACCTGTGCACATGACTCCTCAGGTGTTTTGGCACTGACTGAGTACAGAGCTGGCAGGTCGAGCCTGTGTACGGAGAATTTTTCCAGGGTGTGCAATAGTGCTGGAGCAAGGTGCGACGTCTGACCCGAACCTCTCTCCCCGGTGAGCAGTAACCTCGGTCTGTAAGAGGTTGGCTGGTGATAAGCTGACCTGCAACGCAACAGTTACAGCAGTAAATTCACATACCAATGTTATCAATGGGTGGATATATGGGAGATATTTTAGAATCCATAAGACTTTCAGTAACGGATAATAGCTTCTTAAAACAGCCTAAAAAGATGAGCTAACTCGACTATCCCTCAATACTACTTCAGGTGCCAAAAGCTCAAGATTTTTCTTATCTTTGGTTTCACAACCATTTAATTCAAATTCATCTGTGTGAAGCTATGCATATATCAAATTCATGAGAATTTTCATTATAACCAGTTTATTTAAAACTAATTCCTTGATCATACAAAAAGACTTACTGGACATCCAGTAAAGACAGCAATTTAATCATGTCTAGCTCAGCCCTAACTACTAACATGTCTCTTCAGTAGCCTCAGGAACCCTTGGTCAATCCTTTCATCCCTTAAGTGCTGCCCAAGATTTCCAATAACCACTGAACATTTCAATAGTTTACTTATTTTAAAAAAAGGGCCTGAAGTACAGTTGAATAAAAACACTATGCATCATGTATTTTAGTGTCAAAATTTTAGTGTCAGTAGACTTCTGGACAGAAGGAAGACTTTAAAGAAAAACTGCAAAGCTGAACTTAATTTTTAGTTTTTTGTTGTTGAGAAGAAATGCTAAGCAGTCCATACAAGGGGCTTTGGGACTTTGTTTCTTTCTCTTGGGTGTTTTTGGCCAGTTTTATGGACAAATGAGACATGAAGGAAAACACATTAAATTTTTCCATTAAAAGCCTTTTCCATTTATAGAAAACTGATTATAAAACAAGAATGTTTTTAATTAATTTTCATTTTCTCTCATTAAGGCACTTCTATCTGTCCATCAGTGAACTTGGGCAGTGGAACAAGACTTGCTGGTATTACTTCATGTTAAACATTTTGGGACAGCAGTGAACACTGCTGACCTTTAGCTTTCAGTTTTGGTGGTGGTGGTTGCACACAAGAGAACAAATAAAACTGCTCAGAAAACAGACTGAGGGAGGCTTACATACTTTTCAAAAATAAGCACAGTTTTGAGATTCTTATATTTAGACACATCCTCACAAATATATACTGTTGGTTTGGGTTTGGCTTCCCTCTTCCAAACCTCACAACAAAAGCCTAAATTTGGCATTAGGATACTTAACTACGTCCCTACAACAGTTTGAATTTTAATCCTTATTTTCAACCTTAGATATCCATAAATTCTGTTCTGGCATTATTATTTAGCACAAAAATTTTAGCAGTTTTCCACAAGATGGCTCTACTAAACAGTGTCACTAATGAAGAGTTTTTCTAACTTCATTTTCTTTATTTAGCGAACTCCCTGCAGAAACTACCACATAAAGTAGTCTAAAACTATTCTTAACACAAACCCAAGAAATGCTAATTATTGTTAATTACTATAGCCAGTCCAATTTATACAGGAAACACTCATCCAAATTTCACACATATTGTCTAAATTCCTGTTTCCCTGAAACTTTCCATGAAAAACAATGAAAAAAGCACATTAGAAATGCTGAACACAATCATTATACATGATGCTTCCAAACAGGTGCATACAGCAAAGTTCAACCATACTTTGGACCAAGAAAAAGCACACAATCCCTTCTGAATATTCCTACATACATCTCTTCTCAGTTCTTAATCTTTCAAATCAAAGTAGTTTGTTAAAATTGAGAATTGCTGTTAGTATCTTTACTTCTAATCTGCCTTTGTCAATTGAAGCACATTTCTGATTCCTGTGTGTAGGATGTGGCCTTTCCCAAGAACACCCTCGCCTCCAAAACTCTTGCCTGTGCATTTACGTGTTCCCATTACAGAACACAAGTGCCACCCCAATGCAAAAGAACAACTTTTTTAGCTCTCCTGAAGTAAGAATCTCCTGGTTTTATCTATCTAATTATAAGCATTAGAGAAACACTCACATTGTAAAATGAAGGTAGGGTTTATGTATAGCAGCTGATGACTGTTTCTTTGGTGATCCTGAGTGACAGCTCGTCTCAAAAATTGATGAAGCATTCTCATCTTCACTATCATCTAATATTAGACTTGGTACATCTGTTCCAAGAGATGTATTAATTAGAACTTTATCACTTCTAAGTACATGTACAACAAACAAGACAAGATATTACAATTTTCTTCGTGTCAATTATAATAAATCTTCAAAGTAGAAGAAATTAGTTAAAACTGTCTAAGTATCAGCCTTCAGAATAATAAGTACTTATTACTTCAAAAACCAAAACAAATTAAATACTGTAGAAGCCTAATCACAATTACAATTTATTTTTCAAACAATCAAGCTAAACAACTTCTCAAACACAAAAAGTTTAACTTGTTATGAAATGCTTCCTTTGGGTTTCTTTCACAGCGAGAGGTTTTTTCAAGGATGAAGCTATAAAATTTGTAATTCCTCAGACTACCCAGAATTTTGTAATTATTTACTTGTTCCAAGTGTCCAAATTCTCACAAGTACAGTTCTTCCAAAATTATTCTCAGCATGACTACCTAGACAATGTATGTTTATGAAGAATTGGTTAACTGAATTAATCTGAAGAATATCAAATTACTTTTTATCAAAATCGGTTCAATGCATTCCATATGCATATACTATACTTTTAGCTATTTTAATCCCTTTGCTAATATAGTAGCACAATGAACAGAAGCACTTTCTATACAGACCTTGAAAAAGCTCAAAGACTGATTATATTCACAAGACACACTGCAGAGACAAACAACTGCAAAAATACTTACATGGCACTAAAACAGAACAACCAGGTAACAGCTGAAAATGAGATAAATTAGCTCCCAGAGCTGCAATGGGATTAAGAGTTACCTGGTGTGATTTGATAATGGGAAAGAACTGCTGCAAGATTTTTATGTGCCCCAGGAAAGGACCTGAGTTGCTTTTCCCTATGCAAGGCTACTTGTTGTCATTTCCATAGGGAAGGAAGTCTGCAATGATGGGATGAAAATGGTCACAGCCGCTCAGCTGGAGCACTGCAGAGGCCAGCTCTGCTGAGCAAGAAAATGCTCTGCAATGGATGGGCAGCATTCCTGAGAGCAGCCCAGAGTCACTGTAGCACACTGCTGCTCAGGACAACCATCAGACATCCCAACAGAAGCTCAAGTTGGCCACAGCCACTTAAGAAAAGGGATTGCTGTGAAATGAAAGTGTGAAATACAGAGAGATCCAAGTTACTCTCAAATACCCAATCCACTTGTTGGATTTACATGAGGCAATGGCCCAGGTCCTGCCACACTGATCAGACGGTCACCATGGGAGAAAGGAATCTCCTCCAAGACAGTGTTGTTGGATGGAGGTGCCACCTAAGCCACAGGAAAAACTGTCCCAGGGCTCCAGGAAAAATTAAGAGCCCACAAAGGTTCCCTTGGCTGGCTGTGTGATGTAAGAAACAGGATTCAGAGCAGGCTGGGCAGGATTGATACTCTGCTGCCATGGGATGAGGATGTCTCACATCCCTTGTCAAGCTGTGATGCAGTTACACACCTGACAATCATTCCTCAGGGAACAAAGATGAAAAAGGCTTGCAGACCCCAAGCAGTGGCCAAAAGCTAATCCAGAGCAAGAAAACATGGCACAGAAGCTGCTGGATATTTAGCTAAAGCTAAGGATGGGGACCGCCAATCAACTGGACATAGGCCTTCTACCTCTGGGCTCCCTGCAGTCCCTAGAACAGACAGAATTTCCAGTATACCAAATGTAGGCACAGGTAAGTCCTATGATCATGCACTGGACACAGCTTTCTCTTCCTAAAATACACAATTATTTTAAAAGGCAGCCCATCCTTTAATACCAAGCATCATGTCTCTGTGACATACTCTACATGAGCATCTGACTCGCTGAATTACAAAAAAGAGGAATTTTTAGTGAAATGCAGAAAACCTGATGTGCAGATTGTAAGCACACCTGTAAGCATGTTCTATATACTTGACTTTGAATTCAAGAAAATTTGAAGCCCTATTGTATAATGTATATTTATGTATAATCCACTTGAAAGTGGATTTTTCTGGTTTTAACAAAGACTAAAGCTTGTTATTCAAGATTTTCTCAGATTTAAGGGGGTAACAAAAAACTAAAGGAAATGCTAAAAGAAACCTCAGTTCATGCATCTTCAAAATCAATTATTTACAAACATTTAAAACTACCCATAGCAGAAAATGATCTAGTAAAACTACGACTTAAACCAACTAAAGCTTCCAAACTCAATTTGTTAGCAGTAATGAGCAAAAATAAATAGGAATGTAAAAAACATAACCAAAGAAAATATTCTGAACTTAATTCTTCAAGAGGAATGACAATCTGTAAATCGGGTGCTACCAATGGGTTAGCACTATACAGAGACTTAAGCGTCTTAAATAACTTTGGTTACAAATGAGGGAGCCCAGTAGGATCTAACTGCAGCTGCAAGCCAGCTCATTCCCCCTACCCACCAGCACGTGGTCCCAGGGCCAGTCTCTGGCCAACTCCAACACTTGTTAAAACCTCCAGCTACCCCACTGAGTCAGCAGAAAACACACAAATACATCATTTTTGGATGAGTTTTCTGGCTAAAACAGTTTAACAAAGGACCTGATGTACTCAAGCAAGTGGAAAGGATGGAGCAAAAATGCACAGCTGGGCTGGAGAACTGCAGCAGCCAGCACAAGGATCAGCTTAAGCTGCCTGGGCTGCAGGCTGAAAGTGTGCTCTGGAACAGGAATGAGAGGAAAGTCATGGCTGCCACAGATTTGTTTTATGACTGGGCTGTTTTCAAGTTAATCACACACAACCCCAAGTACTGTATACAGGAGCTGGGAGGTGAGAATGATCCCAGATAACAACAGTAGACTACATCAGAATAAACAGATCCCAAACCCAAGGTATCTTGTTCAACATATAACTTCCAAGAAATTACATGGGTAACTATTAAAGCACATCTCAGAGAAGAGCTGGGCAAAAAAACCAGTCCCAGACAAAACAGTCAGTCACATTCCTTCATATTCCCTGCTTTCTTGGAGCACCCACACTGCTCCTATTGCAGCAGGTTTCTGGCATTCACTGACCCCTTAGTGAGTTGATTTTACTCGCTAATTTGGCAAAAAAAGCTAACTTGACAAAACAGCAAATAGTTCCCCATTTGCTAAGCTGACAAAGTCAGCTTGGGAGGATCAGGAGTGCACCAGGCCAGTTCAAGGAGTGGGAAGCCTCAAGACTTTCTTCTAAATCAGCACGACCTTTACATAGGCTCAGGTACCTCAGCTAAACACCTGCTGAGCTGTGAGCTGCCCAAAGCTTCTGCACCACTACCAAGCAAAAGATTGGATATAGTTAACCATTGCTCAGCACAGGAGCACCAATTTCAGGTCCTGTTACACTCAGCAACATTGTCTCACTGGTTTTTTTTTGTTCTGACCTTTAATTATGCTCCATCATTTCCTGTATTTTAATTGCTAATTACTTGTGAGTTCTTTTGTTGGATGGCCCTCACACCTCTGGGACCTTGCTCTGTATAGGTCAGGTCATTAGATTCCACAACAACCTGGAATCAGCAAAAATAATCATGCAACATCCAAGCAAATTGTATTTACGTCCTACCAACGCGGAAGGAAATATACACCAGATTCCAGGCTAGGTGGGGAAGCTGAAATACCTGGAAATTGAAATAGCATTTTCAAAAAAAACCCCAAACCACATACCTTCACTTCTGTCAAGCTGGCTGAACTCAGCGTGAGGGAACACCTTGTGCAGGACCTGGAGGAGCTGGGTGAAGGTGCGCTCCAGGAGCGGCCGGATGACGGGGGACAGCGCGTGGCCCGAGGAGGTGACGGCGCGCTGCGAGGCGGGCACGATGTTCTGCATGGCGTGGTAGAAATCCTGCGCGCTGAGAACCACGGAGGAAACGTCCAGCTGCAGCTTCTGACTGCTCATGTAGATCTGGGGATAGCGGCGTCTCAGGGCAATCAAGGCAGCCTCAGTGCAAAGTGCTTTAATGTCAGCTCCACAGTACCCTGGTGCACACAGAAACACAAACACCTTCCATGAAACTGCTGTGCCACTCCTGCCTCAAATGTGCATCCAGCTAAAAACAAATCAGGAATACGTAATTTGTCAAGGTCCACAAAGCATCTGCCAAAAGGTATTAGGTCATAATCTGGTGACAGTGTTGTATACCAAGAAATTGGGCATATATATAAGATATACTAAGAAAATAATTCCACACTGAGGTCAAAATTACCTACATTTTCACTATTCTATCGGACATATTCTGTAGTTTCAGTCCTGAGTTATAGGTCCATTATTGCTCTTTCTTTTCCCTTAACATTGTCTAAAGTATGTGTGCAATTTCAACAGGCTAGTCCCTCTCCTCCTTTTTTCCTTTAATACCTCCACATGAATATATTCTTTAATAGCAAAGTAATTTTGTTACACTGAATATCACCAACTTAAAACTTTTACAGTCTGAGAAAATGAGCAGTATAAAGAAAAATGTTTCATGAGTGAAATACGGAGGAGATGAAATCTTTTGTTTAAAAAAGCATACTCCAGATTCTTGGAAAAATGTTAACTTCTACTATCAAGAAAAACGTTTCAGACTTTTTAAGAGTTTCATAACTTTACTAATATAACCAAAAGCAGGAATTAAAATGCATTAAAATTTTAATTTAGCCCATCTTCATAAGTATCTACAGGTGGCTACCTATAATTGCTTAATCATCATTAGTGAAAAACACAGATCTGATAATTATGAAATACAGAGAGACTTAATACCTCTGAGTCCTTTGCAGTACTAATGGTTTGGGGATTTTCCCCAGAGCTAGAAATTAGATTTCAAGCTTTTCCATCTCTCTCAGCAAGAGACATTAATATGCCTCTGTATTTTGAGGCACCATAGCTCCATCTTTCAAAAACTGTAAAACAATATTCCAGTGAGAAAAGTAATTTAGAGAATTAGAGTCACTACAGGAAAATATGTTGCACTGAGGTACTGCCATATAAAAGTTCATGGGTTTGCAATGAAGTGTTTAGACAAGGTAATTAATCAATTCTTTAGTTAAAACTATTCTCACTCAACTCGTTTGTTACCAGACTTCCTCCTCCTCACCAAGTTTAATGTAACTCGCATTTTTTCTACTGTATTTTTCTATTAAGACCAAGGAGGGCAGGTTTAGATTGGATATTAGGAAGAAATTCTTTACTACAAGGCACTTGAACTGATTGTTCAGAGAACCTGTGGCTGCCCCATCCTTTGAAGTGTTCAAGGCCAGGCTGGATGGGGCTCTGAGTGACCTGGAATACTGGAAGGTGACCCTGTCCATGGCAGGGGGTTGGAATGAGATGAGCTTTAAGGTCCCTTCCAACCCAAAACATTCTGTGATTCTATGATTGGTCTTTTGGCAACATCAAGTCCCAAAACGGAGGCCTGCCTTGCTTCTCTCTCTTTAGCCTCTGATATTCTTCCAGTGCTCCTGACACTATATTTTCACAAGATCCATACAGGAATAAAAAACAAAGCTGATTCTATACACAGTGTTTAAAAATAAAAAAGGAAGCAATTAATATGGAAGACAGACACTTTTCCATCCCCATCTTTCAGATCTATAAATTTGGGGGATATTAATAAAAGATACCCACTTTTCAGCTATAAATATGACTTAAATTGGATGAGACTTCACACTGCACCTTTCTTATATTTACTTGAAAATAAAAAAAAAAACAAACCAAAAATAAACCCAGATGGAAGATCACCATAAATATCGGATGATTCCTGCAATTTTGAAACCAAGCTTTGTGATTTTATAAAAAGGCCAGCAGCTACAATTGTATACATTTGGTGAATTCACACCATGACTGTTATCTAAAATGTATGTAGCAATTCACATTCCCCAGGTTACCTTGAAATAAATACACACACTGAAATACACACATTGACATTTGAAATATGTTCAGATATATCCACTATATTAATCAATAGACAACTAATTGTTTTCACCACTGAGGTTATGTTGTTTGAGGCTTTTTGAAATTCCATTTAACATAAAATCAAAACTATGCAGGTACACTCCAACCACATGAAACTATTAGACAGTGGCTACAGGTGCATCAGAGAAATCACAGCAAGGTTCTAAATGTTGCATCGTTCTTTAGGTATCAGGTATAACATTCCCATTTAAATTGGCCCATTTCTCATCCAAAACCACACTAGATTAAACAAAAAATGAGTGAGGGGAACACTAAACCAAAGCTTAAATCAAAGACGTGCTGAAGACACGCAGCACCCTGAATGCCTGTCACCACAGAAGCTAGTTTAGTATCTTTGTGACAAAAGATTCAGCAGCTCAGGAGCTATAGCCTTCCCAACTTTTCTATTAACAAACTCTGTAATATCACTTTCTAACAGTCATTTTAATCACCGCTGGTACATCTCCAAAGAATTGCAAAATTAGGAAATAATAGCCTGTAGCCTATTTTTAAAATTAAATTCTCAGGTGATCAGATACACAATTAGTCTCCATTTCTACTTCTCATTTCTCAGGAGCAATTACATTTGAAGACTAATAATTGGTGTCTCTTTTTGAGGGACTCTCTTGTGCATACTGTACATCCATTTCAGTGACAAGAAACCTGCAAAAATCCTGTACCTTGTGAAACATTAAAGAGCTTTTTATTGCTAAGAAGCAAATGCACACTGATTAAGCAGAAAAGAAAACGAGTGAAGTATTGTCAAAACAAATAAAATGTATCATGCCAACAATAAATAACCTGATGTAGCTTTTACCCAAATTGACACTGTAATATATACTCAGGGTTCAGTGCATTTGCTTCCATTTTTGAAGCATCTCAGAAAAGATGTTCAATCTGCCAGGCAAAATGTACTGGCACACCTTAACTTAGAACAAAATGAGGATTCCTGTCAAGTAGCTCATTTTCTTCTACCCAGCACCACCAAACTCTGCTGAGCATTTCTGAAGAACAGCTTTCAAAAAGCAGGACAGCAAACAAGTGGATTTTTATGTAGGTTTCTAAAGAATGCACTTTGATCACAAAAATTTTCCAGCCATCCTCTTCCATCTCTACTGTGCAGAATTTGTGTCCTCTTTAAAATTTCTTCTGCCTAAAACCCACCCTAAAAACCCACAACAAAATGCTACTGAAGAGGGTGAAGCATTTAGGCAAACAATTTTGACCACTTCTTCCACTTCAGGTTGTGCAACTCTCTACAAAACTCCCAAAATGACTGCAGGGAAAGAGAGTTAGCAAACAACTCAGCATGATGACAGAGATGAAAAATAACTACTAGGCTTATTTTGAAGAATTGTGAAAAACAGGAATGCTAATGCCAAAATCTCCCCCTCCATCATTACATGAGGATGGGAAAGAAAAATCTAACATGGTGTCATTTTGCCACAAAACACTCCTGCAAGAATTAGCACAGAACATTTTGAACAAGCATCTTCAGCATAATAGTTTTTTTCTTTATAATTCTATTTAATAACATCATTTAAATAAACCTTAGTGCATTGCAAAAAGATTCATCTGCAAGACGCCAGATGGAGGAATTCACACTTTTTCGGTTGCTAGTATGTTTTGTTTCCTGCAAGACTGAGTCCGTAGGTAAGTCTCTCTACCTACAGAAAGTTATCACTCCAAACAAGGGAATAAGCACAAGAGATAAGAAAAGATGTATGAAGTTAAGGGTACCTGGGACCCATCTCCAGTAAGGAGAAAAAATATGGCAATTATGTGTGTTTACTGGAAGTACTAACAAGACATAAGTGTGTGGTCTTCTGAGCAATGCTGTGCTCTCCCCAAGCTGCTTCACATCATCTCACACACATTGCAGTCATGAGGCCATTCAAGGAAGTGGAGTCTTTAATTCTCACATACACAGAAATCCACTAAAAGCTTGTAATCCATAACACCTGGGACAAAAATCAACCCTCAGGAAATAACCTATTTTTTGCAAGTCCTGGGGCTTTTCCCTTCCAATTTCCTTCTAATTACACCCCTGGATCACAAGAGGTTCTGAGTCGCACATACACCTGCTTCCCCGAAGTCATTTGCTTTGGGAGTATTTCAGCAGTTTTCTTCATTAGGATCCAAAAGCTTGGAGTTAAGTGTTGCCAAGTCTGCTGAACTGGAGAGAGGTATCAACCATGCTGTGCCAAAAGCCTGCCAAGTCTGGGCAGCTTTTACTTGGGGAAAAGGGGATGCTGTTTTTGCGGGGGGAAGGTTGTTTGTTTGTTTTTAAAGAAAACCTGTGCACAAGAGGAAATAGCAGACTGGTATAACTGTATCACAGACATACATGTGTGCCAATGAGTCCCATTGGTAATGGCCACAAAGAATCTGGAACGTCTGTTTAAATCACTATTGCTGCAAAATTCACTTACAGAAACGATGAGGCACTCTCAAAGTGAAGAAGATACACCACTCTTACTTTTGAAAAGTCTTTGTATTACTCCAAAAATTTTCATCTTGTATGTATGGAAACACTTAAATTCCAAGATACAGACTGGAGACAATCAAGTGTACAGTAGCTGGAGAGCAGGAAAGCCAAGGAAAACAGAAAAGGGTGTTTCTTTTTGTTAGCTGACTTCCACAGAACTGACAGGCTTTACGGAGCACAAAGAATGTCTTCCAATCAAATGTAGAAATGGCTTTCCCTATTGTCTGAAATTTTAAAACATTGTGTTTTCAATGAAAAAATGTGGCGAATTTTTAAAGAAACATCTGTGGTTTTTTTTCCCACCTATTCCCCTCTCTCCCACTAAGCAGCACCACATCTTTGCATAATTCAAGCAGAATTTACATGAAATGGGTTTGTCAGGTGCTGTCTTATACCCGGCAAAGCTTAAACTGGAGTTTGCTGGACAGTTATGTTTTCTCCTCACCAGAAGACGTTGAGGTCTTTGTGCATCAAAAGCGGAGGGATGCTGCTTCGATGAGAGATGTCCCTGTGGATGAAGAGGATAATTCGGATGTACTGTAGCTGACTGAATGGACTGATGTTCAATTTAAAGTTCTTAGATTCCCTGATGATGGATTCCAAAGCACAGATATTTGAGACTGTTCTTTTTCCGAGAACTTCAGTGCTCATCCAAGCAGATGACTGATAGAGGATGCATCTTTGCATGACAAATTGTTGAGAAGATATTGTGGTGTGTGCTTTAGGATCATTTCCTCTGTTAAATTCACTATAAAAATATCTGGGTTTATTTCTGATTAGATTTAAACAGCAGGCTTATCTTGAACAACCAACCTCCATTCAGTACAGCAGGTCTTTGCCAGCTCCAAAGGTGTATTTAATGTATTCATGTTGTGGTGCTTTTTTTCTCCCCTACCTATGTCTACACTTTGAGGTTGTTCTGTGCTAGCAATCTGGAAAAAAATTCATCTTTAGAAAGGCAGGTTAGTTTGTTGGATTTATGTCAGAGAAGAGCATGCCAGTCAGTAAAAAACAAAAAAACAAAAACCACACACACAAGTACTGGGTTTTTTTTCTCAGTAAGTAGACAGAAAAACCCCCAAGTCAGCCCATTTCTTTTCTAATATACCAATTTAATGGGAAGTCTACCTAAAGATTCCAATTCCAACTTCATTTTGCTTCTCTTTATGGGTATGCATCCTATATAAGGACAGCGTTGTTACAGAAAGGAAATGTGGTTGTATTTTCAAATGACTACTAGCTACTCATTTTGTGTTTTAGTAAGACAGGAATGTATTTTGTTACCATAAAAAGAGTGTTGTTCAAAGTACAGAAGTTTAGAAAGGTAGAGATAAGAAAACCTTGATACATTTAACATACCTTCAAGGTTTTACACAGAGGAGAAAGCCTCTACAGTAAAAGTACTAACAACATAACACTCACCAACACATTTTTCAGCCAGTTCTCCTAAGAAAGGATCTGACAATTTGGGGCTCCAATCCCTGGTATGAATTTGCAAAATGTGCTTTCGTGCCTGATTTAAAAAAAAAAAAAAAGAAAAGGAGATTAAAAACTAGCAAGCCAAATCCATGTCATAGAAAAAAATATTCTTTATTCATGTGAATCTACAGTTACTTCACCTACTTTTGACATATAACTGTGACACATAAAATAGAACTTAGCACTCCAAAGTCTCTCAAGAACAAAATTCTGATTTCATATATATGCTGTACTTTTTTCACCTGTAACACATTTTAATTTATTTTTAATCAACATTATTATACATGAACTGATCAAAACTCATGTTCTTAGGAATAATCATAGTTTTATAATTTCATTTTTAATTACTGCACCTATGATTAACAGGTTCCACTGTCAAAGTGGACCAGTTAATGTATTGCTGAGTAACACAGTACATACACATGAATCCCAAAACAAGCTAAAAGTTCTATAGAATCTAAATACATCTATCCATATACAAAGCAAATTTAATTTTAAGTATAAATTCATGAAGTATTACAGCTAAGTTTATGTAAGTTTAGAATAAGGAACTGAAATGTTTCTGTTGCCAGCATTGTAATGTCTGTCTGTGCATCTACATTTTTTCCATGCTTAGAAGTCTGCAAGATTTAAAGTTATTTTCTCTTACCATACGTTTCAAGTCCCCAGATTGTTAGGGTTCATTATACAAATCCATAGTTTTGAGATAAGCAATGCAGTTTATTGTGGATAATTTACCTCTGTTTAGTTTTAGCTGTATCCTGAAGATCTGAAGCTCAATACAACTTTATGTATACAATCTGTTTGTACTAAAAATGTCTTCCTAAAATTAAACATTCTTACAAGCAAGAATGAATATTTTTATTTCATAAGCTTGGCCGTCAGACATTCCGATGTTTAGTATACTAAAGATGTTTATTAATAAATCTCCTTTCCAGGTTTTACCTTTTTGTCAGGCAAGTTGAAAAGAAATTCCCTGTCAAAGCGACCAGGTCTCCTGAGTGCAGGATCTATAGAATCCAGTCTGTTTGTAGCACCAATTACAACTATTTCACCTCTATTATCCAGTCCATCCATGAGGGCAAGAAGAGTAGACACTATAGAACTACAAGAGAGTTTTCAGGAAAAGAAAGTGTAGGGAACACTGCAAGAACTTTCACATTTTCCAATGCAACATTAATACATTCAAAAGAAAAAAGCTAAGTTACAAACAGGTTCATAACAGTTTCAAGCCTCCCATGTTCCATTGGTCTCCTAGTCTGTTGGCCCCAAATTTCTGTCAGCAGAGTGGAGGGAGAAAGACACATAAATACCACCACCTGTAAAATGACAGGTACAAAGTGTGCTGACATACAGAGCTCAGCAAAACTGAGAACAAAAGCAGCCACGAAACACTTCAGCCAGCAGCAAACTGTTGTAAAAAATGTTTTAGAAAATGACATGATGGCAACACCAGATATGCTTGTACATCACACCATATAAAATCAAAATCACAGGTGAGTTCAGTTCATTGATAGGACATTACAATTCATCATGTTAGAATACCATTTTTTCAACTGGTTATTCTATTGGGCTGGTAACAGACAATCTGTTTACACAGCACAAAACAGCAAACCAAGGAATGACTGTGGAAATCTTGCAGTTAATGATGTGGCTGAAGGGTAATTGTCACTGCAATTCAATTCCCAGCAAATTACAGTTTGCCTGAAGGACTGAAAAGATGATTCTCAACACCAGAAAACCAATCTGTCCTTTCTAGTGTAAGTGGGCTTCAGAAAAAGTAGAAACCTTTCCTGTGAAACGAGTAAAATTACATTTAAGAGTTTACCAAGATAATGTACCCTATACCAAGGTAATGGCAGCATAGAAGAAATATTACCTGTGAATCTGATCTTGTCTGCTAGAACGAACTGGAGCCAAGCCATCTATTTCATCAAAAAATATTATAGAGGGTCTCATCAAGTATGCCTGGTATGCAATAAACAAAACAAAAATCGAATTCATTGTTAATTCCTAATTTATCCATCAACACGGGAAACTGGTTTAACTAGAAAGCATTAACATGTTAAACTGACACACCTACTGAGACATCTTTGTTAGAAAATATAAAGTCTGAAATGAAAACTGAATTTCCAACTCCAGCAGTGTTTCAAAGCAAAGCAGAGTGCAGTCTGCTTCGAGTAAGCAAGATGGCACCAGTGTACCAGTTTTACTGTGTGTGGACAGGTTAAAGACAAACACACACCTTACGCTCAGTTACAGAAAACAGGATCTTATTTGCTCATCATCTCTTTGTTTAGGCATCTCTATCTGATAACTGCTTTTCTTTGAGCTACTGCATTTTACTGCTTTCTGTGATTCTGTTCTGTCCAATCTCTTCTAAGCCAAAAGGAACACTAAAATAGACACACAACCAATGTAATCATACACTCCCCTCTGCAGCATTTATCTTGAACATGCCAGTCAAACACAAACTCACTGACAGATTTTTTTTTCCCCAATTTTTACCCAAACTACTTTGCTTCATTAATGGACAAATCAAGAGACTTCTTTCTCTGGGTTTCCAGAGCAAGAAAAACTAGCGTCACCATTCCTCAATTCTTTACATCTAAATATGCCATTTGGTAAAATCCTACTTGATTTACGAAAATACACAGTTATTTAGTATCAATTGCAAGTACCTCTGGCTACCTAAACCACAAAACACAACATACAGAGAAATCATATGAAAAAATGCATTTTCTTCTAACCTGATCAAAAAGGAGTCGAAGCTGACGTTCAGATTCACCAACCCACTTACTGAGACAGTCTGCTCCTTTCCTCATAAAGAAAGCCACCTTTTTGTCTCCTTGACTGCATTCATTAGCTAGAGCTCTAGCTACCAAGGTTTTACCTGTTCCAGGAGGACCATAGAATAAACAGCCCCTGAAGATAAATGGATCAACACAGTCACAAACTTATTTTACGTCTCCTGAAAAACTCCAAGTCAAATTTTATAATGAAGACAGGGAGCCTGGAGAAGAATGACTTAAGATCTCGTATTCATATTTTGTAGCAGTACTGTATTATTAATATGTTGTAGTATTAACATGACTTCATAAAATCTAAGTTTGTTCTATGCTTTCAAATCAGTAAAACTTTGATTTGTAAAGAACATTAATCAAAGGCATATTAAGTTTCCAAATGATTTTTTTTACATTAGTTAAATACCACCTCTTCAAATATTAGATCTTAGGTAATACCTTAATCAATGTTTGTTATTTCTTTGGAATGAAGTAATTAAGTGATAAAAATACCCCCAATTTTTCAATTTACTTAGATACCAGGTACCCATTTAAATCACATACCAAGGTGTCTCATTAATAAATATTAAAATCCCAGTATAATATTATTGAGAGAAACATCAGCATTTTGCTTGATCTAGTAGAATATTTAATAACATAATGGGGAAAAAAGGCAAGGTACTTCTAAATAGAACACATGAGAATTCTTTCTTTAACCGATTCACAAAGTTTACTTTCCTACCACAAAAAAAATACACTAGGTTTTTTTAACTCTTCATCCTGCTTATTACATTTTCTGATAGACAAGTGTGGTAGCAAACACGTGAATCTACTTGAACTGTGAAACACTTCAGGGAAAGAATCAATCTCCTATGTGTTTTCAATTCTTCAGAGCTTAATTTAAAAAAATGCAACAGTAAGTAAATACACCTACCTTGGTGGCTGAATTTTGAATTTTTCAAATATTTCTGGATAGAGAAGAGGAAACACTACCATTTCCTTAAGTGCAAGGATATGATGGCTCAATCCCCCTATACTATCAAAACACACCTTAGGAAAAAAAAAGCATATGAAGATTATATTGTAACAGTTTTCCCCAAAAACACCTTTACTTTTAAAACATTTGAGAACAAATTAGAAAAAACATTGCATTGATCAACAGGATCTCCCTGAAATTTGAAACTGTGAAAAAAACAGTTGAGAGTGACAACTCTTGGCTGCCCACATGAGGCTTTATCTGGTTACCAAGTTAACTGTGCCAGGGATGCCAGGACATCTACAGAGATCCAGCCTAAGTCCCAGAGCAAATGCTTTGTAGTCCAAAGGAATAAACAGACAAAAGCTTTACCAACAATAAAATAATCAGTAAGCTTTTTATAAATTTACTTCAATCTCAATAAGAGGCTCTGGAGAATTCTGCTAACACATAATTGAGGGAAGGAAGATAAAAAGCTGTAACAAAACCCACCGATTTATCAACAATCATAGGGTCAACATCAGCCAAACTCGCCCCAACTTTCACACGTTCCCGAAGGATTCCACTAGCTAAGTCTTCTGCTCTGAAGTTTAAAGGCAGGCACCTGTTCAACAACAAATAAACACCAAATAAATACTGTTCTGCTTTCATTGATTGGTGGTGAAGAAATTAGAGTTTCATGCTTCCATACATATATTTCAATCTGAAGAACTAGGGTGGACAGATTTTTATTAGGCACAGAAGAAACAGGATTTCCTTCCTTTAAGCCCCTACACAGATATTACATCAGGCCAACTACACAGTCAAAAGGAGGAAGAAAGGTACTAGTAAGACACAGGTTACACTCAGAACTACACTTCTGATCGTTGTACATTGCTTGAATTCCTTGCGATGGAAATGGTAACAATGTGGCAGACAGGAAGAGATGGAAAAAAGATGAGGAAACTTCTTTTCTTGCAGAATTTTCCTACTTAGGTATCTGAGGCAGTGAATAAATTTACTTATGGATCTTCCACTTTTAGATTACTGCTAAATACATGCAAGAACAAAGAAACGTGCAATGGGTGTGCAGAATGCATAAACTCTTACACAAGAGGATGAGGGAGGAGCTGGAAGTACAATTGATTAAACTGGGACCAAGTTACACCAATGATATTTTAACCAACAGGAGTTGTTTTGTATAACCCAACTGAATCAATCAGCTGTTCTTGTATTTTCATCTTTTTATCACTATTATTATCTACTCATAAGACTCCAAAATCTGTATTAATATATAACCAGCACTCCTTCTAAACCATGTCTGTATGTAATTACAGGCAGAATCAAAAGTCTGGAGAACTCATAAAACATTATAGACCAGTTCTGCTTATTTTCTGATAAATAATAAAATCAAACCATTCTATCAAACCAAGGATGTTTTGATACCTATTTCTTGCTCTGGCTATGCTTTTAGATTTTCTTCTTTCAAAACGTTCTTCATCTGAAGAGGTTGTATCACTGCTGTGAATGGCGTGCTTCTTTCTCCTATTGAAGTGGCAAAACAAACAGAAAATTCAGTCTTTTTTGCAGTAGAATGGCATGTTTTGGTCCTTCTATAAAAATTCAACTGAAATGAAAAGTACAGTACTGTTCAGGTTTGAGATGCATGCAAATTCCAGCTTCATTAGGTATCCAAATAATCTGAGAGGGGAACAACTCTTACTGACACAGTGATTATCTGATTTCAACCGCAGAGCCCTGCAAGATGTGTGGTCCAGTCCATGCTACCTCAGCAATGTGATTTGAATATTCAATCAATAAGCTGCAATTGTACTTAAGAAAATTTTCAACCACTTTAGCCACCTCTAACATAACAGACATACCAAGATCTCCTTCCTCAGTTTGATGCTTTCCTTTGAATATTCTTTGCAAAAATTCCATACTTCACAAAGTAGTCTCTTTTTATGAGGTTATTAATTCTGAACAGCAGAACAGGCTCTCAAAACACCTGTACTTCTGATCTGAATCCAAGTAAAATTACTATCCAAAGTCTGAATTAACCATTTCTTATTTTAGTATGACAGTATTTCACAAAACTGAGTATTTCAGAAATATTAGAGATGTACATTAAATCTTCTGTACAAAAAGGTGTTAGGTTTGATATCAGTTTGAAAAATTCAGCACTTTTTTGCATGAAGAAGTTGGTTACTAGTAAAAAGTCTTGGATTTTAAGTGAATATAATGAGCAGCATTATTTGTATGGACAAGATAATGCACTGAATTAACTGGTTTTTGCCAGTGGATAACATGGTCTATCAGTTTTACTGTTCAATGACCAAAAATGAGATACATTTCAAAATATATCAAAGAGAATATCAAGCAATTAGGAAGACTTTTTATGACAGTGTCCTGACAAGAAGGAATAAAATGAGGGCCAAGGAATGAGCAGGCTAAAACTAAAGGCATAATAACTTTCACACTCTTCATGTATGAATAGTAAGTACAAGTACAAATCCAGAGATTATCCAAAAAAATGTCATATGCTCTTCAAGGAAAAAAAAATCCAACACTTATCTGTATTACAAAGAAACTTTCGAATCCTAAGATTCAGCTATTACTTTATTTACTTTATATATTTTCACTATGCCATTAAATTGAGCAGTAAGACAAGAGTTTCAGCTACGCCTAGCATTCATTTACTTGGATTCTGTTCATGGACAGATTTGTCTTTTTGAAGCTTTGAGTAAGTTTATTTTTCAGAAAATGTTTTAAGCTGTAATCTCATCTGTTTTGTTACATAAAGCCTACCGACAGTTTCCAAGACAACTTGGTACATTCCAGACTTCTCTGACACAAAACATAAGAGTAAAAAATTATGCTTGTTAAATATTTTATTAAATTGTTGATAATTCTTGGATGAAATCTGAACTGAAAGAAAACAAAAAACATTAACCTGTTTTGCTCAGTTTAGTAGAACGTAAAGGGGATATTTGTTAAATTGATGCACTGGATTTTAATATTAAATATATGGCCTTACAGAGAAAGCTACAGTGTGCCATGAAGAATTCTTTCCCGAACTTGCAGCACACCTGTTTCCATTCTGTTTAGCACAAAGCTTTTAGTGGGTTTAGATAGTGCCATGACACTCCTGTTTGGATGCTGCTCAGGGTCTGAACCTACAATACAGTTCAAGACCCACTCCCATTTGTGAATGAACTGTGCAACTCACTCAAGAATGGTTTCAAAATCAAAAGCTACCAGAATGTACTAAAGAAAGGCAAACCACTACCAAAAGACTGACATTTACCTGATATGGCTTCTTCTTGCAGGAGATCTGTGAATATCAAACAGCGTATTTTCTCTCTTTTTTTGATGAGCTGGCACTGTAATATCAATTACAAAAGAACAATAATCTAAATGCAGCACAGAAGTGCTAGATTATCACTTCATCAATAAGGTTATCATTGGTTTCTCTAAAAGCTCAAATTAAGGAAAGAACTGGGCAGGGGTCTTTGCCACTATCACTGTACTTGGCTTGATGCAGGCATGGAAATTCCATCCTCACCCTCCTACAATTATCAGAGCTGTGTCTGTCATGGCACAGAATGTAACTCTTCCAGGGCACCAGCATTTTTAGTTTATTTGCAGGGCATGAAACTCCATACAGAAACCTCTTCATAGCTGATAATATGGGATGTCTTAAAATTTCTCTGAACAAATAAACCACGGCAGTTTTTTGTCAGAAAAATCATAGTCTATGACCCTCTGACTTGTGGAAATGGTTCAAAACTGCATCAGGGAAAACTTAAACTTGACAGGAAGAAGCATTTCTTTACTGAGAGGGTGGTCCAACACAGCAACAGGCTTCCTAAAGAAGAGGTTGATGCCCTAAGCCTGTTGTGAGACATTTGGACAATGCCCTGAATAACATGCTTTTGGTCAGTCCTGAAGCAGCCAGGCAGTTGGACTATATGATCACTGTAGATTCCTTCCAACTGAAATACTTTGAATTTGTGATCTAGGCAAAGTGTAATAACAGCTACTATGCCATTTATCCACAGTTATGAATTTGGTTTACCACTCAAGAAGAGAAGCAGGCATAACAGTACCTGTTTTTTCTATGTAATCACCTAATTTATTAGATTGCTTTCTGACAAGTATTTCTTGACCTAAACCCTGCTGACCTCCAACCCTGAGCCCAGCACAGGGCAGAGTTCAATGAGGCAGCAATGCCACCACCACTGACAAACTGACAGTGTCTCAGCAGTCCCATCCACGTGGTGACCCACAACAGGTCAGGATGGAAATCACACAGTGCTTCATCCCTATTACTCTGTCAGGGCTGAGAAGTAGCCATCCAACTCTGTCCTCCCCACACCCATGCTATTCCTGCAGGTCAGAAGAGCAGAACAGCACAAGCACTGTCTGGTTCCTCACCTATTGGAGGGGCCTGGTATCTCTCAACAGTTTTTCTCTGTCTGAGATTATATGGCCGATCATTTTCTTCCCCCTCAGCTTCTTCTACTTCTATGTCTCCATCTTCTTCCTGAGACTCTGTTGGGGGGTAAAAATATTTTCAGAACACTTCCACTTCATGTCAGAGCTACTTTCATCCTAAAAAATTAACATTTTAATGGTCACTGAGAATTACTGCCCATTTATTAATTAACACTAATTGGCAAATCACTGGAAATTTGAAGACCACAATAAATCTAAAGCAAATTGTCAAATTTCCCTCTAGTTTTTTACAGAAGATTCTGGAAGGGCAAAAGAAAGAAAAATAAACACATCCAGAACAGCTTTAGTTGTAAAGCACTTAAAGCATCACTTCCATCCGCTATATTTTTCCTTCAATAATTATCCTTCAAATTAAGGATAATGCCTTTCTTCCCTTTGCCCATAAGAGACTCAATAAATCAAATATTTGACACAGCATGAAAATAAGTACAACTTTATGATTCACAGTATTATTTTTACACAAAGCAAAGGAACACAGAAATACACTTTATATACTTCGTGTATAAAGGCGCAACCTAAGTCCATCTGTTAACAGGATCAGAATTTCCATCCATGGATTTCAGAACTAGGACTGCATTCTTATTCATTGGGGCAAACCATACTTTCCACAGCCGTTTTAGTTAAAAACTGAGAGGCACTATGCTGAAACCTATATGGATGGCTGAAGTTTCAGTCTGATTTCTTAAGGAGGCCAAGCATGATCAGGCCATCAAAGTTAGCCACAATTTCTTCTTTCCCAGTAATTTTTGAACCCATTGACCAGTTTCATTCAAATTTTTAAAGGAAAGTAGAATTTCAAACACAGATGTGCACCTAAAAGCCTTCTAAAATGTCAATGCACAGAGAACAGACTTTAATACCTTCCCCCAAAGGAAGGATGCAGGCCTAAGTACTACAAATTCTTTCTGTTAACTGCCACTCAGCACATGAGAAACATCAAGTCAGTTAGAACACACATAGTTGTAGACTACATTCATCACATCCCAACTTCCACCAGAGGATTGTTACAGGAAAGCTCCAATTACTTAGTGTTACAAAAAACAGAAGGAAGGAAATGTAGTATTCAAATATTTAGAAACCAGGCTTTGTTCTGCTTTCTGTAGTGCAATATATTGGTATCTCATGGGAAGGAGAACTTTGTTTTAGAAGTATTTTGGACAAGCCCACACAATTTTTTACAACCCATACCTTCTTCTTCCCCTTCTGTGGACACTTCATGGTGGTTCTGAATCCCATAGCTATTTCTCCTCAGTGATTTCCTCCTTCTCTTCACTCGAGAATACATATCCATGTTTTCCTGGAATAAAATTCACATGCACTCACATCAGTACTGTCCCATGGTACTCAGCGTTAGTCTCAGTGCAGTAATGCTCCACACAATCGCTAGCTCTCAAGTGTTTTTCCAGCAAAGCTCTCCACAGGTAGACTACAAAAGTAGTGTCATTTAATAGATGCTAAAGTAAGCCCCTCAGACAGTACCAAGTCCATCTAATACAGAGTAACGTCAGTACTAAGCTGTTTTCATGAAGAAAGTAGATGACAGTCCCTGGTCCTGTTTCCAGACTACGAGAGTATGCTTCAAACCAAAGAACCACCACAGCACATCATGAGAGCATGACAGTGAATTTATCAATAGAGAAAACATAATGTAGTGCATATCCACTAATTTAATTCTGAATTTTAGGTTATCAATTTTTTAACATTATTCATTGAAGAAAATAGTAAACCTTTAGACAGAGCTACAGACAAATGTATGCTGTTTGCAAAAACAAAAACACTCTGCCTTGATATGACTTTTACCCAAGATCTCAGAAACTCTGCACTTACAAATTCTGTATCTGTCCACATCCGTAGCCGTTCTACTTCCCCAGATCGCCTGTTCCTCCTGATGTTAATATTATCCATTTCCTGTAGGACAGCCTCAGCAGTGCTAAAATATATGCAATAGTTAACACACACAAAAACTCAGTCTTAAACAGTAACATGCACAACTTTGGACATAGCATTCAACATCTTAAGTTGTCTATCAATTAACTACAAACCTAACCATAATGAAACTGAAAGAATATAAACTAAGAAGTATGTAAAAGAAAAAAATGCTGATGCTACTAAAGTTTGGTGTTCAAATTAGAGAGCAGTATTTTAACAAACTTTTTAAAAGAACTGGGCTCAGTATAAATTGCAGTATATAAATTTGCAACTGCTGAGACATTAGACTAGGTGTCAGGTAAGATTAAATTTGCAAAATAAGAAAGTAAAGCTTTTCACCTAATTGTAATAATGGGAATGCAATTAATGCCTCCACCCCATAAGCTTTACAATTTCTTACCCTGGCCTCAAAAAGACACTAGAACATGAAGGATTTTCTTTTTGTTAAATCAGTAACATCTGGAATCTCATCATTCAGTATTTGACCTCGCTACCATTTTTCATCTACTATTTAGTCAGCGTTTTCATTCTCTGTAGTATTTATGAACAGCTGTCAAAGCAGTGGTGGTATATAAGTAATAACCCTGGCCAAGATGCCTCACTGCTAAGGAAGACAACAACACAGTATTAGCCAGGCCAAGTCAATTACTTGGCCACCTGTCCTGAAGACTATGTTACTGCTGTCCATGGTGATCAGAATAGCTTTCAACTGGAATTCTACTACATAGTGTAATATTTCTAAGAAGACAGAAACCTTCATTTCCTTTTTTTCAAGATGTTTAAAAGTAAATCTAAAGGGTGAAAGACTGCCTAGAAAGAAGACAGTGGAAGTTCTGGTGATGTAAGTCACTAAAATCACAATTTCATTATGACAGCTCCTCTCCATTTCAAACAATTCTTCCAAAATATCTGTGATGTGTGACAGAACTATTTCAAGTAAAATCATGCTGTAGAGTTTGCTACCAAAGAAAACAGGATTGGAAGGGACCTGGAAAAGTCTACGTGCTCCACCAGGCAAGAGCACACTGCAGAATGCCTAATCATTCCTGACAGACTTTTGCCTAACCTGTTGTTAAAAACCTCCAACATTTATGGGACACACTGTTACCAGTATAAGCTCATATACAGACTTCAGTACCATGATCTTATGAAATTACAACCTTCATGGTAGACTTTTTCCTACTGTTGATGAGGAGAGACAGATTCAACTGCAACTAAAAAAATACATGTAACTCAATATAGGTTTGCAAACTGATACCAAATAGTTATTGAATAAGTCGAAAAAGAAAATTAAATTAATAGAGGATTCAACAGAATACATATAAAACTAAAGATCATACTTGACAATTAAATGTTTAAATCATTTTCCAGCACTGGAGAAAGCAGTCTCTCACAGATGTGACAGTTAAAACCTGTTTTACAGGTGGGAAGATCAGGACCTACTAGAGTGACCTGCCCAGGGCCAGAGAGAAATAATATTTCAAAAAAAGCATTTCTGGCTCCCATTCCTATGCTCAGACCAGACCGTGCCTCCCTGTCTGACCTACTTTGTCTGCACAGTAAATGTCAAAAAATGACACCCACCCTATGTGAATTATTAACAAATGGTAAAAAACAAAAACAAAGAAAGCTACAAACTTTTGATATTTTATGATCAAAATCATACAAGGAAAATCTAGAATGTTTCCAAGCACTGCTGCTAATCACCAATTTACATGACATTTAAGGTATCACTACATAAACAGGTTACCAAGAAACAAACTAGGGTGTGGATTTACAGCATGTCAGGCACTCTGCAGTAACTGCCAACATACAGCTGTATCCAGGAGTAAACACAGAGTAACTTCCCCTCAATGGAAGCCTGGGAAGCTGCTCTGCATTTAGAGCATGGATACCCTGGCAGTCACAGAACAGACCCAGCTGTAAGTCTAACCACAGTCCAGCTTGCCTCAATGCATCCCCACAGTAAAACACAGACATGGCACTGGAACACAGGGGTTTCTAATTTTAAAGAATCATTAAGGTGCTTTGTAAATACAACTGTAGTATCCCCACATACCTGTTTACTAGCTGATCAAACAATAAACTCTGATTCAAAGTTTCAAATCTGTTTTTCCTGGACCGACAACTTTTTCTGACTTCTATATCTCCGTTTATGCAAGCATGGTCCCCATCTCCCTTTTTTTCCCCTCGAAGGGGGTGGCTTTTGAGAGCTAAGAGAAATTTGTATTACTACTTCGAAATTCAGGAAACAACATTTTCACAAACAAGAATTAATAAGAGAATACTTATCAAGGATAATAAACCAAAAGTTATTAAGAACAGTATGAACTAAAGAACTCTATTTTTTTTAATTCCTATCAACATTATTTTAAAAGTTATTTCTGCATATTCAAGCTTGCTTCCTTAGATGATAATCTTATTTTATAATGAAAATTTAGCATTCAATGAAGCATTCAATATTAAGTTAACATCAATACTAAAACACATACTATGCCCACAGTTTCAATTCTTACTCTTTAAAATATAGTATCAAAAGATCAGATACAACATATTGACTTCACAAGCAAATCTATAACAGCTACTCTGTACAGTGCCAAAGAGATCCCACTGCTAATTGTTCCTTAGGCACCACAATAAATAATAAAATACCAATATGCTTAATGAAAAAACACTTACATAGAGTCAACACAAAATTAAAAAAAAAAAGACAACTGATGAAAAAGGGACACAAAAGACAAAGTGGTTTTAGCTCAGATAAGCAATGAAATGGCAAGTTTGTGAGGTACAAGCTTTTAGGAAGACTGTTCAAGGTAGCAGCAGCTGCAGACAAGGCAGGTCTCTCTAAAGCAATAGAGTTAAGTAATGTTAAGAATTACAGAAGGCCAAATTTCAGATGAGCAAAGAGAGTAAGTAAATTAAAGAGACCAACTGAGAGAAGAAGGCCAAAATTAGTTCATAAGAATAATTTGGGAATTAAGGAAAACATCGAGATCATGGCCAAGAGGTCTGAATTGAGAAGAGAAATGGATTTTCATCTAAAAATGTTCCCCATATCCATAGAGAGTATCCAAGATGGCAACAGGAGAAAACTGAGCAGTAACTTTTCGGGTCAAAACAGTCAAAGGAATCAGCAAAGTTATCAAAAACATATGCCACTGAAAATCATTGACATAAAACTGCTTAATGTGAAAGCTGATACAAAAAGTTTTGCTATAATTCACTTACATAAGCTACGTCCATTTGGTAGTGTAGCACCAGGCTGAGAAGTTAACCTAGGAAACAATCAGACACACAAATAACATTAACACTCCTTAGCCAAGCAGAAGGCACACAGTGAAAATAGAACTTTGATTGTAAAATGCTCCATGTTACTCTGATTTCAAAACATTTGTGAGACACAGCCTTGGAAGAGTCTGCTTCATGTCCAACACCTTAGTGAGGACAAAACTGCTCAATACTCAATACCAATTATATGAATCCCCCAACTGCTTAAGCATCTCTTTGAATAATCTCCCTAATCTTTCTTCATGATCTTGTCATGTTAACTCTCTCCGTAAATTTCAGAACAGAACCTTGGTATAGCTCTCCAAAGGCAACCACCATTCCAACACCTCAGATAAGATACCAGAAGTAACATAACTTTTGGGAAAAGTCTTAATGACTCAAGATCACTGTTAAGCGCAGCACTTTGGATTTTGGCAGAAACAACAAAAAGCTTCAGATGCAAAGACATGTTGCAGTGGGTTCTAAATGAGCAACAATTAGATTTTCAGTACCCTGGCCAAATTTCATTTGACACAATGATCTAAATTATCCCGGCTGCATTAAGTATTTCTTTTTGTATACTGACATTTCTAGGAGGTCCAGTACAAGTCTATTCTTACAAACAAAAGAAACAGAAAGTGCACGAGTTTCAATACATTCCCAATGACCAAGGCACATTAATATGCTAGATTCAATTCATTCTGTTTTAAAAGAGAAAAATAAACAAAAGAAGAGGTCTATTTTGAGATTTCCAAAGCTTTTAAGCAAACTTCCTACAAGCAGACAACAGTCCAGTAGTGATTCAGAGTCACTCTTAAATACAAATCATTGCAAGAATGATTTTGACATGTACATAAATATGAAATACCTATCTACAAAGCAATCAGTATTAACTGAAAGTTCACGGATCAGGAACACACTGTGTACACTGTCTAACAGTTACTTGTAATCATGTGAGGAACCTTATGAACACGAGAATGCTTGGTAAAATACTATTAAATCAGTTATAAAATAATTACTTCTGCTTCAAATTAAAAAAATGTGGCAGGACTGAGGCTATATTCAGTAAAAGTTACTTACTAAACTGAACAACAATAGAAATAAACTTGACCATTACCCATTCCCTAAACACGGTAACACTGATTCCCTAATTAAAATGTCACGTCTTCTTATAGCTTGAGTAGATAAAATACCAATTACGTTACTAAACTCAGATGCATCAACAATCTAAAATTCAGACTGCATCTCAAATAAAATTACTTTATATTTTCTGCACAAATATGCACAGAAAGGAAACAGAGATGAGATAACTGATGCAATCCACATTCCTGAAGTCCTAAACTGAAGAAAATTGTGTGAAAATAATACGCTTCAAAAGCACACTCCTGAGCTGCAGCTGACTGCAGAAATAGCGTAAGTGGGATAACAACACAGGAAAAATTGGTGTGAGTTCCTTCTTCTCTTGGCACCAATTACCTGGACTGTCCAGTTGAGATGCTCCATTCCTCTCGCTGCCCAGTACTGCGTGATTTTGATTTGTCTTTGCACACAGGATCAGCATGTTTTGAGGTACGTTTGGCAGGAGGAGATATGTGGCTATCACTCAAACTAGCATCACTACCTTCATCTTTCTGAAAAGAAAAAAGCATCAGATCATACTTAATCGGCTCATTTGCAGATGTCCTTACAGAAAAAGGGTAAACTTCAGTTTAGTTAGAGGAAAGTCTCTGTAAAACTTAGTGACAAACCTTTGTGAAATATTAAAAGTGTTTATTCTGAAAACATTACCAGAAACTATGAAAATATTTAATTTCAAATATTAAACCTCTATAATAGTTTTCCTGTAGTTCTGAACAAGCACTGTTTCTATAACCCATTGTATTTTTTACATATCATACATGACACTGCTATTCTCACCTTACTTGCAAAAGAGCTAGTAATACCATAAAGAGAGAAAAGGACTGTGGAAAATTAAGATACTTAAAAACACAGCAATTATTTATTCCACTGATGTTGTCTTTGTCTTTAAAATGCTTAAACAAACACTCTTTCTTCCTGTAAGAGTTTTCCAGTACTTTGTTCTACCCATCAAACTGTCCAGCACACTGCCAGGAGATGTACAACATGTCCATTAACAGCACTATGCACACTAATCACATTACTCTAAACACCTTTTAAGAAGCACCTACAGAGTACCAAGAGGGGCCTTTTTTCCATTGCACTTATCAAAGGTAATAGAGACAGAAACTCAAAGATAGTAGCAAGGGATTACTTCCAAGTTGTACACAAGAAATGGACAGACAGTAAACTTCAGAGGATCTGCCTCTATTTAGGTGAACTACCACAACAAAACATAAAACCGTGATTCTATTAACTAAAAATTTTAGCTCATCAAAACAGTCTTGATGCCATCCAGTGGGACCCTGGGTGAACCTCATGAAGTTCAACCAGTCCAAGTGTAAAGTCCTACACCTGGGTCCAGGCAATCCCAAGCACAAGTACAGGTTGGGTGGAAAATGAATGGACAGCAGTACAGGGAAGAAGGAGTTCGGGGTGTTGCTTAACAAGAGGGTACCCACAATGTGCTCCTGCAGCCTAGAAAGTCAAAAGTGTCCTGGGCTGCATCAGCAGCAAAACAGACAGCAGATCAAGGGAGGGGATTCTCCCTGCTTATGTCCCCAGTCCTGAGATTCCACCTGGAGTCCTGTGTCCAGCCCTGGGGCCCACAACACATGCAGGACATGGACCAGTCGGAGCAAGTCCAGAGAAGGCCATGCAGACAATCCAAGGGCTGGAGCAGCTCTGCTGTGGAGACAGGCTGAGAGAGTTGGGAGTTGTTTAGGTTGGAGAAGGCTCCAGCGAGATCTTACAGAACCTGCAGGTAACTAAAGGGGCTCTAAGAAAGCTGGGAAAGAGACTTTTTAATAAGGGCTTGTATTGACAGGACAAGGGTGAATGTTTTTAATCTGACAGATGGAAAGTTTAGGTTAGATATTACGAAGAAATTCTTCCCTGTGAGGGTGGTGAAACACTGGCACAGGTTGCTCAAAGAAGCTGCAGCTGCCCCATCCCTGGAAGTGTTTAAGGCCAGGTTGGATGGGGTTTTGAGCAACTTGGGTTAGTGAAAGGTGTCCCTTTTCCATGGCAAGGGTTTTGGAACTAGACAATATTTAAGGTTCCTTCCAACCCAAACCATTCTATAATTCTATGATTAAAAAACTAAATACCCTTTATTGCAACAACAGAGAATCAATTTTCAAATATTAAGGTCCAGGAATTGTCAGTAACAACTTGAACTATGACAAAGAGATAATTTTACTTAAACACAAGGAGAGGACCATGGAAGTCCCATCTGTTCATCAGGCTTATTAACAATGACAATCTGATCTGTACTCCAGATACTTCAACATCATGTGTCACGTACTCAAGAAAATTTTTAAAAAAAGGCTTATTTTTAAAGAGAGGGAGACAGAATATCACAACAAAGTATTTAGAAAGTGAAATGCAAATGTATAGGTGCAGTTTGGGAAGACAGCTCAGCACCACTGTGACACAGGGAGAGCCCATGCACTCCTCAGTCTGACTACACAGCATCGCTGCAACCCCCTCAGATCTTCTTCCAATGTTTTTCCAACCCACCCATAAACCAGACCAGCTCACTAAAACATCAAAAGCTCACTTTCCTTCTGTTATATGAGCTTCCTACCTTGTCAGTGATCTAAATCATTTCACTGAGGGATCAGACAAGTAGAAAAGATAATGCAAGAAAAAAAACACAAGCTTGAGGACAAGACCAGTGTCTGCAGGAACAGAAAGCTGCAAGTGAAATAGGCTGCCTGCATCACACCTTGACATTTTGTCCCCTAATACATATTTTTAACGAAAACTAATTAAAATTTAATACTTGTAATACCACTAATAAATTAATACAGTATTCATTATGATATAGTATTTATTTACCACATACGTTAAGGTGATAATACTTGTAATACTTTTAATCATACTGAAAAATGCTAAACACTGAAAACTAGTATTAAATGTTAACCAGCCCATGTTCACATGTCATTTTAAAAGTAGGTTTAGCTTTGATAATTTTTAGCCTGTCAAGACAAATCCAGGGAAAGAAAGAGGTCCATATGAAGACGCAATCTCCAGACTCATTTAATGCTATTAAAAAAAAAAAACTTACTTTTTTCTTCCTCATTATTTCAGCTCTTCAGGACATGCATCAATGTAACTCAATAGCTATACTTAAAGCTCATAACTAGAATTTCAAATTAGATGAAGCAGAATTTGGGGCCTAAAACTAAGACTTGGTCAAAATGGTAGCAGAATTAACTACCACCATTCCTAAATACAAAACACCTGCACCCTGCATAGCACTATAAAATACATGGGCAGGACCTGGTTGTTTTCCGTAACATTCTGAAACTACAAACCAGCAACTTTTTACAAAATTTTAACAGCCTTCATATTCACTTCTGAACACTGTAAGCATCTGTGCATATACTTTTTGCTTTATACAGCCACGACTTTACTTGTGGACTTAGAGAAATACAACCCTGCTGAAGTCAATTTTAGTAACTGCTTTCCGAAACTACACGAGCTCTCCTGTGAAGGAGAGAGGCAGAGTTTCAAGGTAAGCCACAGAACCAGTTTGAAACCGGCTAAGCGAGACAGAGAAAATGAAACCAGGAAAGATGAAGCAGCATGTAACAAAGCTTTACAAGGGGTAATATTAAAGCTACTTTGGCAGCAGTGAAATTAGTAATGCACAGGTTCCTGTACTCCATCTCCACCCCTTCCCATAAAAAAAAGCCAAACTCCTCTGAGTCTCCTGTCATCACCCCTCTCTGTGCTCCCTCCAGTGCCTTGCCTCTGGTTCCAAGTCTCAAGATCAGCTAGGATCTTGTCCTGTCAGCTGCCAGTTAAAACAAAATACTGACAACAGAGACAAATTCTGCTACATCAGGTCTCCCTCAGCTACCAATATTCACAAAATTCATAAAAGCTGAGTATCTTTGAGATCTCTACTGCTGTCAAATGAACATATACTGGCAAACAGCTTCAGAAACTGGAAGAGCAGGCTGTCAGTGTGATCACATGAGCGATCAGTTCCTTGCAGCTGCCTAAGGAACCAGACTAGCAATTAAGGGGTTTATTTAATTAGGTTATTCTTTGTTTAGACTATTATTTTCAGCTGAGCCTCACTTGTCTGCATATTAACTCTATACACAAACTCAGCAAGTACAAACCAAGTTAAATTTTAAGAGACTCAAGTCCAAATACTAACCTATGTTAGAATACATGCTGTGTAAGATGCACTAACACAGAAAATGTTTTACCATGAAGTAGTTAGAAAGCTACTACAAAGTTGAAATCACTGAAATTTTAAATATATTACCAAGAATCCAAGCTCCATTTTCCAGTTAACAGACAATCTTCAAAATTCAAGCTCTAGGGAATCAAATCAGACTACCATCCAGAACCTTCACTACCCACAGTAAAATATGGAGATAGAGCTTTCATAACACTCAAGAGATTATCCAAACTGGGATATACTAGAACAAGAAAGGAAATTAATTTCAATTTGGGAAGCCTTTACAGAGAGCAGTCTATCCACTGCTTCCTCCCATTTATAGCAAAACAGGTCTAATGATTCCACAGCACTCAACTTGCTCCCTCAAGGAACTGGGTCTCAAACCATTTATACCTTTAATGATTAAAAATAGCACTTCAGTTTCAACCCAGAAACTTATTACTTAAGAGTAGATATCATGAAAATGTTCTGGGATTAGAAAGATATGATACAAGCATCAAACTTAAAAAATTAAGAAATTAATAATGCAATTGCAGAAGTAGGAACCAATGCACTGAACTCAAAGCTCCTAATGAAACACTGGCACTGAAGCAAACGCACTCACATGCTGAGAGAATGCAGAGAATATGAATTAATAAAATCTTAATCATATCAGAAATTGCCTTCAAGCATACCAAAGCAACAAAGAAAATGCAAGTACAGAAGAATCAAAAAATTACTTTACATAGTGTCAGAAGGTACAAAGAGAGAAACAAAATTTAGAGCAACTGCACTGATCCAACAGAAAAGAGAGACCCAGCAAACTCCAGTTGTGATCCAGAACAACCACAACCACCTCCATTGGAAAGCACTCCTGCTAATAATGAGTAAGGAAACAACTGGCATTAACAGGATACCATCCATGGTCTGGACTGGCAAAACACAGTCTTCAAGAGTCAAATGGAATGTGACAGCTGAATGTATACCACAAATCAGCTGTTGAGCTAAGATTCAATTTAGGCAGAGGGGGGCAAACTGGTAACACACCTTCACTGAAGGCACTTGAAAAATGGTCCTGATATATCTAGAAACAAAAGCTATAATGAATAATAAAGCAAGAATATATATAGCTGCATATTATGTCTATCCTTTCTCTGCTTTGTATTAAAAGGAGAAACACAGAAACACTGTTTATTAAAATACCCATCTATCAGCAAGCTACAAATACACTGGTATACATTATTACCCATAGTCTGTTCTCTATCCACCCCTAAACTTCAAAATACTAATTTGATACTAACAGAGCCTTATTTATAACATGTAGAGTCCTAAAGCTTTGGAAAACATAAACTAGAAATTAATTAATAAAACTGACCTTTTCCTTCTCAATTTATCCTCTTAGAACAGTGACTACACCAGTACACTCTTTCAGCAGGACTGAAGAACACACATATCAGGGGAATACTCACTCACAGGTGCCTTCAGGTGTATCACAGGAACCAACTGGCTAAAACATGACATTTGATTAAGTCCCAGGTTAAAACAGAAAGATTAGTTATAGCATCTTGAAGAGCAAAGGGTAGGGGGGTTTTGTTTCTTCTATTTTTTAAGTTGAATCTCCTGGCCAACAGAATAACCAAAGAATTCTTCACTATACTGCTGGTCTGAACACCCCAAAATAATCCTAATCCAGTAGTCTTGGACACAGAGGATGAGTACAAACCATCTCTACCACTGGCATCTCCAAGCATGTGAACACAAGTTCACTGAGTTCTCAAGTAAGAGATGATACAACATTCAAACCACAACCACACCTTGCAATTTCTGAAAAAGACTCCGTCTGGTTTGCCCCAGGTTCGTCTGTACTCAGACACAGGCACGCAGACATGAATATCTGAGTTATCCACCATGGTCAAACTTGCTGTCCCTGCCATACAGTTTGTGGGGCACACCCTGCTGCCTGTCTGCCGCACCCTGAACGCTCACACCGCTGCTCACACAGCTCCTCACTCACACAGGCAACTTTTCAACTCACTCTCTTGAACATCGCAGCAACTCTTTTTTTCTACAGTCTCTTCCCATATCTAAGACATTAAATTCATGCACTGACATTCAACCTTCAGCTGACCAATCCTGTTTCTCTGCATTTTGTTAAATGCACAAATAGCTTTTCTATTTAACCCACTACACAAGCACAAAAGACCCTGAAGGTTACTTTCTCTCAATAATAATGACATAAACATTTTCAGAAAATCTGTTTCAGCTACAGGTTTTCAAAAACCTCTGCTTCTAACTTTATTTAAATCCTAGCTTCTGATATTGAAATGTAATTTCTTCCGCTTCATTTGACTCTGAAAAGACAACAATTTCAGACATGTCTCAATCTTATTTTTACTGACTTTGGACAAACTAAATCCAGGTCCTCTGGTTATTTCTAACTTTCTATTTTCTAATTTAAAATACATCTTCTGACTAACAACACATCTTCTTGGATGTCCCAAAGTATTAATCTGGATTTTTATTTTAAAAATACATGTGAAAAAAATGGTCTACCTTTTCTCCTACCAGTTCATGCAGAGTTCTTGAAATGGGCTGTCCATTAAAAGAGCTAAAATACTCAAGGCTATTTAGTGCATTTAATAAACTTTTATATCCTACAGAATCAAAAGATAGAATTGTGTTTCCAACGTCAAACAGTTATTCATGAGAAAAACGTGACTGTGTCCCCAGTACCACAATTAGTTAAGCTCATGTCTCATCTTTGCCCTCATAGAACTATTCTGTTAACAAATAACTTGCTTTTGTTGAAACTACAACACATTTCAAACACCTACAAAATACACCAAAAACACAGCCCAGCTGTCTGTCCAGTGGTTCTGGAAGAGCCACTTGTTCCTTTGTGTATCAGTTTCTGCAAAAGTAAAAAATATGGATTAAAACAGTAACTCCTAAAAATTTAATCGCATTAAAGATCTGCATTAAGATCTATTGATGAGAGTTAGGTAAGAGCTAGGTTTTGCTAGCATTAAACTAATGTATTTTCAGGCTAGGCATCCTAAGCAATTTTTAAAATCAGAAGGCCTTACGATCTCTTTAAAATATTTTAAGTTTTGCTTGGTTCCAAATTCTACTTACTAGATCAACAAATGTTCTTATGACTGCAATCATGTCATCTGACCAGAATCTTAATAAATCCCGTCAAATCCTATTTCCTTTTTTTTTTAAGTTCACCACTTTGCTTTATAGCGTCCTCACCAAAAAGAGGGGGGAAAAAAGAGAGAAAAACTCTCCTTATGCTTGGTACAAACGTTCAGCAGCTGAAACACTCTCACGATCATGCTCAGACCAGGTACCACACCTTGCCTTACACATCCACACTATGCCCTAATTTCAGTATGACACACCACACTACCCACTCTCTCCAGCACCAACACATCCTCACAAGCTCCTCTCCTCCCCACCCCACATTTTCCTGGCAAATGCCTTCAGCCCCTCAAGTAGGGGAGAGCTGGCTGACTGCTTGGTGGGAAGAGGTAAGACCTGATACACTTGTCTGGGGAAAGAAGGTAACATGACTGAACTTGAGGTCAAGCATGAAACAGCAGACAGTATTTGTGATGGTAAACAACGAACTGCTGCAGCCTGAACATCTACTTTTGTGTCCGAAAAATCCAGCGTAAAAGCACCTTTACTTCAAGGCTACATTGGATGGGGTTCTGAGCAACCTTGTCTAGTGGAAGGTGCCCCTGCCCATGGCAAGGGGTTGGGAGAAGATGATCTTCAACATCCCTTCCTACCCAAACCATTCTGCCTGAGCCTTCAAATGACAAGAAGCTGAGAAATAAATGTATTGGGATAAGAGCACATTAACTACCTTAGTGAGAACTCCAAGTTTCATGGAGGCCCTGATGTGTTCACCTTTCTGACAGCCTGAAAAAAGACGTCAGCTTAAAAGAACGCATCTCCTGGTTGCAGTTCTCTAATTTCCACTTGTTTGCACACAGTCGTTTATCAGACATTGGCTCTCCACAGGTGTTAAGGAAAAATAATGTTCATGCTTAAGTGCTTGATGATCATGGAATAAACAACTATTAACGATGTATTTCATTAGTGGTAATGATAGTAAAGAATGCCTCAATTGCAGGATGATCTGAATTCTTTTAACATTCAGCCTCTGTATTTTTTTTCAGTGAACAATCCTCATGTCAATAATAGCCATTAATAACACAATACCACCATCTAGACTTTTTCAGAAGAATAAATTCTTCCCCATTTATTCAGATTAAAAAAAAAACTAAACATATTTCTTGCACTGGAAGATCCACTTTATTATTTCAACAGATTTCCATTTTATTTCCTGTACTCTTCAACCCTAGAATTCAGGTTATTTAATAAATGCGAAAGCTTTCAAGAAAAGTTAAAAGTTTACAAGCTAAAAATACAAGCACTGTTAATTGGGGATTTTCACACCTGCAACCATTCCCCCTGTCTGTTACAGAAAAAGACACCTGTTTGTATCTACACTGAGTGAGTGCCTGTCAACAGCTTCACTGTGACACACAAAAAACTCTTGCAATCTACAGGTTACTTGGCTCATGAATGAAAGGGAGAGTGACCTACAGAGCAGCCTCTGCCAAACTGTGACAGAGACCATAAATAGTGAGCTGAGGTTTATCCTCCCATCATCAGCAGCCTGCTCCAAGCATTTCCACCCCAAGCATTCCTCTCTTCCCCTCTGTGCCTTCACCAATATTAGGATGACACTGTGAAATTTCAGCTGATAATCAAATCAGAAGGATGGAGGGGAGGTAAGGGGAAGCCAGAGGATGTGGAGAAGAGGATTAGTTTCAGCTGGACCAGTAACGTGATCCTGATCCAGCTGATCAAATGGCCTGGCAAGCATTAATATTGGCGAGTCTGTTGTTTTCACAACTGCAGAGTTCACAGCCAGAGCTCACAGCACATGTGAAATCACACACCTGCAGAAGAACAAGTCCACTGAGAAGAGTTCTCTACTTGCTGTATGGGGTCCACACCTCACTTACAAGTTTTTCTAGTAGATTCACATAAGGGAAGTTTTTAAAACCACTGATTTAACGCTGAAGGAACATTAAAAGCAACGTATTTTTACTCAGAACTACATTAACCATTTCTCAGAGTTTCTAGACTCTGTTAACAAAGACTTTTAAAGCAGAAATTATATTTATGTAATGAATTGAGAATCAAGAATGATTACAATTCGGATGTGGAAAAAATGAAAACATTCAAATGTTTTCTTTCCTACCCTCAGTCCTTGAAAATCCATCTTGTTTCTACTTAACAGTCACATCCTAAACAAAGCTTATAGGACGTGGCCTTCTTTAATACTACTGTAAACCTAAATAAAGAAGAAGAATGATCCTAATGAGGATAGCAAGGAGGAGAACAGACGAGAACCCCATAACCAGACTGTTACCCAAGGTCTGGATATGACCAGAAAATAGGCTCAGTAAACTAAGCAAGGCAGTGTGTGAAGCAAGGGAAGCTACAGGAAGGTGGCCTTCTGTGTGTGATAAAAAACAGGATTAAAAAACACTTCTGCACCCCTAGATACAATGCACTTGCAGACAGTATTTTCAAAAGAGAAAAGACAAATTAAAATTGTGTACAATTGTGATGAAAGTCTTAAGATTAATGTACTGAAATTTAAAAAATAAAAACAAAATTCGAAGCCTGAACAATAAATCAGAGAAATAACAGAGGATAGTTATTAAGTATTTGGAATGAGGGATTGCTGAAGCACGGCAACAAATTTCACTGCAAGTAATCTCTTCCACATGTAGAAAATGAACAGCTTCTTCATTTCAGGTTATTTAAATAGCTTGGCTCAACTATTTATTCATTTAAAATGAAGGAACTGACTTGGAGGCTGGAGAAAAGCAAAATGCCTCTTTCCCAAATTATGAAAACAACCAAACCAAAGCATCTGGTCCAAGAGCAACTGGACACAAACTTTCTATCAAAGCTTTACATTAGTTAGGCCACCAACAGACACTACTAGAAGCATAAAGGTAAAATGACAAAATTCAGTACAGGCTACAAGAACTAACCATGGAACTTGGAGAAGCTTCTAAATTCTGTATTTCTAATAGAACTAAAGCTGCCTCCTTCATACCTGGTTCAGCTGGAGTTGAAGCTCTTACAGCATACACATACTCAGTGCAAAATGAAAAGGCTTAAAGAAGATTACATATTAATCTTACAACTGGTTGAAAAGTTGACTGTTCTAGTAACTACCAAGCAAAAAGAAACTAAATTTATTCAGAAAAAGAGTCCAAGCAAGTATAAATGCAAACCAACACTTGAACAATTTAAAGCAGAATTAATGGTTAAAATAAACCATGAAAATCCCATCAAAGTTAATGAAGACAGTATTTCATGAGTGAAGTCAGACTGAAAAATTGTTTAGAAAAACCAGAAAAGCATGAAGTGTACAGAAAAAAAGGATAAAAACATATTGTCAGCTCCCTTTGTAATAAATGGGATCATGAGTGATATTACCAACTGAAAAAGTAATCCATTAGAGCTAAAACATCTAATAAACAGTCAGCCATCTTTCAGAGGGTCACAACTACAAAACAGCACACAAAAGTCACAGCAATGAAAGCTTCAGCACACTGATGCCTACTTGCTGCATGCTTTGGTTCAAGACGGGTTTTATAAAGTTTTACAGAGAAATCATTCAAAGCATCATTAGATTGGAATTAAAACTGTTCCAGAGCATAGCAAACACTCAACAATTTAGGGCAGGACGTGCAAAACCATACCACATGCAACTGAAACTGCAGGGGGATGGAGGCGATCAGAATATAATTACCTGAACTAATTATCTTGCATAACCCCAAGCTGTATGGAACTCTTGCAAAATTGTCATGGGCTGTCTCACAGCCATGGGTCAAACCTTCTGCTTGAAGTTCAGACAGAGCCAGTAGCTGGAGAAGGAGCTTTTATTAATATTACTTCGGGACAAGCCCAGTATTCAGAGGAAGCAATGCAGCACATGAAACATCAACACCATTTCCTGAGTACTCTTTGGAGGTCTTATCCACTCACTGGATTACCCCTTAGATTGCTTCCTTTGAAGGCCCTGGAACAGTAGGACAGCAAGGAGAGCCAGCTTCGAACAGGATGCACCACTGCCTCCCAAAACAAACCACGGACACTTCAGGTGTCCTGACTTCTGAGAGCAGCCCAAACTGATCTGGCAGGATACATAAGAAGAATTCAAACTCAGGACAGCCCCTCAGAACCACAAAAAGATCAAAAATGCCAACCGTATGGTATTTTGACAGAACCCTGAGCAAAAACTGCTTCCAACAATTGCTCCATTTCCCACTGCTCACAGCTGTATTAACGCTATACAGCCAAGGAACGGGCTGCACAACTCATTTTAGAGCACTGATTTTTCCCTGCTAAACCCCAAAAGAGCAGCAGACCACTAAAACAGAAAGAACCTGAGATTTTATTACACACTAAAAATATGAGCTTTCCTGGGAATCTTCCTTTAAGTTAAATTGTTTGGAATAACTTCACAAAGCTTTGTATTTCAGGAGGTATTTCAAAGAACTGGACAAGCATTAGCCTCAGCACCTTTACTGATGTAACTGCAAACTCGAACTTGAAGGCAATGCAGCTCTATAAAACAGATATTGGACAAGAGCTTTTTTCTTGAAGAGCTTTACATGCAGGTGGCCAGCAAGTGTCATTTACCCAGCATAAGGAGGAAAACCTAATTTCTTCTATAGCTTTATTCTAAACAGCAGAGCATCCAGAACACCGTGAGACACTTTGCATAGACAATAAAGAAAACATGCCAATCACGGTCTTTCATTAAGAAAACTTAATTTTTAGAAAGCTCTATCGGTTATGTTTAAAACTTGTAATTTAAGAGAAATTAGAGTAAGTTTTTAATTTTGTGTTTTCAACAGCTGACCATTAAAGGCTTTTCAAAGAGTAAAACGTAGCAACGAGTTTATGCCACAAAAGCTGCATTAACACCCAGAAATCAGAAAACACTTCTATTGCTACAGACTGAGAAACTACAGGGAGAGACACTGGAACACCGTGGCACCACAGGGCACAAAAACGCTGCTTAGCTCTCCACATTCCCACCCTCCAGCACCCGATGTCTCTCCTGCAGCCCCTGATTGCTCCCATTAGCAATTAAGTACAATGGAGAGCTCTGGGTTGCACCGCGTAAGTTGAACGATGTTGGCAGCACTACTTTTAGCGAGGATCATGCGAAACAATTATCACCGTGCCCTGGAGTAGCTCTTAAGGCACTGCTAAAGCTTTCTTGACTAATTAAATTAAGCTAACCTTGTATACATTTCTAAAATGTCTAACTAGTACGCTGACATGATTTAAAGTGTTTATTACACAATAAATTCTTGATCAACACTTTTGATTTGTGCTTTGAGATGACTAAGAAAAATCATTTCAATTGCCAAAGAAGTGTTACCAGCAATCACAATTCAGTGTCTGAAACATCAGACATCAGCAGATACAAAGTGCAACTTTAACCACTTATAGTCACAGGATCCTCAATTTTTTCATAGTATGAATGAAGTCCACTGGATCTATAAGCCTTGTGTTAAAATTCTATGTCTCTGTAGAAGATTTTGATGAGCTTTTCTTGTCAGAATGCTTTAATATAAAGCTAGAAAACTTCCCAAGTTTTAATGCTCAGAAGAAAAAAAATCTGTATTTTTATACACATATGTGTAATTTTTATAACAATAGAATACATATTTATGTAAGCATAGCTTCAAAATCTATTAAATAGTGTGTAAATCAGTCCTGGAAACAGGAAGAAAACAAAGGCCAGTTTTTCCCCTCTGTACCCTCTCAATGCACTCTGCTATGACATCATCTCAGACAATAAACTTCTTGGCTCCTTGATCCATTTAGTGAGGGATTTTGTTCATTTTAATCTGACTTCTGGTCAGCAGACAGACACACATGTATTCATCTCCATCACTGACTGCGTGGTCGCCAATCAATAATTCAAACCAGTTTACTTTTCAAAGCCTGACGTCATTGCTTTCTCCAAGCTGAGCGAGTACTACAGAGGGAATACACTGAACATGATAAAGGCATTTAGACTATTACAGTCCTTTTCCACAGAATGTGTGCTGCCTCCAGATTCAGCTCAAACAAAAAAAGAACACTATTCACATATAACTCAGCATAATATTGAAGCAGAAGACTAGAAAGTCAAGTTCTTACGAAAGGAGAGAGTCAAGCCGATCCTTATAAATGTATGCAGAAAAAAACAAACAACTGAGAAAAAAAAGCCACACAAAAGAAGTGTATCAGAAAATGCCAAGTGGAAAAAATAAGAAGGAAATAGGAAATAGATACAGAAGAGGAAGAAGGAAAGTCCTATCCCCTCATTTGGTCTACTCAGCATCTTATAGGATGCCATTAGGTTACTAACTCAGGTTTTTTTGCTAATAAGGAACAGACAGATGATCTTTTAAAATACATTCTGAAAGGTGGTTGCAAGCATTCCCACTGACGAGCGTTTCTCAGGGAGTCCTGGTCAGAAGCTCCATGCAAGAGAATTAAGTCACACATAGCAAACAAGAAGTATCCCATCTCTGCCAGAGCTCCAAACTCTAGCTGCCCATTAACCCGATTAACTGCTGGTAGCAAGGCTGGTTTCCTGATGTGACACCCAAAAGATTTTAAAAGGACACACTGTTCCAGCCAACAGCAAAAAAAAAAAAATACATACAACTGCATGAAGAAGATCCCAGCACACTTTCTGAACACAGCCTCACTATCTGTCTCTCCCAACAGTTGCTTCCAAAAGCAAAGGCTTTGTCTCCCTACTGCTATACTTATTCATTTCCTAATCACTGAGATCCTTCTCTGGCACTACTTCAAGAAGATTCAGAAGCTCAGAAAGACACTGTATTGCTGATAGTACTTACATCTGAAGAACAAAAAGAGTTATACAAAAACAACTTTAAAATACAGTGATATATATATATATTTTATAAAACACATGGGATGAGAGAAATAAGAAAAAAACCTTCTTGGATAGCTTCTGCTCATATTTGGCAATTACATCTTAAAAGGAAAGAAAAAGTCTATCTCAAACGCATCAGATTTGTTGTGAAGCGAAACAAGTTCATTCCCATACACCAAAATTCACATTTAACTTTAGAAGAAATGCTTTTAGAAGTGTAGGCAATATCCTGGGAAGCATTTACAAAATTTTACACTATTTTGTACAATCTCCTTTCCTTACACCATGACAATAACATAATTTGAACATTTTAATGCTTTGTAGTAGAAAAACACTGTTCGTTAATTAAAAATACTTGGAAAGAAGCCCAAGCTAGTTTTCTTAGCAGCAATAAACTCCCTGAGAAGTAAGCCAGTAAGGGTTACTTCAAACTTTGCTTCACAAACCACAAGACCCACAATATGAATAAACAGAAACTGCATACTAGAACAAGCAGAACAGCTTTATACAGCTATGGTGCTGCATCCCCAGGAGTCCCCTGAAATTAAACAAGGAAGAAATAGGGAACAAGGAAAAGTGTGACGGGGGAAGGGAGGAACTGTGGAGTATGAAAGAACTGAAAGAGAAGCATGGAAGGTATAGGATATCTCATCAGTGATTTGTTTTTGGTTTAGTATTATAGACCAAAAGGATGGGATAAAAGGTTTTGTGAGAATTCCAGGTGCCATCCTTCTGATCTGCCTCTGGCTGCTGCTGCTGTTTTTCTACTCGGCTGATTACTTCCTCCTTTGCACGGCAGGGATGTGGTCAGTTGGTGCAGGACTGTCAAACACCCGGACCCTCAAATTTCACTTCCATATTTACATTGCTTTTATAATATACACGCAGAGCACGCAGCTATAAATACTAGCTTACACCTTGAAAGCAATACGTGAAGTTTCATCAACCAAAGAAAAAGTCCTGCCTACAATTCCTCCTGTGGGAGGAATTTCTTCACAGAAAGGATCATTAAACATTGGGAACGGGCTGCCCAGGGAGGCGGTGAAGGCACCGGCCCTGGAGCTGTTTAAGGAAAAACTGGATGCGGCACTCAGTGCCATGGTCTGGTTGACAAGGGGGTGATCGGTCATAGGTTGGACTCGATGATCTCAGAGGTCTTTTCCAACCTCATTGATTCTGTGATTCTCCGACAATTAAAAACAAAAACTGCAGGTTTTGTCAACAGAGCTGTTTAGAGACAAGGAAGAAAGGAGACTCCCGAATTCTTTCTTCCAGTTAGAATTTACCAAATGTTAATTCTCCAAATCCAGCTGTAGAATTTCTCTTGCAGATAGCCCGTCTAACCAAAGATACCACAGCGAGTTCGGCTGGGAAAGCATTCAACTTAAACTTGACGGCAGAAATCGCACCCTCCGTGCCACAAAAAACGGGGCGGGGGGCTTTCCCGAACAGCAGCTTCCTCCCGTCGCAGCCGCCAGCCGAATTGAGGTC
>VZTZ01023272.1:647430-809968 GCA_013400955.1 Drymodes brunneopygia
CCCCCCCCGGTACTGGGGCGGAGCTCTGCCCGCCCCGCCCGGCGCTGCCGCGCCTGCGCCGCTCCGGGCGGGACACCGAGGAGTTCCGCGGTGGGCGGCCAGTGCCGGGCTGGGCGCTGCGGGACGGGCGGGTGAGTTCGCTGCGGGGACAGGCCGGGTGAGCTCGCCGCGGGAACAGGCCGGGCAGGGGCAGCGCGTTCTGCAGAGCGAGCGCTCCCTCGGCTTCCCCCGGCACTCGGAGTTTGTCCGCGGCCGTCCCTGGGACGGGCGTGCTGAGCCTCCCCGCTGCCTCCGCCTGGCGGCTTCGCCCCGCTCCGAATCGGCCGCGTCCCGCAGCAGGAGCGGCCCTCGGGGGCCCGGCCCGGCCCCTCCCGGGGCGCCCTGGGCGTTCCGCCTTCTCGTCGGTAGCGCGGTATTGCCTCATCGCCTAAAAATACCTCCTGGCCGGCCGCCGGGACGGGGCCGCGCTCGGCGGGCGGCTTCGGCTCCGGCGGGAGGCGCGGACCCTGTGCCCGGCCTGGCTCTCGGGGTGCGGGTGAGTTCAGGTGTCGCAGCCGCGGAGTTGTCCCAAAATAGGTTCTTTCACCTGCTGTGCATGAGGCTAATTCACACACAGAGCCAAGGTACTTGATTTATTTGCAGTTCTGAGCAGAAAGAAGGGCTCGGTGGTAAATCCAGAAAGCCAGCGTGATGACTATCAAAACTTCTCACTATTTATACACGTTAGCAAACATAGGCATTAATGTTCACAGGCTATAAGTTTACATGGTTCTCTTATTAATGAGTATTTTGTCTTTTATTGGTTAAATTATTCCCTTGCTTCTCATGCTAAGTAGTCTGCATGCTCAGTCTTTCTTTTTAGGTAGGTGATTTTCTTGAGTTTGTGGTCTGTGAATTGCTGGTCCCGATTTTGCCCTGCTGGAATTACCTTTTACCCACTTGGAAGTGATTTCAGCACAGTTGCTGAGCTGGCTTTATTAGTTTCTTCCTTGTCATGGAAGTTCTGCCCAATGTCCTTGTGGCCTGTAAATTCCACATTCTTTGTGTCCACCATCAGTGGCACATCCTTCTTCCCAAGCTTTGTTAACCTCCCCTAAGGTCTGAGATCGTTGAGGCATGTCAAGTCCTAAACCTTAACAAGGCAATTCTACAGACAAGTCATTTATCTTTCTAACACCTGCACATCAAGGTTGGGGACAGGTTTCTTTCTGAGTGCACAGCTCCTTTAGCCAGCTGGAGAGGAAGCATGAATGCTGTAGTTTGTACCTGAGCACATCAGTCACGTTCAGGCCATTAGGTTTGATGCTCATCTCCCTATTAATTTGTACTTGCCATTTCTCTGTAGCCTCCTGTCTCTCTGTGGCACGGTACAGTGCAGTTTTCAGCTGTAATTTCTGTGTGGTGCAGGGACAGACTGTGCTGTGCTGTGAGCAGCTCTCAGCTGGAGAGTTTGTTCTGCCAACGTTGGTAAGGGGTTAGCAGCTTGTCAGGGGAGGGGGCTGCATGTGCTTCTGTGGGTATTTCTGCCCTTCACATCAATGAAAGGCTCACAGATAGTTTCTGTTTTGTTTTTTTTGTGTTAAAATAACTGGAAGTGTGGGCTCAACAGTATTGACCGTAAAATTAGTTGCCAAAACAAATATGCCTATTGAGGGCTGCCTGTTTAGAAGCCCTGGCTGTGAAAGGCCACTGCTGGGTCAGTGGCCCGTCTTCATGTGGGTTGGAAAGCCCCTGGGGCTGTGTGGGAATGGCCAAGAGTATCCTAACCCTAGCTGATAGATGTAGCTGTTGTGGGCTGCTGGCATTTGCATCTTCCTCCCATGTTTTAAATTTAGTTTCTGGAGGTGGCAGTTCAGTTCTGAGGTACTTTTTGCCGCTGACGCAAAAACTACGTACCAAAATTCGTAACATTTTAAACAGCAACTAGGGGTGTCTGTCAGAAGTTGGTGAGAGGAGGTGGTTTGTGCTGGCTGGGTTGACAGGCTGAGCTGAAGTGCTTGCAGTGCATTCTGATCGCTATGTCCTAATGGCTTTTGGCCATAATAAACATCAATATGCTGTAAAGGATGATTCTTCACCTAGAGAGATTAACACAAACATTTCTTCCAAGTGTAATTGCTGTTGTACTTTAGAAGGAACAGCAGCTTTCACAGCTGACCAGTTTTGAATACTATTCATGCGCATTGGAGGCCAGCCTAATGTAGCCAAAGAGCTAATTTGAAGAGCTGCTTCATTGTGTCTGTTTCTTTTTAGCAGCTCTGATGACAAGGCACAGAGGATCAACAAAAGCAGATGGCAGGAGGTGGCTCTTGTTGCTTTGGGGAGTGGCCTACTGGAGTGAAAGATGAGAAGATAAGCCCATTAACACAAATCACAAAGAATTACTTTGGGCTAAACACACAAAAAAACCTTTGTGCCAGAGTGTGTTAAAACTGAATTTGAGAGAAGTTTGAAAAAACTGCACTTTTCAAGCATTCCAATTTAATTCTGCTCACTTGATACTGAGAGTTCTTTTTTCCCAAGTGCAGTACAAAGTTCCAAGAGCAAGGAATAGATATGCATATAACATCATCATGTACCAGCACAGGCTTGCCTGGTAGATGTAGGGCTCTTGCAGAACATTTGTGGGGAAAAATAAAGACTATACTTCATCTTGTGTGACATTTCAAAGGTATGCAAAATACGTTTTGACTTAATGTGTAACAGCACCAGTTAAATATAAGGTTGACTATTGTAGGGCTTTTTTGAAGTGTTTATCTTTTTTGTATTTATCTATAGAATGTGTCCCACATGGATTTTAGCTTTCAAGTTGAAGGAAAACCAGTATTAAAGTCCCAAGGAGCATGAATCAGTGCTGCATGTGGTGGGGTTTTTTTTGGTTAGTGCTGCAGTGAATGTTGTTTTCCCCTAAACTCCATGTCTTGTTAAATTAGATCCTGAGATCACTTAAGATTGATATTAGTGGTGCTGTGCATACTGCTTTGTTCAGGAGTGTGATGGCTGTCACTGCTTAGTTTGATGTTCTCTAAAAGCCTCATACAAAGTCATAACTTAGTCCTGAACCTGCCAGGACCGTAATCTGTAACCATCGGCTGTCAGGGATAACTTTCTGGACACAGTTGCAACTTGAAATTTCTGCTTTCCTGTGGGTTTTTCCAATTTTAGAGTGATTTTATTTTTTTAAGGATATTTTTGGGAGTTTCTGGCTTTTAGTGACTTTCTGTGACTTTTTTTCAGAGCATTCAGAAGTGACTGTAATGAGATCAGTGTGGGATTTTTCATTTCTTTTGACTCAGCAGACTAATCCTGTATCATATTTAGTACTTCCAAATCCAGGATTTTCATGCCAGCTAACAGTAGGCCAGAAATGATAATTCACAGTTTGAGTTGCTGCAACAATGTCTTGAGGGAAAGTAGGAAGGGGAACCTGACAAATCTTGCCCCTTTGAGTAATACACAGTTAAGGTGAAGGTCACTCAAATGCCTGCAGTGGCAGTGCAGTTTTTTCTGCAACCATCTCATAATGCTGAGTAAAGTCAAGGAAGTTTAAACCATGCCACTCAGGAAAGGTATGTGATATTTTCCCCTCCCTCCCTTTACAGAAGTATCTCCATGTATTTCCGCATCACACTGTTATTATTGTGGAATGTGTTTTGTACATTTATGAAAAAGTAACCTGGCTTCTGAACGTCTGAAACAGATGCGTGGTTCATGTGTCATTAAATTAGAAACTGCAGGAAAACAAAGAACCATCTGGAGACTTGGTGGGGGGGAGGTTGAGGTTTCTGGTTAAATGTATTATCAACACAGAAAAAAATATAAAGAGTGCTTCAACTACAAAAGGAAGCAAAGTGTGATAGGCATTTCATTTTGTTTTGGCTTTAAAACATTTTGTTTTTGTAATTAGGGGAAGCACCAGAATGAAAGACATGGACAATATCAAAACTGTAAAGAAAGAATGGTAGGTGCCTGTTCTCCCCTCTCCATTTTTCCTCTTCCTTTCCCACTGCTGTTTGTTTGTCCTGTCATTACTTTTCAAACTTTGTGTTAAATTCTAAAATACAATATTTTACTTCATTCATCTGCTCCACATATACTGAAGGTTTAAAAAAAATCTTATTGTTCTGCTGAAAGATTTTTCATGTACCTGAAATGTTTCCTAGATGCGAGAAGCTGTGTAAATATTTTTATTTAAAATAGCAAGGCAGCCTTTCAAATTGCTAACTCACTGTGCAGCTCTGCATCTGATATGGAGGTGTTTGCTTTTCCAGTTCTGTTTCTCAGGTAAAGCATAGTGAATACCGACATTAATGCTTCAAGTTTCTTTTGTTCTATTAGAAAACTAAAATGGGGACAGCATACTTTTGAAATTTCTTCTTTAAAGTTGTTGAGCTTTTCTTTTGTTTAAGATGTTAGTCTCCAGGGATTCTTAGTGTTGCATAGATGCGCTGCAAACAATTCCATTTTATGCAAATACATCTAATTACCATTCCAGTAAGCATTGCTGCTCTTGAATTCAATGCAGAGTTTTATGTAAAATCGGATTTTTTTTTTCAAGAGCTGGGATTTTTATTTTCTGAATTGCTTAAAATAGACTTTGCTGAATCTCCACTAGGAGTAACTCCTGCAATGTTTACAGAAAAGCTGCATAATCTTCTTACTATGCAAAGAACCTACACTGAGATAATCATTCAGGTTGCATATTTCTGCATTTAGATTGGTGAAAATCTAGCAGAAACAGCTGTCACATATACTGTGTTCTATAAAAAGATGTAGTTGTTGCATCTTTTTTTAATACCCTGGCAGTCTCCACAGTGTTGAAGGCTTCTATTGTATTTCTTCAGTGTGCTCCAGTGGTGTTAAGTCACTTGAGTTTCCCTAATGCACTTTCCAAAACAGTAATGGGGGTTCTGGGATGGTGCTGGGAATGGGGAGGTTCAAGTCAGGGTAGAGGAATAAATCCTAGGATAATTTTCTTGTAATTTTTAAAACTTACAGCAAGAGAACCCAAGCTTGTATAATGGAAATGCTTTAAGGAAAGCCCTTGGTTGGTGTGCAGCTAGGTGTATGATGGTTAGAAGTATGAATCATCTAACTTGCATTCCTTGCTCTGATACCAAGTTTAGAAGCTTTACATAGATGAGTTCATATTTTCTGATGATGTTCTTTAGCTTGTGCTTTTGAAGTGCAAATAGTAGCAGTTAGAGATTGGTAAGAAGTGTATAGAAAAGGCAGAATGCAAAATTGACCTCATGTTTTGTAGCAGCTGAGTAGCTGGGCGCAGGGCAGTGTGCCTCCTACACTTCTTGTTACTGAGCTTCTGAGGTGACTACTTGTCTTGTGTGTCCTCTGTGGAGTCATTTTTGCTTCTTTGTTCTGCAGGGTGTGTAAATCAGGAACCGATGATCAGATTTTGAACGGTACAGAACAAAACTGTGACTACTTTGTAGATAATCTATTTGAAGAAGCTCAGAAGGTTGGTGCTATGTGTGTGCCCCCAACTACAGTCAAGAACCAGGTAGGCAGTGAAGAAAAAATACTCATGTTTGATATAACAGCACTCCAGGAGTATTCTGGAAAACAGATACCAGAAGTCCAGCCATCTTTTCCAGTATATCAGGAAAAAAAAGCACACAGAATTCAGAGAGCTGTAGGAACAGTCTCCCATCTCCCAGTCAGCCAGGCCTTTGCTGCTGGGTTTTTGGCTCTTACTGCTTTATAGTGGGTTTAGAGTCGTTCTAGAACTGATGCTGGCACTGGCTAATGCACTTCTGCTTTATTAGTAAGGAGAGTGAGGTAAGCAGGAGTTCAAGGAATGACAAGTACTGTTACATAAGAAGTTATTTAAGGAGCTGCAGCCTTTTTATGCAGAGGCATAGCCCAAATATTTTTCATTTGCTCTTATTCATATAATTATGGTTGTAGTGGGATGTTCAGTGTGGGTTTGTATCTCAGTGATTCTGTCCTTTTCGTGTTTTTCTGTTGCTCATCAAAGACTGGTAAGGGGCGGGAGAAAAGGCCATGTAGAACAAAGATGACAAGAAGAAATTTGGAGTGGGCATTGCTAAGAATTATGTTCATGGATCCTTAACTGACCCTGGAAGAAATGAAATGTCAGGAGCAATATCTTAAATTGCAGTCCTGAAATAGTGTTCCATGGCATTTGTTGTGTCAATTCTTAAATGGGAAGTTGGTGTGGAATAATTAGTCCATGTTAAATTTGCATACTGGCTCACTGCAGAGGAACCTTCCCATAATTAGAACTCTTTCCATATGCATTGGTGCCATGAGACACAAGAGTTTTTGATGGAATCTAATCTTGCTGAGTGCTGTTTACTTCTTTTGACAGATAACTCAACCAAAAGAGAAGAAATTTTATTCAGCAGTTTGCACATGCTGTTTATTTATGTAGCAATCACCTAACAAACTGAAAAAAATCAACAAAAACCCCAAACTTGTCAGGTACTATCAAGCCTACTTCAAACTAATTTCCAGCTGAGGTGGATTCTGCATTTGTCTATACCTCATCTGTGGCCGAGTATCTGTCAAGACAGTGTTATTACAGAGATCAGACCTGGATAACCAAATGCTTCCTTAAATGGCATGGTGCATTAATATGAAAATACAATCTTAAATATCCATCTTACAGTTGGAGAAATTTCAGTAAACACTGCAAAGGCTACAAGTTGGAGTAGTGGATGATTTCTGGCAAAGTTAAGGAATTACTGAGAATTTATTCTTTCATTCCCTTAACCACCAAGATTTTGAATACACCCAGGAATTCCAGGGTAATATAACTGTATGACTGTCTGAAAGTAAATTTTCTGATACTTGCTTCATTTCCTGAGTGAAAGGCTTCTGCATGTATCATCTCAATGCATTTACATTGAGAAAATCCTCCTGAATGATCAGAACAAGGCTTTACCCTAATAAATCCCCAGCTGAACTATTCTGGCAGTTGGTGCTCCAACACCAGGCATGTGTGCTCTCAAATTAGCTCTTGAAGAGTTGCAGCTGGTTGGGATAGTCCAGCTTTTTTTTTTTTCTCTCTGCTAAATTGAAGGAGTGTTCTTGACCTAGGAAGCCAAAATAATTGGAGAAAGGTTTGTTTCTAACCCTGATTGACACAAGATCCTTAGAAATGTCACTAACCCCTTGCAGTTGCTGTGGCTGTTGGCATGGGGCCAAGGCAGATTACAGTGAGCCTGCTCTCAGTATTTTTAGTCCATGAAGTGGATGATTTATAATCACAGGGTATGTGGGTATACCAAGCTTCTTTTGCATCAGTGTTATAATGAGAATTGTTCTTACTCTGTAGGTTGATGTAATCATTAAACTTTGGAAAAATGGATTTACAGTAAATGACGGTGAACTTCGGAGCTACACTGATGTTGCAAATCAGCAGTTTTTGGAGTCCATTAAAAAGGGGTAAGCGAGTTTTGTGTTCTTAACCAGCCTGAGTTAATGTGCACTTAGCTTATGCTCTACATTTTTTACATGGCTTTGCTGCACTGCAGTGTCCCTGTAGGAGCACAGGCCCTGCCAGTCTTGTTCCTGCAGTGCTAATGGCTGTTGGAACATCAACAGGTTTAACACAGCTCTCAGTGACAGTAGTTGTACAGTTGCTGATGAATAGATAAAAGCCAGTGTTGGTAGGGGGCACAGCAGGTGCACAATGAAATAAAGAATAAATCAGTGCCCAAAAGAGCTACAGATCAAATGGTATTTTGACTAATGAACTCCATGCACAAGGAGTTGAGCATTTCTGGTTTTATGGTCTTTGTTTTCTTTTTGTTGATGAAAAGCCTTAAATGGGCACAGATGTTCTATGCAGCATCAAGGAACTCTGATCAGTCTTAAATTTCTGACATTTTTCCAAGTCAAAGCTTGCTATTGTGTATATATAACAATCTTACATAAATTCCTGTGCTAACAGCCATCTTACATTTTCCCCTGTGTTAAAAGTTAATGTGCTGTCCTGATTTCTACTAGAGTTTGCAGTTGTTGCTTTAAAAAAGGAGTTTGACCATGCTAACCGGTGTTATTTTGACCCTTTAATTTATAGTCTTTTTCATCACCCTATACAAACACAGAGAAGAATATAATTTTATGGATAATATAATTTAGTACTTCCTTATCAAGCATGTGAAATTACTAAGTCATTATTCCATATTTTGCTGGGCCATCAAAAATACTAATTTTACACTATTTCTCCTGTATGGTTGTCACCTGTGTTAGTTGTAATAGCAATTATCTGCACTGTTTAAAGCCCTTTGTGTGCATTCATCAAAAGTTTGCCACTTTTATTCCACTATTTGCCTGTGAAGATGCTAATTATGAGATGGTTTCTGCATAATCATTGATGGTAGAGAAGCATTTAGTACAGCCCCTGTGCCAGCTGAGCCCCACCACCCTAAATTGTACTGTCTGCATCAGAGCTCAGAGACAAAGGCATTGTTGTCTTCTGCTTCGTGCAATTAAAGCATTACCAAGGTGATGTTACTGCACTGAATTGTGGAGCTATTAGTGATGATATAATTTTTAGAAGCTGAGATCTGTGTTTGTCATTAAATACATTGTGTCTAAAGTCAGTTCTTCCTCTTTAAAAACCTTTTTTTTTTGTTTTACTATGGGGATAAAATAATTGAACCCTTTGCGGCAGTGTACAGCAACACTGAACTTCCCACACATCATGTGTTTAGAGTGGTAACTGCTGAGTAAATTTGAACATCATTCAACAGCTTGCATAATAGGTTTTTTTTTTATTATACACTTTCTAGTTAATTTGCAGTTCAGGAACTTGGAGTTATTTGTATGCCGTGCACTTAACCTAACTCCTAGTAAATACTTGTGAAGTTGTTTTTTAAAAGCATCATCCTTGAAAGGCCAAATGTTGAACAGGTATTAATCACTGGTCTATTTTGTGTACTGAAAATAGTACAGTACTTTTTTTTTTGACCTTTTGGTTTTTTTTCTTAAGGGAACTGCCTTTTGAGCTACGGAAAGTTTTTGATAAGGAGGAGATAGACGTGAAAGTGGAAGATAAAAAAGATAAGGTGTATTTGTCATCGAAAAAGCCAATGTTTCATCCCTTTTCTGGACATGGTTACAGATTAGGAAGGTGAGTAGGCTGATGTGATCTATGATTGAGTGGCTGAAGGGACCTGTACCTACGGTGAAGGATCAAAATTCAGGTTGGAAGCATTGGTTCTAATCCAAGCTACTGTTCAAAGCGGGGTCATCTGTGGGGACAGATGAGGTTGCTCAGGCTTTTATCCAATTGGGTCTTGAAATCCTACAAGAGGAGAGGCTGTGCAGCTTTCTTGAGTGCTGGACTGTCCTTATGGGAAAGATTTTTTTCCTTATATCCAATCTGAATGCTTCTCATTGGAATTTCTGTCTACCCTAATGAACATCACCCCCTCCTGCAGACCCTGGCAAGCTGCTTTTAGGTGCCCAACAACCAACACCATCTCTTCCACAGGCTGAACAAGCTGCTCTGCTCCAGCATCTGCTGACAGTGTGAGTGCTCCATCCTGCAGGCATCTTGGTGTCTCTCCATGAAGCTTGGGGCATAATTGGCTCCCATGATCCACTGGATGTGTTGCTGTGTTGATACAGCCAGGAAGCTCTTGACTGTCTTTGTTCAATGTCTCAATATTAGCAGAACTGTTTCCAGCTGAAATGCTGTCACTCTTCTATTCTGTGATTTTAGAGAAAATAATCTCTTTTTAAGCTTCAGTGCAATAGTCTGAGAAGAGGGGGGGAGTTTGACAATCCCATAAAGAGAACTGAAGAAGTAAGAGGTTATTTTGCATTGTCTTAAAATTGTTCAGTAATTAATCAGGCATTTGTTGCAGTGAGGCACTTTAGCATTCTACAGTGGTCCCTGTCTCTTTTGTAGTTGGAGAGTGTCAGCCACTCATGCCAATGCTAAAACTGTACTTGATTTACAACCAAACAATTAGTGTATTTTGGAAGGCTATTGTAGAGCAACAGGCCAGGAGTTCATTTCTTTGATCCCTGTGACTTTTACTTACTCCAGCCACGTTATCTGCTTGACACATCCCTGCCATGCAAGACCTGTGTGCCTATAAAAGCAATAATTGGCCAAGGGAACAGGACACGTTCAGTGACCAGGAGGCATCACAGGTGGCCCTGCTGAGTGACCTGCAGGCTGGGGTTCCTAAGCTGTGGTGCAGCCTTAGGCGAACAGCTTGTTTCAATTAGGTGAGAAGGGTTTGGCTGCTAAGGCCCAGAGCTTGTGCTGAGGGAAAGCCTGACCTGAGCAGGAACAGCTGAGGCAGGGGAAGAGGATAATGTGCAGAGCAAAAGACTGATAAAGGTAAAGGGTGAGTGGTTCCAGGCTGACTCAGAGAAGCAAGTGTCTGTTTTATGAGTTTCATCTGTTTCTGTAGCACAGTCCATTCAATTGCTCCATGCTTGAGTAGATACAATCAATAGGGAAAGCCTTCCCTTGGGAGATGGATGAGATGCTGCAAGATTGCTTTTGGTGGCACGGAAATCCTGAGCAAACAGGAGTCAAGAACTCAACCTTATTTTATCTACAAGTAGAGCTGTTCAGTGCAAAACTAAAAAGATCTTCAGTGTGCTGGGTTTCTGCTGCTAACCAGTGCTAAATGCCAGGTTGTTCAGTCACTTGTGCTCTGCCATGCCTACAGCAAGTAATGATCTCGCTTCCCAGTAGGCAAGTTGGGTTTCAGAAACATGCTAATCCATGAATTTCGGTTGACTGGTCTTGTACAGAGACATCCTACAATTTGTTCAGCATTTTTTATTTTTTTCTTGCTCTTGCTTGTCTATTCTGTGCTATGCTATCAAAGCCTTTTCCTTAAAGACACATAAATATTTTTGCTGATGTTGGCAAAATGAGCCATAAGTGCCCCTACTCCATGAAGTAGTGCTCACTTCCTGCTGTTGATAAATGTCCATTTCATGAACACACCACACTTGCAGCAGAAAAGCTTTGTAGGGCATCAGGAGAACTGGCTGAGACCTGGAACAAGTTTTAAGCTATAGATCTCATTTTCCACAGTTTCATTTGTGTGATTAGTCAGAAATGAGAGAGACAAATGACTGAAGAGTTTATTTCAACTTATAGCCTAGCTAAACCTCTGCTTGGCAAATAAACTTATAAAATTAACAGTGTTTACTTTGTCAGTGTTCCCAAGTAGAGGGATTTTGTAATGGATGAACCATTATGAATTGGTCTATTGACTGGTTCACAAAACCTTTGTTAGTGGATCTAGAAATAACATATATGTTGATATAGTTCAGACAAGATTGATCTTCTGCCTTTTGTTTTACAGGAAAAATAAATAAGGCATCAAAATTTTCCAATGTGCCTTGAGAACCTGTGTAACTAATGGGTATACTCTGTTTTATCTATCACTGTCCAGCTGCATTTCATAGTTTGGGATTATGACTAGATTTGCAACCCCACTTTTCTATTGAGCTAATCTGTGCATTTTTGAGACAGCCTCAGAAACATGTTAATTAAACTATTGACCGAAATCCCTTGTAGCAAAGCAAGCCTGCTCTGTAACCTCATTAAGGTAAAGCATTGTGTGTCAAGCTGCTTAACCATCAGTCAGGGTAAGGCATGATACCTAACTGCTGGGCTTTTTCTTGTCAGAAAATTGACAGGATGCTCTTATGTCTCTTTGATCTCTAGTTTACATCTTCTGTTGATAATCTCATAAAAGGAATAAGCCTTAAAAGGAGTTGTAATGCTTCGATCTCAGGCTAATAAGACTTAGATTCTTGGGTTTTGGCTTTAGTCAAAGCTCCCACCACTAGATGGCTTTATCTGTCAGTTCTACATGTAAAAACTTTTCTCTTGCAGAAGTGCTTTAAATCTTGGCGAATACAGATACTCTAACTTTCTCTTAAAGCTGCACTTAATGTGTTGGCTTCAGTCTTGTGCACACTTGCTGTTGAAAGAATCACCTCCAGTGCCTGCTGCATATGGAGATGTGACTGTGAGGGAAGTTGGTTTGGGAACGACACCAAAATCTGTGTCCATGCAAGACAGTTGTCTGAGCTACAGCTGTGACTGATGTAGCCCAGCCCAGCCTAGCCTGAGCCAGACCCCACAGCTGAGCTGAGCACCTCTGCAGCCCCTGCTGTCCTGGAAGCAGCTCACTCACCTGAGTTCTGCAGTGTCTGAACCGGCAGCTGAGCAAGAGGACAGCAAGAGCTGGGCATTGCTGCACTGAAGTATGACTTGAATTTTTTTTTTTTGCTCTGCTTGCAAAACTGTTTAACATTATCTTGCTGGTATTCAAGCTTTTTTCCTGATCTGGAGGGCAATTAAGTTTTATTTCATATTGAGGTGTCAAGCATGAACAGAAGCTGTTTGTGAGGGAGGTGGGTGCTAGTACATCACCTGTACTTGTAATGCCAGAATATTTTACAGATGTGCCTCTTGTAATTTGTTGGTGCTGATTTCTTTGTAATGCAAAACAGTTCTGTGCCTCTCATCTGTCTCCAGTCACAGTGAACATCTCTTATTGCTCACTTAAAAATGAGATTTCTTGATTCTCATTCTTTTTGTTGCGTTTCTGTGGAAGATATAAAAAAGTGCCTCTACTGGCTGATGTCCTAAAAGTTGGGGCAGCACTTAAATGGGCAATACAAGTTTTTAAATACCTCTGCCTAAACTGGCACTCAAGACTCCAGCTTTATTAGCCTGAACATATTAAGTCATTAGCTAATAATAAACTAACTGACTTTTCTGCCTTATGAACAAACTAATACAGGTACAAGAACATAAAAAGGGTGTTTGTCTGCAAATCAGGTGTGCAGTATAGTTAAGAATATTACTCTATGGACATCAGTTACCCACTTCTATCTCAAGAAACTGTAACTTAACAATTTTCTGTGGAAAGACAGCTTTTCTGCAAACTGCTATGTAGTGTTCATGTGGTCAGTGACCACAGCTGAGCTCAGAGGAGAAATGGTAACTCCTTAAATCACTGCTGTTCTTCTGCAAGCAAACATCTGGTTATACTCACAGGAGCTGAGAATGTGCCCATTGGATCAAGCCCAGTGAGGACTTAAACTGTACATGCTGAACAAGCTTAGTCATGAAAGAAGCACTAAGCCCTAGACAGTTCTTCAGAATAAATTTTTTTGCCAGCAGTTTTTTTATTGTTTTTTGAGACTATGCACTTGGACTGAGGTCTGTGTATTCTGTCAAGTCATTTTATGAACCTTTGCCCCTGTGGTAGGGTCAGCTGTTGAAAATGCCTTAGGAAAAAAATTCCAAATGCTGTGTGCATCAGTCTGGTTTTTTCACATTAAGTCAGTTTCTCTGATAGATGAGTAATTCTTCTAAGCTGAGATAGATGATGCTGGAGTCTAAGTCAAGGCTAACAACATTCAGTTAAATTGAATTACTGTAATCACATTACACTGAAAATTAACTTTGAGTATGCAAATTCAATACTCAACCCCCTTAAAGTTTCACCTGTGTGACTAGAGTACAAAAATGCATGAAGAATCTTCAGACAGTTTTGTCTCTTGTATATTCATATTAAATCCTCTGATATTTAGGTTCCTTTCCATCGTATAAAAATGTTAAGCACAAGAAAACTGAAATTTTTTAGTGTGTTTTAGTCTTCAAGTAAAAATAATGGCATGCATGTAGGAAAAAAATAAGGAAGAAAGAAAAAAGCTGATATTTATGTCAGTGGTCCTATATTTGTTAAAATAAAGTCATCAGTACACTCTGCTATGAGGCAGAAAGCTGCAGAAGCAGAGATCTGGAGGGAAGTTCTAGCCTGCATGTGTTTACACAGAAACTATAACCTCCTGTGGCTTTTCTTGTCAGTGCTACTCCAAAGATAATCTCTAAAGTGAGAGATGATCATCAAGGACCTGATGACAAAAGACACTTGCCTTTAGTACCCTTGAATGATTTGGAGCCTATCACCAACGTCCAGATCTGGTTAGCTGATGGGGAAAGGATAATTCAGAAATTCAATGTTTCTCACAGGTAAGGTTTATTTTACCACTGTCGTATATATTTGCATCTGAACTATTTGTCTTAATGCCTGTACGTTTAAGTCTTTAATGTCTATGAATAATCTACTTTCTCAGTTCACTTAGCATTGGACTGCTCTTCAGTTGTATCTGAAAAACGTTTGAAATTTTGAGAAATCTTTTTGCTGACTACAGAAGAGCAAAAGAGAAATGTGAACTGTTAAAAGTCAGCTCAGAACTGAGCGTAGAGGAAAATCTGAGGAAACTGTAGGAGTTCTTTGTAGGTTAGTGAAAGTTAAGGTGTACATATTGCTCATTACTAGAAAAACTAGTTTTAAAGTGGTAGATCTCTCATGAAACAACTGCATCTGGAGCAAATGGCTCAGTGGGAAGCCTGCTGGTCATTGGGCAGAGGCAGCACCACAGGTGGGAGCTGGAAAAAGAGATTTAGAGTTGAGCCAGAGAAACCTCTGGGGAGGGCTGGAGTCAGTGCACTGGGCAGGAAGGTTCATCCCCTGCACGTCAGCATGGACAGAACAGAATACACATAGTGTGTTTAATTCTTAATTACTAAAATTTCTGGTTCCCAAAGAGGCTTAGAAATGAGGATAATGTCAGAAGGTGTCAGCACAGCGCACGTATGCAGGAGCTTTGAGAAAGTGGGATTAACACTTTACCATTAAATTGTAGAGCTACTGTCTTTAGAGACCTTTCTCAAATCCAGATTTGAGAAATTGCTCCAGTACTATACAGGCATGTCATGTGGAAAGAATATGTTGTCTGGTCTTCTCTGTGAAGCAATTTAAAGGTATCATAGTTTTAGTACAAACCAGGCTGCTGTCAAGATAAATTGTGTATGTCTGTGGCTGGTCAGAAGGAAAGCTCAGCTGTTGAAGGTTAATGACTGTAGTATTTTCTTTGACTTGTACTAATTTATTACTGTTAGTGGCCTGAGATGTGAATTGAAACACTGTTGTGATGTACTGCTGAAGGGTAAATTGCGATTTTAATTATAAATACTTCATTGAAGTGCTTAATATCTTAATTATTCCAGGTCCCCCACATTTAAGTATATTTAGAAGCTTTTTGTCTTCGTAATAAATAGCAGTTTGATGAGCTCCTAAGTGCTTTTGAGAGGAAAAAAACATCTGAGATAAGCAGAACAACAGCCTTAGTGGTGTAATGCTGTTTTTGAAGTAGTGTGCAATAAATATTCCGTCATAACATAGCCCCTTGCCTCAAGATCAGCACGTTTGTGCTGTGCACTGTACTTGTGTGTAACCTGATAAGAACTAGAGGGAGATCCTTTCAAAGTTACATATCTTTAAACATGATGATTGCATATGCAGCATTTCTTTCAGTGCAGAAGACAGCTGTTTGTTAACTAAGGTATAGATTAATAACATGTAGCACATGTATTGCAATCTGGGTAAACTGATTACTTTTAGTTTTTTGCAGCTGGGTTGTGCAGGTGCCACAGTAGCTCCTGCCTTAGATTTGAGTTGATTGCTGGTGAAAGGTTGGAGCAGAAGCACAGGAAGCATTGTAGTATTGCAGTGTGGGGAATTGAGATGTGAGAGTGTAGTAACTAGCAGAGCAGAGCTGTAGGAATAGCACACAGAGCTGTGTCCTGGATCGAGCTGTGTCCCCTCTTCAGCACCTATTATGTTTGTGTGACCCTGGAGCACAGGGACAGAGCCTGGAAAGGAACTTGCTCACCCTGAGGCAGAGGGCTGGTGGCTAATTGCCTGAGCTGCTCTGGGAACCCAGTCAACTTTGATATAATGCATGTAGACCCCTGTAAATGTCCAACCCAAAATTTAGTCCTGCTTGAGGTTTTTCAGGCTCTTGCCTTATAAGATCAAGCAGTGTCTCTGTATTGAGGCCTGCATGCACAGGAATTAGTTTTTGTTTTGCTGGCTGTGTCTGTCCTGGTGGTGAGTGTGGCTAAGACATGGAAACCTGGGCATCTGTGCTGCTGAAGTGTTGGGATGGCATTGCCCCAAGTCAGACAGCACTTCCTCAGTCTATACCTAGCCATGGTTCAGATGTTAGCTCAGGTTCTGGATCATTCCCAGGAGAAGTAAACTTCATGGGAGACCCTGTACATGGGGGAGAGGAAGGATGAGTTTAGGAATTTGCCAGCAGCCAGTCTGCCAGTTGGCCTGAGGACCAGAGAATGGACATTGGCACTGTCTTAATTTCATTCATACAGATGTATCTTCTCATCTTCATTTTCTAATTAAATTGGTCAATCCTGATTATTCCACAGCAAAACTTGTCTTGCTCAGTTGTTGCAAGGCTCCTCACACCTTCACAGACAGATTGAATCTGTAATGGATGCACTGTGCCCCTGCTTTGGGAGGATGTGACTATACTTAGACCCAGTTAATGTATCAGCTGTCCAAATAATTTTTGCAAACCCTTTTTCTTTATTTTTATTATGGTTCCGCTACATTAACCACACAGTGGAGGCATCTTTATTCTAGCTCTTGGCTGCAGAACCCTCAGGTAAGAGCTCCACCAGCTGGTTAGGAAATGGTAGATTTGTGTAACTTCCATCTGAGCCACAGTGGTGCATTTGAGTGCTCAGAATAAGATGCCCATCCCTGTTCCCTTGGGAGTACTCTGAGCATGCAGACCTTGGTCCTTGCCTCCCAAGTGGATCAGGCATTTCAGGATACCACCTCATCTATACTGCTCCAGTTCTGTGCTGTCAGGCATTCCATGAAGGGGTGTGTGTGTTGTGCACATGTGGGGATTGCAGTGCCAAACTAATGCTGAGTTTTCTTACTCTCTTCTCAGGATCAGCCATGTCAGAGACTTCATAACAAAGTATCAAGGTTCTGAGGGAAATGTTCCCTTCACACTGACGACCTCCCTGCCTTTTCGAGAGCTGCAGGATGAGACTCTGACACTGGAGGAAGCAAAGTTGCAAAATGCTGTTGTTGTTCAGAGACTTCGGAAAACAACTGAACCTTTCAGACTCTTAGTGATAAAAGCACCTGACAACGACTACAAAACTGCTGCTACACCTAATGGACAACTCAAGAATGAGCAAAAAAACGCTATCAATAGTACAAGATCAAATTAGCTTTTAACTGACCAAAAATTATCTGCAGGGTGAGCTAGGCAAAACCAAAAATGTAACCAGCAATATGTGGATGCCCTCACATCCTCATGCACTGTGCTCTTAGAGAGCAAAACGGGTGCTGTGCTGTCATCTGCTACAATAGAGGTAATTTCAGCTAAATTGGGTGGTCAGAGCCTGGCTGTATAATGTAGCAGAGGTAATTGTACAGCAGATCATGCTTAGAATTTCCTTAGGTAAAAAGCTTATTAGTTATTTAATAAGTGGGTCTAGGTGGAACAGTTCTCTTGAGACTTAACTACTGATAGCACCTTTTAAGGAAAAATAGTATTTATTTTTGCACTTTGGACTAAAGTGAAACATTTCACTTACATTGTCATGTAAACTGCTGCAGTTTGCATTCTTCTCACATTAACTCTTTGACAACTAATACTGCAGGCAAGCTCACGTTTGTACTCTAACTTGAAAACCTTCAGGATGTAACTTTTATCACAAGATCTGCAGTGTGATAATGTTCTGTCAAGTCTTCACATGGTGATAGGTGCATGTGTGAGAAAATACAAATGAGGTAGTCTGGTGCATACTGCATATGAAGTGCCTCAAAGTAAGCTCTGAGGGAATTGTTCTTACCAATGGTTGAAGTGGTTTCTGCTTCTTTTGGGCTGCTACCGTTGTCTTGCAGACCAGGTCATGTTAAACTACCTAGCTCATTAGCATAGGGACCCACTTGTAGCTTTGTCACACAGAAACGTCAGCTTTTTTGGCAATCACCATGCAGGAATAGTGGTTTAGAGGAACACAGTTGTTTTTGTACTGTTTATCTGCCTCTGTCCTGAGCTGCCCAGCTGATGGAGACGCTAATTGCATGTGGTCAAGTTTCAAAGACGTTGAAAATCCTTACTTGAAAACTGAAGTTTTTCTCTCCACTTTGCCACATTTCCATCCAAATCTTTTATTTTGCTCTTCATGTACTCAAGGCATAAAGTTTGTCACCAACTATTCCATGTTTTGCTAAAAGAGAAAACAACATAAAGACTTAATATTTTGTACTGTGTTTACTAAGCATGTGGGTTTGTGAATGGAACTAAAATCTGGTAAGCCAGGAGCTTTAGTGGGTCCTGGCTCCTCTGTGCTACCTGTGCCAAAGGATGGTTGTTGGGGTTGTGCTTCTTTTGTGTGGTTAAGTGAAAATGGGTTTGGATTTTCCTGGTTTTGTTCTGAACAGAAAATTTCTTCATTGGAGTGACTTGTATTCTAAAAAGTAGTGAGACTTCAAACTAGGGATGTATTCTTCTTCATTCCCAGGGATATAAAACTGGTTTGCTTCAGCATCTCAGGGTGTGTGTGAAATGAAAGTCAACTGGGCAAATATCTATTCAGTGTCCTCAGAAAGCAAATCCCTGGAAATTATGCCTTTAAATACTTTCCAGTGCTATAAACTTCCTATGCTACTGTGTCATTCAGGTTTATATAGCAAGTTGTGCAATTAGATTTTCTTTGCTCCTGCATTGACTCCTATATGAAAAACAAAAATAAACGTGCAGACAAATCCACTAGTAAAACTGAAAAGACAAACCACCTACAGACACAGCTCCAACCCTCAGTTCCCAGAGCTTCCTGAACAGGGAGTTTTATTAATCAGTGCTTTTGAATTGATCTTAATATAAAACTTACTATTAGACAATCACATGTGGTTGATTGTGAACTCATCTAAAAGGTGTTCTATCTAAAAGGTGAATGAAGTGTCAAAAGTAACAGTGTACTATTCATGCATTTGCAGCACAGAAATTTGAAGAAATAATTAGTGTAAAATTGAAATTTAAGGGGGGAGCGTAAAATTTTGAAGTGGGTAAATCCATTTTGCTTGCTATCCTTTAGAAGGGGCAGTAAGTATTTTGTATTTCAGCATTGATTCCTGTCTGCTACCAGCATTTTAAGAGATTTTGGAGAGTTTGGTGCTTTACTAAAACCAACTGTGTCTGGCTGCAGCTTTGGGTACTTGAGTGTGCATTTGCAGTTGGAAAGTGTCATGATCCTAATTACAAAATGAGGGGAAATCTTTGAAAAGTCTGAAATTATGCTGGCTACATTAATCCCATGCTAGATTAGAGAGTGCCTTTAAAAAAAGGCAACAAACTGTGACTGAATAACTTATTTGTTAATTTGGAGGAAATCTTTGGAATTAATAGAGAACTTTCCTAAATCTAATTTGTTTTGGTCACGTTTGTAGAGACTGATTAGCTATCTTTAGTGTCTGTAGACAGCAATTGGGCACTGGTCAAACAAAAGCATAACTGGTCTGATCAGTGCTAGAATTTGTGAAACACACAAATACCATCAGTTATTCATTGTTTCTTCACAAGCCTTTGCTATTTTGAGTGAAGCCTGTGCCTGAAGATATTTTACAGCAAAACTGAAACAGCCAAGAGAAGAACAACGAAAGGAAATGTTTTCTGTAGTTTTCCCTTTGTGAGGAAGCATGTAAATACAGGTAAAAAATATTTAATGTGTTATGAGGACAGTGTGTAAAGACAAAACAGAACCTGAATGTTGAATTTGAATGTTAGATGCATACCTTGTATTTAGCTGGGTGCTGGGCAATCTGTCTCTGTTTTGAAGCTCATCTGTTATCAGCTTCTAGAGACCCCCTTCAGACAGTTTTCAATAAGGTATTTTAAGGCCACAGTCTCGGTTTTCTGTTAAAAGGTCTGGTTTTTAGGGAATTCTTTAAGGGCTTGTTCTTTCAGAATTTTGCAAATTTGGTATAATTATTCTTACCAAATGAGGCTGCACATGCTTTAAATGTCAATACTTCCTGGCATCGTTTGCACAGGCTGCCCAGTACCCACCAGGTGACCCTGTCAGTAGCAGAGGTCCTCAAATCAGTCACGCCAAAAAACCCTGGGTGCAGAGATTGATTAGTCATCATCTCCCCAGGACAAGCAGGTCGCAAGTCCTGTTGGCTTCGTTAAACCCTCTTCTCTTGGGCTGTCTCACTGTTGAAAGGATTCATACTTCAAAATGCAATTTGTGTTTCCTCTGCTGCAGAGCATGCATGCAAGAGCACTTTCCCAGGGGCAGGGTGGTGGTGAACTGGTGTATCCCAGATAAGAGCGTTGGCTCGGGGGCAGCAGAATCACAGAATCAACGAGGTTGGAAAAGACCTCTGAGATCATCGAGTCCAACCTATGGCCCAACGCCACTTTGTCAGCCAGACCATAGCATTGAGTGCCATACCCAGTCTTTCCTTGAACAGCTCCAGGGCCGGTGCCTCCACCGCCTCCCTGGGCAGCCCCTTACACTCTCTAACCTCCCTCATGGCAGAATCAGCAGCCGCTCTCCCCACACCGAGTCCCGGTGTTGTGTGATCTCCGTCCAGCTGCCAGCGTTGCTGTCCGGCGTGCTTCTACATCCCTGTACATCGGGAAACCGCGCATCCCTTCAAGGGGCAGAGGCGGCATTTTGGGGCTGTGGATGAGAACAACCCCTGCCCCCTGCACGGCCGTGCCCCGTCCTTGAGCCCCGCACCCTGCGGAGCTGCGGCCGCCGGGATCTGCCCCGCTCCTCTCCGCCGGAGGTGCCGGGGAGCGACGGAGGCGGAGGGGCTCCGCGGGGCGGAGGGCGGGGGATCCCGTCCCGGGCCGGCGCCTTCGCCCCTCCAGGGCGCTGGGAGAGGGCAGCGAGGACACCGCCCGCTGTCCCTCGGCTCCGCTCCGCCGCCCCGCCCCGGGCGCGCAGGTGTCGCACGGAGTGGGGTGTCCGCGGTGCCATGGCGGGGGCTGCGAGGGACACCCCGGCGGGCGAGCAGGAGGTAGGGGGCTGCGAGGGGGCAGGGTGGCTGTCGGGGGGCTTGGGGAGCCCCTCGGACGCAGCCCGGGGCGAGAGCGGGGTCCCCACACGCCGGCGGTTCGGGTCCATCGCGGGCGGGTCGCGGGCACTCGGCGGGCCTGGGGCAGCCCGGACGCGCTGAGGCCGCCCGGGTTTGTGAGGGGCTTCGTGCGCGGCCCCAGCGAGTACCTGGAACAGCTCTCCAGCCCTTCCCGCAGCCCCGGAGTTTTCCCTGGAATGCCCTGCATGGGATTTACTCGCTGGCCGCTGCTGTGCCAGGGAAAAGAGCCTTCGCTTCCCACCTCCTGTCCTCTCTGGGGCTGCCTCCCGGACCGAGGCAGGTGGGATGCGGGAGGCAGGGGGGGGTTCGCTCTCCCTGAGCCTCAGAAAGTCCCGAATTCCAGGGCTGTGTTGTGGTGGGACCGAGGGTATCTCACGCTGTCTCCTCGGACTCGGTGCTCGCCGGGGTAGGAGTGGGAGGCAACTGAGGGTGAGCGAGGACTCCCCCACTTCACGGCTCTTGAGGGAACACCCGGTAAAACTGGGAAGGGACAGCATCCAAACGGAGCGGCCGAGAAAGCCTTCCACGGCATGTTGGGGTGCATTCAGCCCATGGAGCTCATCAGACACCTGGCACGTCCTGTTCGGGCTTGAATTTTTGTGTTTGGAAAGCATCTGGGTGAATTCATGGCATAAGTCTGAAGATGTTGCACAGACAGACCGTCTTTGTCTCACAGAGTCCCTCAGAGCTGCGCTGCCAGCAGCTGCAAGAATATCCTGAGAAAGCACCACTGTATCCCACCTTACTCATACGCCCTTTCCTAGGTGTCTGCACACAAGCCCCGCTCCTTTTTCTTCCACTCAAAGGTGGGCTGATGTCACGAAGAAACCTGAAACCAGTCCTCAAGATGCTCGGTGTGAGGGACCTGGGCTGCCTCCCGTGACTACCACGCTTCTGCTTTCAAGAGGCAGTTGCTTGGTCACTCACAAAACCGAAACATTACCAGTGTTAATTCCATGTTGAGAGAAAAGCTGACTCAAAAGCTGCTCCTCACTAGCTACATTTCATTGTTTCTCAGATAAACCTAGACTAGCATTTATCTTTGAGTCACAGGTTTCGCTCTCTGTTCCTACTGCTTTTAAATTACTTGTTGGTTCAGTTCTGGACTCCACTGATAAGGAATAGCTTAGGACAAAACGCAGCTGCTCCCTATGCCCATAACAGAGTTACTGAGTTGTTTTCAATGTGCTGAAACATTTTCTTTAGAAATAAGATGGTCTGCTATAAGCATTGTATTCAAATTCTGTTGGGGAGGGGAAAATTTACAAGTATGGTTTTAACTTACAAGAGAATTAGAAGTAAAGGAACTACAGTGTAGGAGAAGCATTAATTTTCCATAACAATGCTTAAACTTTCTATTTAAGGAGCAAAATCAAATCTCTCAGCTATTATGCTTTCTTCGTTTGCCTTGAAACACAATTAAATTTGATATGAGGGGAGCGTGTATAAGTATGAAATTGTCAAGTTAATCTGAGTGCAAAAAAAATTGTAACTTCGTTTGACCTTCCTTCCTCTTACCTCTCATGCCATCATCTCACATTTCTCCTAAAGCTTGTAGAAGCAATTTCATGTTGACGTTCAACTATGCCACAGGGGTCTCGAAACACAATTTTCATTGTACTTTTATGTTTTGTTCCTTATTTGACCACTGCCTAAGCATTCAGATCTCCAGTGATTTGTGGAGTGCTTTCAGCTTGCTGACAAACCTGCACAGGTGAAGAAGCTTTTGCTTGATTTCACAGGAATCAAGCATTTTGTGTTTTCTGAGGAAGCAATAATGCAGCAGGGACAGCCAGCCCTCGGAGGAAAGCCCTGTGAGCTGCTGATAGCCAGAGCTGTGCCGTTGGCCACACAGCCCTGCTCGGTGTTATCCTCCCCAAAACAGGTCCTGTCAGCATCTGTGAGCAGTATCATGCAAACCCTAGCAAGGCTGGGGGACTTGCTCCTGTAGATCCTGTAACAGACAGCTCCCGTGTGCATCTTCTCTGCTCTTAACTGTAGGAAGTTAGAGAGAAGGAAATGCTTCAGCTTAACTGGTGCAGAGTCCTACCTTCATTTTTTACCATTTCCCATTGTGTATTGAGGCAGAAAATGTGGTTGTTATCATTTGAATTCAACATGGAGAGTCAAAAATCTACTATGGGCTGCTTGTTTTGGAAAGAGACACTGGAATGCAGAATCTGAAGGATTGCTTCTCAGCAGCCAGAAGCTCAGGGGCACTCAGTGGAATTACCAGGCAGCAGATCTGCAGTGGCAGTGGCATTTCCTTTCTCAGTACACGTCATTTCCATGTAGAACTGCTGTGGTGTTTATGTCTTAATGTACAAGCAAATTCCAAAAGCAATTAGGCAAAATAAAAGGAAAACAGGTACTGAACAGTGGTCAGGATGTAACCTACCTTCCAGGGAGTTCATGAACTGCACATTCCCTGTGTTTCTGTGGGTGACCAAACAGGACACCTCTGTATGCCACTTCTCTCTGACAGCTTGTTTTATTCTGAAAATAACATTCATAAGCAAAATTTAATTAAAACTTAACTACTGCTGTGACCAAAGTATTAACTTTGCTTCAAGGTGATTTGGGAGCACATTTTAGAGAGTAGTTGAGCAGCATTCTGGGTGTGTGTGGAATTGCAGTGAGACTGCATAAAAATGTACTCAGATTGTCAATTTTCTAACTATGAAACTGCCGTAAAGACAGGAGTACCACCTGCAGCCTGTAAGTTTAGATCTTGGTTGACCATTTCATGTACCACAGCTTTAATTAGATTAATTCTTAAGAACTTGACATTCTTTGTGCTCTAAAAACTTTTTGGAATCATGTATATTATATTGAGGCATTTACTTTTTCTGTTTTACCACAGCCTTAGCTATTGAAAGGAAAAGGGGCAATGGTTTTAAACTTAAAGAAGAATGTAAGAATGAAATTCTTTACAATGGGGGTGTTGTGGCACTGGCACAGCTTGACCCATCCCTAGAATGTTCAAAGCCAGGTTGCATGGGGCTTGGAGCAACCTGGGATAGTGGAAGGTGTCCCTGCCCATGGCAGAGGGGTTGAACTGGATGGTCTTTAGAAGTCCTCTTCAACCCAAACCATTCCATGAGTTTATGAAAGTTACTAGTGAAAATAAGTATGAAAGCAGCATTATAGATCTAAAAGGGCTTTTTTTCAGTTTTTGAGGTTGCAATAGGATGCAGGATTTGAATAGCAGTTATTTATGTCTCTTGATTTCAGCTGAAAGTCATCTTGCCAGTGCTTGGAGATCAGGAGGGAAAGTATCAAGGGAAAGAAAACTTTTAAAGTAATTAAACTTGTGGAAGATGGAGGAGAGGCTAGGAGAAGGGAATGACTAAAAACTAAAGAAGTGAGACAGAGTTTCGAAGTACACAGCCCCTCGAGCAAAGCTTAAGGGGACTGCAATGGGTGAAGCTAGCAAAATTCTGTGGACCCCACAAGTCTAGAAAAGCTCATATTTATTATATGTATTATTTCCATATGTATGGAAAATGAAGAGTTACTTTGGACAGCAAATACATATATAGTCTGTTTGTTGTGTTTGCAGTCTCTTATCAAATTAAATTGTATATTGTTATGATGAAGTCTCTCTTGTGACTGTTTGTCACTCATTTTCTTTTTCCTGCAAAGAAGAAAATTGCCAGTGCTGAGTAAACTGAGGCCTGCTGTGGTGATAACATTTTGCAGCTCATGCCCTGACAGTGTCCACTTTCCTTGGGTGTAGCAATGGGATCCCCCCCTGTCTTTTTCTGGGAAAACACAAAAAGGAAGGAGTCCTGATACTTGTGCTTGTTTGTTCACACCCACTCTGATAAAACAGTTCAAAGGGAATGGTTTAGATGATGAAAGGCTCTGCCTGGAAGTCTAAAACTTCTCGAAACTGTTACAGAGTAAAGATGATGGGTTTGTAAATGTAAAAATGTTCAGAAACTAGGTAATGTGTCATCATAAGAATATCATCATTGTGGTAGATTTCATTTCCATATCTCTATTTTTATCCCTTATCTGAATAAGAATTAAGGGCTTGTGTAGTCAGTTCAGAGAGAAGACAAACCCAGGATTAATATTGCTGCTCTTCTTCGTTTCCTGGCTTCTGTTCACAGCAAATTTTAAAGAGGGACTGAAAGCGTAAAAGTCAAAATTTTGACTTGATGTGTTGTACCTCTGAAAGGAATACAGGTTAATAAAGAGTCATTTTCTTCCTTTATTTTGAATTTTATGGCATAAAATCAGATCTTAAGTTTTTTTAAGACTTTCCAGTATTCTGGAACTTCTAGTATTGGGAAAAAAACCGATGTTCTTCATTAGAACTTTTATTAGAAACTGTGCAATTTTTGTATTTTAATTACTGGTGTGCAACCTTATTTTCAACTTTTATCTTATTCTTATTTAGCAATTATATTTGAGAATATTCTTGAATGCTTATGGTACTTTTCAAACATCAAATGACAAATGAGAGAGCAGAGTTTTGCCAAATTTTTTAAATACACTTGGAGTGATTTTCTGAAAAAATATTGGGCCCAAAATCACTTTCCATATGATGTAGATTTTCACAAAGATAAAGAAAAGTCAAGTAAAAAGGAAGATGTGCAAAGCCAAGTGGCTTTGTCAGTGTCACAACACTGTTTTGTGACAAAGAAAGGAACAAAGCACAAATGTTTGGGATCTGTTTGGTCTGCATTTGACCGTGGAACTTTCTGTGAATGTTGTTTAATTAGTGTGGTATGAGAGTATTTATCAAATATTATTATTATCTGAAAGGTTAATAAAAGAAATACTTTTTAAAAAAGTAAAAGTTTTCAATCTTAAAAAATGTTAATGAAGCATTCGAAGACAAAACTAAGCTCAAATAATAGTGTAGCACTTCTCTGCTGCTTCTTGTTTGTTTGTAGGGTTGTTTCCTTTTAATAGCTTGTGAGAGGAAGGTAGGTAAGCCTGAGGGTCATCACAACTCACTTTTGGGAACACTGTAATCTGTTTTCAGGGGCTGAATTAGAGAACAAACCCATTAAAAATCAAAGTAACGAGCACCCAAATGCCTGTTGATTATAGGAGTTGGGGGCACATGGATTTATTAGTGGAACAGCTGTGAAGCAAATCCATTAAAGTGGTGTTAACTACAGATTTTAACCTTATCACTTGTGTATGTTTTAACTTGTGCACCTTGATTTACTCAGGGTTTGTTCTGCTCCCTCTCACACAGGAGTACAGGCTCTCAATGTGCAGCAAACTCTGCTATGCCATAGGAGGTGCCCCCAACCAAGTGGCAGGGAGTGCTGCTTCCTTCTTCCTGCAGATCTACCTGCTAGACATAGCCCATGTAAGTAGCACAAGAAACGTTTGCAGGCTTAACTCTGGCATTGCCAGCCATGTCCCTGGAATGATAAAAGGGGAATTAGTTAATAAATATTTTTAATTGTCTTGTTGTCATTGCCTCTAGCTGTTCAGCATTCTAAAAACTGCGTAAACTTGTCCAGAACTGATTTTTCCCCCTAGTTTCCCTTCTGTCTTGAGGTGGCTCTTGTTCACTTTTAGTTTGGGATCACTTTTAGAACTTTGGGTGCTGTAGAGCTCACACACTTGCAGACACAAGGAAAAATCAGTTCTCAGTGTCAAGAGTCAAAGAGTGTAAGACAGGAGACACCTGAAAACATTCATAGCACCATGTTGAGGTTGTGAAATTTTGTTCATTTGGTTTAGTTAAAAATCACTCCAGTTGCAAGCAGTGGTCACTGTAATTTCTCACAGATTTTATTTGGTTTGCCTAAGGTAATTTCGTGGCAAATAAAGCTGAGTTATCCTTCCTGAAGGTTCTTTGCTTCCAGCCTGTGGCTCTCTGGTGCAGAAGCAGACCTGGTGAAACAAAGCACTAGGAGTCATCCCATTCATCTGACTTTCAGCTGCTCCAGCTAGATTTCAGAACAGCAGAGGCACAAAGAAAATCAATCCATAAGCAATTTTTACTGTTTTGGATTGTCTTGTATGCATGCATGGTAACTAGGACAAGATACTAGGATAGAATAAGGGATTTTAGGGAGTTGAGGCCAAACTGCAGGGACTGTGAGAACAGCTCTGAAACTACAGGTGGGACTTCAGCACTGATGCTGTTCCTATTTACTGGAAAAAACAGGAGGTTCTGGGTCAGATATCATTACCCATTTGCTGTGTGAAGACAGGATATTATGACTGTAAGTGTCCAAAAGTTATGTTTTTCCTGTAAAAGTCTGGTATTAAAAGCTGACTTGTGACTTAATAACATTTTCAACACAGTAAGGTGTTTGTGTACAGTGTCCAGAAAGCTGGGGTCCCATCCATGCATCTTTGGGCACCACCTAAATAAGTGACATCAAAATAATTATTTTATCAACAAGCTTCTACTGAAACCCAATAATTTTGCTTAATGTTTGTAATGATATACTTACACTTTCATTAAGGGGCTTAATTATTTGTTCCCTGATGGTTTAGTTTGTTCTCTGAAGTAGTCCTGCAGGGACAGGATTTATTTCAAGGCCTGATAAATTGCTCTGAAATCCTGTGTTCTTTCTCACACATTTTCAGGGGAGAGAATGTAATTATACAGTCACTACCTGGATTTATTTCTTGCTCACTTAGAGAGCAGAACTGTTTTAGCTTCTTGAGAGGATGTGAAAGTTGCCAAGTGTAATCTTTCATGCATAATCTGGATCCTTTCTAAGAAAATTATGTTTTTATTAATTTTCTGTAACTTACAGTTTTTCAATTTGAACTCCTTGTTCTACCTAAATTACTTGTATAAACTACAAACGTAAATTTAACCCCAAACCACACAGGATCCTTGAGTCAAATTGCTAGAGAACACCAGAAATCTCTGATAAAAGGATCTTGGTCTTTATTCCTTTCAAGATGGGCGAATTGAGCATATTTTTTTCTTCTATTTTATTCATGCTGAGAAGTTTCTGGCATTGGTGCTGACAGATCCTGTCTAGATTTAGGAGATAAGAAAATGCAGCCAAGGGATGTATAAGCCCATGCCAATGATGAAGGCAGGGTGACCATACAGACTCCACTCCTAACATGAAAGAGATTTTTGCTTTTTCCTCAAAGCTTTCTTCCACCTCTGTGTATCTAATGTCCACTTCCTTTCAGTCTGTTCTAGTTATCTGAACAAAATACAAACGTGGAACTCATCTAATTTGTAGTTTTTTCTTCTTGTCCCCCTCATAACTGCAGTATTTCAACCCCTCTGTCTTTCTGACTGCTATTTTGTGCTTATTTTGGCTGCCCTGTCTCTTGAGGAGCAGCAGTGACCTGTGGGAATCCTGGTGCAGCCCCCCAAATCTGCCTCAGGGCTGGGGGGCTACTTGCCACCCTGGCTGTGGGAGGGCAAAGGTGGGTGAGGTGAACATCAGCAAGGAGGTGGGACACAGTCTGGTGCTCATCCCAGCTTCATCCCACCATGTAGCAGTGGAATGGAGAGCCACTCTTGTTATCTGCTGGACACTGCCATTCCCAATCCTTCCTCGTTCACAAACTTTGTGTCTTGGAGCTGGTGGGGACAGGAAGATTGGCTGCCATTACAATTTCACCTAAATTGGGCTAAAATGTAGTGGGTGTGATGACAGAAGTCTGTAGCACCTGCCTTTTGTGCTGGTCACCCAGGGCATTTAGAGATCACTGCTTCCTTCTTTCACCTCTGAGAGAACACCTACAGCAAATTCTGCAGGAAGGGGATCTGCACCACCTGGAAGGCTGGTGATGCTGCCTGGGAGACAATATCCTGTGCAGGAAAGCAGGGGATACCTGCTCAAGGTTGGTGTTGTATCAGCTGTGTTTTCCAGGCCTCTGGAGCTCTGGTGTGTTGAAGTACAGGGATGAAGGGATCTCATGTGCTCTTGCTGTTTAAGCCATGTAGGCTCTATCAGCAGCTTCTCTCCATAACTGATGTGAGGAACATTCATATTTATATAGGTTTCAATGACTCTTTTTTCGGGACTATGGCAGCAATGACATGAACTCAGAACTTGGAAGAGAACTCACCTTTTTTAACCATTGTGTGATGAGAATTCCTAAGCTCTGTACAGACACATGTGAAAAAATAACTGCCTTGTCTGGGATAAGCTGTATTTCTATACAGGCACTAAAGTATGGTCTAGCTGGGTTAATTTCATAGTTTTTTCTACTTGGCCATTTTATTCTTATGTAATCCATGAACATTTTCCAAGTGAGATGTGAGGGACAAGTGCTGGCAAATTTGATTTGAGCAGATGTGCCTTACGCAATTCAGTTGTCACCGCTCAGTCCCAAGTGGATAAAGTCTGTTGTGCAAAAACCTCTTCCTCAGCCACATGCCACCAGTTGGCAGCCTTGTTGCTAATCTCAGGAGAAATGAGAACATTAGTGCATGTAAATAGCCCCCTCTACCATTTTCTAGATCAGGCCAAGGTAAAGATATGGGGAGATGGAGATGTGGGAGGGAAAAGCAAGAGGGTATTTACAGAAGGGCTCTGTCAGATTGTATGATTTAAACAAGGACTTTGCTATTTGTCTGCCTGATTCATTTTCATCATCCTAAACACATTGTGGATCTTTCCTTCCTTGCATTTTCCCCTTCTGATCCCTTAATTCACAGCACCTATCTCAATGTCTCTTTTGTTTGATATGGGCAACCAATAGGAATTTCTATGACAGCAGCAGACGTGTTTTATAAATGAACCATCATTATTCTTTAAAACACTGAGGTGTTTTTTTCTGGAAAGTTGCTTTATGCTGTTTCATTGTATCGTGGAACAATGGATCTTGTTTACTGTATTTTGTCTGTACTTTCAGATTACTCCATTTCATGCCTCTTTGGTGCTGTTCATTGGCAAAGCCTCAGGTGCAGTTACTGATCCTGTTGCTGGCTTTTTTATTAGCAAAAGCAGATGGACAAAAATTGGCCGGCTCATGCCTTGGTAAGTGTAAATGTGTATATATATTTACATATATATGTGAATATTGAGTGTTGTGATTATACAGCCACCTCCCTGGATTAGTCTCACGGATTGTGTTCATTCCACACATATAAAATAAAAACCAAAAATTGCCATGTCATCTTTAACTTGTTCAGCCATGGAAACACAGAAGAGATTTTCTACCACTGGAGACACAAACAAATAAAGCCAAGGGACTATATTTTTAACAAAATTGGAAGCTGAGATCTAAAACTTTCTTAAATCTGTGGTTGAATCTTCATCTTTGTCTAGATTCCTTTAGTTTGACTTCACTTTTCCACAAAGTTGGAACTTATTTCTTCTTATGTCCTAGAGAGCCTTCACGTCTCACATCAGCATTCCAGGAGCTCCTCTGGCTTCCCAGGCCCTTCAGTTCAGGAGGGGATGCATGCAGAGGTGTAGGACAGACGTGTGCATGGATGTGGAATAGATGTGACACCATGGCACCAAAGGGATCAGCTGCCAGCACTGCCCTGGCACTGTGGGAGGTTCTTCTTGCAGCCCTCATGAGGGTCCTGCTTCTCTTGCATCCCACAGTCAGAACAGTTCATTAAAAAATCACCATGACAATGAGTGAGGTGCTGTGAAGTTCTGGTGTTTTTGTGAAGGAAGAGTCTGATGTGTCACTGTGACATCTTACCCTCGTGTTCATGCTTTCCCTGTGCTCTAAGGAGAGGTTAGAGCAGTGAATGCTACTCATATAGGAATGAGATTGGCAGGTGTGAAGCAAGAACAATTAGAAAAGATTAGGCCATGCTAGAGGAGCTCAAGCTCATCTATGCCACAGGCCATGTGTTTATTATTTTTTTTAATATTTTGGAAGTCAAGGGGAGATTGACTACTTTGTGAAATAGGGAGTCTTTCATTACTTTATCTCATGCATTATATGGATGTGTTATAAGATACTTTGAATTAATTGCGAGTTTTGAATTGATATAACCAACAAACTTGATTTACAACAAAAAAATCTAAGACTAAACGTGTCCTGAGCAAGGACATTGAAATTTCAGGGAAAATAAGCCCATTGTTTTAGCTGCTGGTTCTCTTGCTATTGTGCAGTTTTACGGCTACAGAAACTTGTCCATGGGCAACTTATACCTGACAAAATAGAGGAGGCAAGTACATGTTGAAGAAAAGCTGATATCAGTAGAAACAGGACCTTCAGGTTGAATTTAAGCTTTTTGTCAAGTCTCATGGGAAAAGAGGAGCTTGCTGCTGTTTCTCTTTTCAGGATTTGGTTGGAGGCCAGGTAAATTGTGTGGTTTCTAATGACCACTGAACTAACCAAGTAAGAAAGCTATCCAAGATGAAAACAGTGAAATTTTTATACAAATGCCATTAGACGCATTCTGATGTTTGTTGGTTTTTGGTTTTTTTTTTAAGTTCTCTGAAAATACAGCAAGTGCATGTCTTTATTGCCAGTGTTAAATTGATGTTAGAATGATTTCTGTCCTAGTACAAGCACGAACCTATCAGCCCTTTTCACTGTAAACCAGCTCCAGCACATCTTGCACTTCTTACAGGAAAAGTGCTTATCTGACCCCACCTCTCATCACACAGCTGCTTTCTTTACAGGAGGATTTTTTTGTAGCGATAATATTTTCATGGGAATTCTGTTCCTGGACTTCGAGAGTTAGGCCATTTTTGTACAAAGCAAAAAAATGGGTCTTCCCTTAGCTTAAAAATACTTTAGTATTTTGAAATTCTTCTGACTTCTTCATAATCTAGAATGAAGGAATGGAATTTTTTCAGTCAGAAAAGCTTGCCAGCAAAGCAAGAACATTAGTAAGGGAATGTTTAACTATCACTTATTACTGTCCTCAATATAATACAAAGTCATCAACCACTTTTTTAGTGGCTTTAAAAGGCAGAAGCAGACATTGACTTGAAATCCTGGATGAACATTTTGTCAAATGACATAATAGCTGACAATCAGATATTCAGCAACTCCAGCAAGGCTTTGAAAACCCCCCGGCATCAGAGAGGAAAGGAAAATGTGGGAAAGGGGTGAACAATGCTAAGAGGGTTGTTGTTAAAATGTTGCCTGAAAAAGTGACTGTGAAGGTGTTTAGTGTGGTGACTCTGCCTGAGCACCATCTGGAAGAGCTCATGCTTTTGGAGAGGAAGGTAGATTCCCTGAGATGTGCTAGGATTTTAGCCTTGTTTGTGTTTTCCATTGCTGTGGGTGAACTGTGGGCTGGGGACCGGAGGGACAGAGAATACCAGAACCTGGCACTTTCCTGGTAAATGTTCAGCTCCCAGTGATGCTGTCCATCCCAAAGAGCAGTGTGGGAAAGCCATTGTTTTACTAAACTATTTACCCACATTACCCTTTTGTATTCCAGGTTTTCAGTTCACGATTGCAAAATAATCAGCTGACCCCCAATGTCAGTAGTGCTGTTGTGAAGGGATTAATCTGTTTTCTCTTTTATGTGTTTGGAAATTTTTTGTTAGGATCTTGGTCATCTAAATACATTGTTCAGTGCCTGATTTACAAGAATACAGGACAGGCCTGATGCTGCAGCTCAGACTTTTAGGAAATAACAGCATCTGACCAATTCTGTATCATGGAGTTTGACAAGTGCAATTTGCCTGAAATAGGTTTTAGACTAATGTCATTAATTGCTGGTTAAAGGTAATGTCTGGAATTTAAGTTTCTGTGGTTCTGTTTTTAAGCCACCTTCCTCTCCGAAGGACGATCCTTTTGTGTTTGAAGTGATTAGGAGTTAAATGGAGGAAATGGTCATGTACCCAACTAGATACAGAGTGCAGGAGCTTTCACAACGGGCTGTCCATCGTCTCTTATGCCTTTTTCAGTATTTTTAAGTGTATCAACATATTTGCACTTGCTTGAAGTAGCAGTGAAGAGACTAACCTCAGGGGAAAACCAAAGGCACTAAAATTAAAAGAGGGAATCTTGGTAATGAGTAAACTCATGTAAAAAATGCTGGACTATGCAAAGACATGATGACAGAGCTTAGTTTCCAGTGATTCTTTCTAATAAATATGTAATGTGAGACATGTGCCAAGGAATGGCAATATAGGGGTGCTGTTACAGTGCACAAGGAAGAAGAGACACAAGGAAATTATGTCTCTTCTGAGTGGGATATTAATTTAAGTGTAGCTCTTTTCTTTCAGATTTGCTGGGTTTTTTTCCACTTTATGGAAGTATTAATCTGTGTATTTATATATTTTATGTTAATATTAATATTTTTTATTAATCTATATATTTAATGCACACTAACTTTTGATAATTAAAATAATGACATTACTGCAGTTAGAAAAACTGCACATAAAATAAATGGTGTTATCTTGATTATTAGCAGGAAAATTTAATGTGCTTTGCTATCATTATTTTAAGATTGTTGATGTGTGTTAATCTTCTTTCCAGGGTGCTGGCATGTACACCCTTCACGATAGTGTCCTATTTTTTTATGTGGTACCTGCCTCCATTTGTATCAGGAAGAGTTGCTTGGTATCTGACTTTCCACTGCCTTTTTCAAGCACTCACCACAGTAAGTAGATCACAGGTCATGATGTTCTCAGTAGTAACTTGCTTGTTTGTCTTTATTAAAGCATTAGTATTTAGTAAACTTGTTTTCATATTTTACTTCAACTTCTAGTGAGTTTAAGGGACAGGAAAATGTCCCTTTATCAAACTCTCTGCTGGCTGATGGTTCCTGCCAATGCTTTCTCTGGCAAATGAGCTGCTAATTCATCCAGGTTACCTCCAGAGCCCTCAACTAATTCTTCTGTAATTCCAGTTAGACATCCAGCTTCTCCTGGCTTCTGTTCTCCGGAGCAGATTAGGAATTCTGTATTCCTGTGTTAAGCTTGAATATTTCCCTAGGTCTTTTGTTTCCTCAGTAGAAAGATGGCCCAGAAGACACCCATTATAGTTTTAAATAATTTCTTTTCTCTTTCTTTTGAAGGAGAAACACAGGGTTTCCATGGCAGAGTTTTGAAAATGTACACCCTTGCCATGTTTGATGGAGGTGAACAGAAATGCATTTTGTACAAACATTGTGGGATGCAGATTATGAGACTCAATTTGGCTACAGATCTCTGGGGTGGTGGGAACACACACAGAGAACTTGGTTGTTCTAGCAGGTTCATGATCCAGTTCTACTTTGCAATGGTCTTAACTTATGCTTAGCTCAAATTAAGGAGTGTGTGGCAAAATGGTGCTGAAAGACAGAGTAGTTTTCACTATTAACTCCCGTATTTACATAATGAGATATTTGAAATATTTGGGGTATTTGTGTAGTCTTCTGGCTTGAATAAAGTGGAAACTTCTTTATGGCTTTGCCTCCTGTTAGTTAGCTCAAGCTAGGAACACAAGAGTGTCCTAGTGCAAAGAAAGCCAAATTGTTTAGAGTCTATCTGTGAAGGATGTTTTCCCAAGGAAACTGAAGGAGCACAACATCAAGGTAAACCCCCTGGGTATTTTATTATTTATTATTCATATTCTGAAAGATACTGTTTTCCTTTTATATGCTTTACAAACAAGAAAGAAAAGGCAGGTCTTTGTGCTAAAAAAAAAAAATTGGTTGAGGGTTCTCAGTGTTCTGAATGAATGTGGTAAATTAATTCCGAGGTCTCATTAAACCATTTTCTGGGATGTCTCAGGAATACAGAATTTCACCCTGATGTTTCCTAAATCATGTTCTTTCTCTCCATAGTTATTCCAAGTACCATACTCTGCCCTCACCATGTTTCTCAGCACAGACCAGAAGGACAGAGATTCTGCAACAGCATATCGTGAGTGTGATCTGGGCTCTCTCTTGGGGGTTAGGGCTGAGTTTTACTGAAAATCATTCTTAATCTATAAGAAGTTCCTAATGATTTGTGTCCCTAAGCTGGAATTTTATAAGAATGTTTTAATATGTGATGAAAACTAATTTGTCTTCAAAGGAATTGCATTTTTCTAGCTAAATAGGAGACATTAATATTTCATTGTCTCAAATTGTCTGATTAGCTATAAACTCTTTTTGGTTTATTGCTAGCCAGAGGAAACAATAAAAATCACTCTTAACCAAGTCAGGGTAAGGAATAATGATTTCATTTAAAGGTGATTTGTCGGGGAAAAAAACAAGAAACACTCAAAGAAAGTATGAAAGTAATTTTGAGGCATTTGTTGTTTTGGTTTTATTTGGAGTTTGTTGTTTTATTTTGTGGCCTTCTTTTTTTTAGTTCATATTTCCCTAGATTTTTGTGTTCCATGTTATAAATTCAAATCCCAAACCTGTTTTCTCTGAAAAAAATTTGAGAACCCATAGAACCAAGACAGTTAACCTCACCAAAAACGAGAGTAATTTTGTGTGCATGTTCACACCAACTAAAATCTCTTTTTTCATTTTATCTGTTTGTTTAATTAATTCTGACATACACCAGGTAGTTTAAGGGCAGCTCTTGTAGTATAACTGGCACTCTGAGTATATTAGTTAAAAGTTTGAGGCTTTCCAGACCATATCTCTGGCTCTTCAACAACCAAAACCAGACAAACGTTTTGCTTTGAAGCAAATCAATCAGACCAAAAAAAGTGCAGTGAAAATATTTTCAAGATTTCCTGTATAGCTCATAAATTGAATGCAAGAGCAGCCTTCTTCCCTGTGTAACTGCATTAAGCAAGGTAAAGAGAAAAAGGTAAAATATTGCATGAAAGACTTATATGTCTTAACTTGTCCTTCAGTGTTGCTTTAGAATAACTTGTAGGGGTTTTTTTTGTTGCATCTGTTTTCTTTTCCTGGCAAGATCCCTTCTCTCTTCCATTAGTTCTTCTAACCCTCTACTTACTTGATTATGTTGAAACCCACAGAGGTACAGTGAAATAACCAGAAGTACCAAAAAAGTAATGTCAAAAATTCTAGATACAATATCCCCTGAGCAACCCAATCCCTCTCCAGACACATGGAACAGTTGTAGTTTGCATTATCATCAACTATCTTTAAGAAAAAGATCTGGGCTGGCAGTCACAGGACAGGACTAAACAGCAGGAGATTCCAGTTGTGTTATATCCTTTGGCACTGACTGTGTTCTGAGTCATCTGGCCTAAATTCTAACTAAATCCATGTACCTAGTGGTTTCTATTGTCTGGTTTTATGTCTTCAGAGGCTGTGATCCAAATAAATGTGCTTTCTGATCTGCTAGTCCCATGTAAGGCTTCATAGGCATGTGAAACTTGTGCTCATAAAAGCTGCTGAACTCCGTGGCTGAGAGGTGTCACACATTTATAGTGTCATTTTATTATTCAGAAAAGGTTTAACTTTTTGAGTGTACAGCTGTTCTCCTACACCAAATTAAGGTGCTGGAATGAACCATAGTTTTGACTTTTCAAATGTTAATATTTTTGTGTTTGTTGCAATAATGTTTGTTTGGAGCAAAGTTTTCTTGTAGTGGCTATGATTATGTGAGAACTTTTTTTTCATATTTTTCTTTTTTAGTAAGTGTTTTACTTAAACACTTTTCTTCTCTTCAGGCTTCATAGAGAATTCTTCTTGTTGATAGACTGTCTTGGATGCAGTCAGTTGTTCAGGCATTTCTTCAACTGTTAAAGAAAAGCAGCTGTGTAATATGAAGTGTGCTTTTAAAAATGAGGTTGGGATCAGAGGTTCCTTTACCCTCTGCTGGAGACAAGCAGAACTGCTTATTATAAATTTTATTCTGCTGTTACTACGAATGCAAGGGAGAAATACTGGATTCCAAAGTTGCTTTAACATAAATCCTACTTACATTCTGGCCAAAATACAACTTACTTCAAGGTACAATCTGCTGGCAGATCAGCTTCCTCAGCTGATGTGGAGAGTAATACATCACAAATTCTGAGCACACAAGAACTTTGAAGGATACCTGTTCCTCAGCTCTGCTACTGCTTAGAAAATGAAGTTTCACAGTGGTTGCATTTCTGGTGCCTCTAATGATGCTTCTGAGTTTTATTCTATACAAGTGCTTGATAAAATGCAGATGCAAAGCCCTAGACAAAGGTTATGAATGTGTAGGTGATGTTTTGAACGAAAGGTGTGATTTGAGTGTGTTGCCTTTGCATTGAGTTTGGAACCTCTGCAACTCCCAGCTGAGACCAGTTTGTGCCCAAATACTCCACACCAGACTGGGGTTAGATTTCCACCATCTGCCAGGATTTTTGTGTGCATGGACTGAATTACAACATTGCTGGTAGAATTGGATGTGAATTTTGGGGAAGCAGCTTTTTTTACTTCCTATTGGTTTACATTAATGTTACATGGCACCTCAAATTTTCCACTCAAAAAGTATTCTCAGTTTGGGAATGAAGTAGCAATGGTTTAAAAGGTCCAGGTCTGCTAGGGAGCCTCTCTTCCCTTTTCCTTACTGGATCTTGCACAGCTACACACAGCCTGCATTACTGCACTGCCTGACCCCCTCCCAGTCCGAGTGCATTGCCCTCCCTTTAGGTGGTGAAGTGTTTTTATTTCTTTTCAGGGACACACAAAAAGCCAGGTGTCTGAGGTCACCTAGGAAGGCTGTTATAGATCAGGGAAATTGAATAAACATGAACCTGGGAGCTTTTGAGATGCCTGTCACTTCCCAGATATGATAAGCACCAGGACACAACCTGCTCTGGAAGCATCCCTTCAGAATCCTCCATGGTGCTTCTGAGAAAGGAACATATGGCCCTGGGAGCCACTGAGAGAGAAAAAATAGAGAAAAACTCTGAAGTTTGGGTCAATGAGAAGCCTATTCCCTCATAAATGGGGAGACTTCGTCCCCATTCTTAATCTGCTCATGCATTCAGCCCTAATGTATCCTTATGCATAGGACAGGAATTCAGTTTATCTCCTGGCCATGGGGATGCTGGGTATGGTCACATTGCAGGGAAATAGGCATGGTAGGCCTGAAATCCCTCAGGGTGAGGAGGGTCTAGAACCCAAATTTCTCACCATTCATCTCAACAGAGCTGCAACACCTGGTTAGGTTGTTGATTGATTTCATGAGATTATGGCCGTGGTTAGATTTTTGTTTTCCTAAGTGGTGGCTTTGGTTGTTTTTCTTTTTTTTTTTTATGATCCCTTTTTTCTAGTGAAAGTTAGTGATCTGAATTGTTCTCTGAGGTTGAGGTAGATAATTCTGCCTGACTCTGGCCTTAGGCAATTAAGAACAGCACCTGCTGTTTCAAAGAGTACACAGTATCTGTACTATTTGCATAAACCTGAGGTAAGTATCACTTTATTTTACAGTTGGAAGACTCAGAGGTCTGATTAGATAAGTGTTTCACAAGTCAAGTTTGAGATGAACAGTCCTGCTTTGGAAAAAAATGGCATTTAAAAAGTAGTTCCACTCTGGTCCTGGAGATGAAAGATCTCCACGTTATCCCCTTGTGGCTCTTAATGTCAGCATTCACATCTCTCATGCAGCTTATATAGAAAAGGCTCTTCCATGAAAGCTTCTTCTCAAAGATGATCAGAAAACAAATGGCAAAACTTTCTTTCCTTGAAACTGTTTTATTACTGACCTTTCAGTTCTGCTGTTCTTGATATTGCTCATTCCTGTAAATCAAATGGTTTGATGATGTTTCTCTTCAGTGAGACAGATGAGCAAGATTCTCATCCTCAGTGCCCATTTGTGCTTCCATTTCTTAGGAATGACCATGGAAGTGCTTGGGACCTTGATTGGAGCTGCACTTCAGGGCCAGATTGTGGCCAGTGCTCACATCTCTCCCCACTGCACTGTGAACCCCTCAGTAAACACCACTGACTCCTGGCATAATACTGCCAGCATTCCAGACCCCTCAGGTCCCCTGTCCCATCAGGTAAGTGTCTATGGCAACACACTAAAACATCCTAGGGAGAGGGGTGGAGATGTTTCTCTAACACCATATCATATCCTGCTGGATGGGCACAAACACGACCTCCTTGAAATCAGGGATGTTGGAGCTGAGGCAATGACCTTGTTCCATCCTGACCAATGCTCCCTGTGTGCTGTCTGTGCAGCCCCTCCTCAGTGTGACAGCAGAATTTCTCTGAGGAGCTTTGCAGGAGGTGCCAGACCCGTAAAGCAGCTGGGAGGGACACGGCCACCCTTTGTTTTCACTGGGGCCTGATTTATAGTTTATAGAAGCTTAGTAAGAAAAGCACAGTTTCCCCCTCCAGAAATACTCCATCCAGTTCTGGGGTCCCCAGCACAAGAAAGACGTGGACCTGTTAGAGCAGAGCCAGAGGAGGGCCACAAAAATGGTCAGAAGGTTGGAGCACCTCTCCTGTGAATACAGGCTGAGGAAGCTGGGTTTGTTCAGCCTGGAGGAGAGAAGGCTCCAGGGAGAACTTATTGCAGCCTTTCAGTACAAAAAGGGGGCTTTTAAGAAAGATGGGAGAAACTTTTAACCAGGGCTTGTAGTGACAGGACAAGGGGAAATGGTTTTAAACTGAAAGAGGGTACACTTATATTAGATATTAGGAAGACTTTTTTTTACAATGAGAGTGACCAGGTACTGGCACAGGCTGCCCAGAGAAGCTGTGGATGCTCCATCCCTGGAAGTGCCCAAGGCCAGGCTGGATGGGGCTTGGAGCAACCTGAGATAGTGGAAGGTGTCCCTCCCCATGGCAAGGGGTTGGAACGAGATGATCCTTGAGAGTCCCACCCAACCCAAACCATTCTATGATTCTATGAAAAAATCATGGCTACAGCAGGATCTTTCAGGTCAGCAACACTGGTTTCCAAAGGAGATCTCCTGTACAATTAATGGCAATTTGGTGAACGAAACTCTTAAGTCCTATTTGGAATCTGTACTTTTGTGAAGGTACAAAGCACTGTTGAAAGTAAATGTTTGCTAACAGGCAATTAGTGGGGGCAGATCTCAGTGGAATGAACCCAGGGATCCATGCTTGTTTATTGAATTTTCCGTGATAGACTTTTCCTGTAATTTTGCACAAATGATTAAATCTCTTCATACTTGAGTTTTATATTTTTTGAGAACAAAAAAGGCTTTATATCTGGGAGGAAAACCTAAAACCTGATCCAAACTTCAGTTAACACAATTTGATGGTCTTCCATTGTTTGCACAGGTCTTGAAACAGGCTCTGAATCAGACAATTACATTGTGTAGTGGTTTTTCTCCTACATCAATTGTGGCATCAGCAGATTGTTGGTTCCAATTTACCAAATGCTAGATTCATCCTTTCTTTTTATCCTTTCATCTGTTGGTCTGTTAGTGCAAGTACCAGTGCAAAATACCCTATGAAGAAGATTCCTTGACTTGAATCTTATCTCAAATGTTTGATGCAAATGAGGAAGTACATGTTGGTGCTCTTCCTAATGCAGTGGAGTAGCTCCCATTATCACACTTCAGCAGCAGTAAAACACAAGCTAAAGGCATGTTTTTATCTGTGTTTTGAATTTGCATACTCTGGCATCAGCACTGGTGTCCAGGAAGGGGACCAAGCCTTTCCTCCCCTCATTCCCAGACAATATTCTTTGCCTCTGTGCCACCTGATCCTTGTTTTTTTGGCACAGATTTCTCACAGAGCTGATCTGGGCAACAGTCTGAGGACAGCTGGGCTGCTTCTCCAAGTGGCCATGCCATTTTATGGCTGAATAATGTGTTTTTGAAGATGCTTGTTTGGTAACTTGTTGTGTGTGTTTTAACAAGACACAGAATGTCATCCTGCCTTCCTTTTTAGCTTCTGGGAGAATGGTTTGATGTAGAACACTGCTGTGTTTATTATACCTCTGTGAATTGTCAAGACAAGTAGCTTGAAAAGCCATGGGGCAAGCTGAATTTCATTGCACAACAGATTCCCTGTCTGAATCTTCTTCAGACTAAAATCCCCAATTTCTACTTTGGAATCTCTGAAATGGCTTTCATGAGAAAAAAAATACACCATCTTGATTAATTTCCTTTCTTTCTAACCACACAGGCTTTCCTATCCTTTCTGAGGTAAGAGGGAGACAGAGAAAGAAACTTCACAAGGAGTTGAATGTCAAGTGGGTTTTGATTTTGAAAAACTAGCAAAAACGCATAGCCTAAAGTTGCCAGAGTTTGTGGGTAGAGGCGTTATCTTCCATTTAACTAGATACTAAAACTGGGAAACCACGGGAAAGCTTTTAGACACAAACATTTCTCAGATCTGAAGAAGCTTCAGTGTGACTGGAAACTGCCCTTTGTTCACACCACAGAATATGCACCTAATTAATAGCACAGTCAACAGGAGATATTGGATCTTTAATTTTGGTTGCATGGCTGATGGGCATTGAGTTGCAAGCTGAGGCAGGAGTAGATTACATGAACTTGCAGTATCTCCATCAGGAAATATTTAGGAGAGGGCAAATCTTGACTTTCTTTTAGCGCCCTTCAGAAGTATGACCCTGACCCTTTTTGTCACAAGGACTAATTCTTACCTACTCAAGAGCACACCTAGTTTTAAAAAGCACTTAGTGAATGACTGACATGATTTTGCTCATTATTGAAAAAATGAAGTGGAAGAAATGGTTATTTTTAAGCTTTCCTGAAGTTGTTCTTATAAGCTTATGAATGGATCTTTATTCTTGGAAACCAAGCATGGGTATTGATAGAGTTGTAGATGGACTAACAAGTTTTTCAGGGTTAGAGAATCTTATTTGGCCTACCATGAGTATCCTTGATAGTTTGAGCTCAAATTACATTTAATGATGGCCTATGAAACACAACATTTAGGTCAAATGCTTCAAGCAAATTAACAAATACATAAAAACAAAATATAAAATTCATAAAGGAATCCTGTTACTATCCTTTCTTTGCAGCCCCTCCTCTCCTGGCTCGGCTGAAATTGCCTTGGTTGAGTGAATTCAGATATCTCCACTACTGCACTCTGTATTCTGTGCAAGCCATGACCAACAGTGTGGAAGTAATCTGTGACTTAATTTATAGCTCTGATATAAAAAAGTCACAAACCTTTATCCCATATAAAGAATAGTCCTGCATTCCTTTATTTCACTGTGCTACTTTCTGAAATGTAAACATCTTAACAAAATCTGTTTTCTTGAAAATTTTCTGTTTTTACACTGTTTATCTGTACACATTTGCACCTGTACTATGTGTACTTTATATTTGGTTGTACATTCTTGTAATTGCATTTTTTTACCAACTACTTCTTAGACTTATAATAATTTCATCTACAACATATAACCAATATTTTGGAATTCAGTTTTCCTATCAAATAATCATTGTTTCATAAAGCTGTATAAGCAGTACTTACTTTATCTTTGATAATACAGTATAAAGTAAATTATTACATCATACAGCAAAATATTTTTTTAAAGCTTTAATCCAAATTCAGTGTAGTCAGAGCTAGAAGCAATAAATGTGATCTGGTGGTGTGGGAGGTATCCTTGGAGGCTTTGCTCCCCTGGCTAAAAGGAAGCAAAGATTTCTGAATTTGCTTGAATATTTCACTAAATAACAGGGAAAGCCAGCATGCAAGCCACCACATTTTCAAAACCTTGGCATATGTGATTTCTAAAATTCATTATTATCATCATATATAAATGCAGAAACTGTAGTAACTATGTTTACATCAGTACTGAGGACTCTCCCATCCACCATGAAGTTCCAGATTGCAGTCTGTGTAGCCAGATCAACTGGACTTACTGACAATTAGAATGTGGATGATGCATGGTTTTGATTAGGTGACTGTGTATGTCTGTAGTTAGTCTCAACATAAGCAAATTTTGAAAACATTCAGGTTGCCAGCACAGTAACCCTTTTGTTCACTGCCTCTTTCTTTTTTTTTTTTTTTCTTCAAGAAATATATACTTATATGTCCTGAGTTTATCCTAAGGCAGGTGTGGTTTATGAACGAGCTGCAGAAGTTAACATTTTTCAGAGAGGTAGCAGACAGGCAGTTGGTTGTATGCAGATGGGCATTTCTTCATTTGCAGGTGGCTTACCAAAAAAGGACTGATATTTTCATGATGATTTGTCATTCTCCTGTCACTATTTCAAATGCCTTCTTTTCCTTTTGAAAGGCAAAAGTTTACATGATTGCAGCAGGGGCCATAGCAGGTGTGTATCTTCTTGGAATTGTCGTACTTTTTCTTGGAGTAAAGGAAAGGGATGGTAAGTTATATTTAAATATGCCTTGATTTAATAATAGTTATTTCACATTCCTTTATTGAAAAGATTTTTGTTTTATGTATTCTGCTTCTCTTAGATCCTTATGCCTTAAATTCTGACAGAGCAATTCCTTTCTGTAAGGGGCTTGCACTCACCATGAAGCACGGTCCATATGTGAAGCTTACAGCTTCATTTCTTCTCATCTCCACAGCAGTTCAGGTAACTTCAGACCCTCTCAGCCTGTGTGCTGGCCTCATTCCACTCCCAGCAGGGGAGAGTCTGAAATGCAAACAACCTTTGGCTGGTGACTGGAGGGGTGATCTAGGGGGTGTTGCCTTCCCCTGTAAATCAGTAGGGAACCAGAGTCCCCTTTTGGTGCCTGGGGTCCTGTGTGGCTGGAGATGGTTCTTAAAAAGGAGAAGCAAAGCTGAAGTCCTGACCATTTAAAGATTTTTTTCCTTTTCCTTTTTTTTTCCCCCATAAAAGGTGAATAACTAGTCCTAGTGACCCAGTCTGGGTCATTCTGTGTTATCCATCCACAGCCTCCTGCAGTTTCAGTTGCTTAGAGAATGCTTTTTCTCTTCTGTCTGTTCCTCTCTCTGTGTGCCCTGCTTTAAACTGTTGCCCCTTTCCTTTGCCTAGGTGACTGCTCTCAGATAGTGGCTGAACTGGGTCTTGTGGAGTCTTTCGTGATGGAAGGCATTAGGTCAGAGTCAGAAGACACTCAGAGGCAGGAGATCTCACCTGTGTCAGGATTAGGTAGAGCTCATTTTGAAATGAGGACCTGCAATTGGATGTGGCTCTCACAGAAAGATGTGGTGCATCCTCCCATAGAGAGGAGGTGCAGGAAAGCCACTCAGTAAGAAATCCTCACTCCCCATAAGTACAGCAGGCTTTTTAAGCCTGACTTTTAAGACGTGTTCAATTCAGTAAATTATTATTTTAATCTGAACTCGTACATATCGACTGAACTTTGCTTTATTTTGAAAAGCAAATAATTATTATTTTTGCCAAGAGACTCTTAGTCACGTGAGCCATTGCTCAGGTGAGTATCAGGACAGAAGGCAAGAGTATGACATGTAAGAGAGCAGTGCTGTGCTCATCAGCAGTCCTGGTGAATTATTAAGTTCCTTGGAATGACTGCTTAAAAGTTTGCTTGCCAAAGAAGCACTGAACTTTTTTGTTGGCCTGGATTTGGGCACAGCATCTGTTAGCCCTTGCTGGAATTCCCAAGGGTGAGAAACAATAACAGAGGTTATTTCTGCTCATGTCTGGGAGCTGCAGGTATTGTAAGCAACTGCAGAGACAGGGAGAAGATGAAAGATGAAAGGTCCCTTAATGTCCACATCCTTCCAGCATCCACTCAGTCAGCAGGGACACAGAGCACATCTGGCTGCTGGCAGCTGACTACTTGCTGACAACACCCAGAGAGGAATAGATCTTCTGTCAGTCCATATCTCTCTGTTTTGCTGTTTGTGCAGACTGGAGGGAAGATGTGAGAGGAGGCAGAAGCTGGAAGCTGTGTAACTCCAGTTCAGCCAGCATGAGCAACCCTTGCTGCTGTTACCCAAGGGAGGGACACTGATTTTGTGGAATTTAGCAAACTGATAATGCTGCTGTGGCATGAATATTAAATCCTCCTCTGTCACTCTGCTTCTGCAGAATTGGTGGAGCTGGCCCTCCATCATTCTGGTGATCAGAATCCCCCTGAGTCCTGCAGAAGCAGGGTGGTGAGAGTGGCTTCACCTGTCATAGAACACAGCGCAGTTAGATCCTCCCATCTGATGAGGTTCGGGTGTAGGGAGATATCTGACCCACAGCTACACTCCATAGCTGAGGTTGCATACAAAACCAGCTGCTTTACCACAGGAAGTTGGCAGGAGTGTTATTACAGCTGAAAAGTTACTTGTTTTGGAGTCAGAGCTTCTGGAGAAAGATTTATGGCCTTGCTGAGGAAGAGAAAGGGCAGTTTCTTGCAGTAGCCTGCAGCTGTGACAACACAAGGCAATTGGGACATAGGGAATAAAGCCTTGAGACAGAATCCTTTCATAGGGCCATTTCTGTATTGGTCAATTGTAGGCTCTGTTAGGTGTGGTTTACCTCTTTTGCTTGCCCCAGCATTATTGGCATGTTATTCCAGTGACAATGGGACAGTTACTGCTTCTTTAAATTGTTGCAAATAAGGGAAGAATGAGACTCCCAAATCCTACATTTAACACATCAGTCACCAACTATATTTAACTAATACAGAGTGTGATGATCATTTTTGTCTTTTTTTTTAATTTTCCTTTGTCTTTTGGTGGTCACCAAATGTTTTCAATTCAACAGCTGGAGCAGGGAAACTTTGTCCTGTTCTGCACTCACGCTGCCGGCCTCCGCAACCACTTCCAGTATTTGGTGGTGACCATCTTGGTGAGTTGCACTTCTCTCCCAAATGTTACCTGGTTCTCGCTGGGCTTTGGCACAAAACAACAGAGGACAAGAAGAATTTTGGGTTTCAGCAGAGCTGTGAGGAAGCTACACTATCTTTTGCGTTGTTTGTTTGAAATAGAGCTACAGTACTTTTAAAAAAATAGTGGTTTGGAGCTTTTAATTCATTCCTACTTGTTTTTACATGTGAGCCACAGCTTCTATAAAAGGCAGAAGCTGTTTCTAGAAAGGAGGTCTGGAATTTTACCTCCTTTGTCCTTTTCACTTATCTTATGTGCTGAAAATTAAAGAGCTTCAATTTGCATATTCATACACACGACTCCTCTGGGCTAGGCAGCTTGCAAGGATAAATATTTAAAATATCCAGAAATGTGAAGATTCCTCTCTAGAGCAACTGGCAGTGTGATAAAAAGATCCTTTTACAGAACCTTTTTTCTTGACATGCAGAGGTAGAATTCTGCTTGCTATTTATATTTTATAATTTATATTTGATATTTATCCTTTCCCACATTATGAGACATACCTTTCCCAAAACCATTAACACTGAGATGTTGGAGATCAAAAGAGGAGTGTTGGGTATCTTAATGCTCTGCAAGTGATGGTCACCAAGAAGAGAGACAAGAGACAGTAGAGTTAAAGTAAAGACTGAAATATAACTGTAACAATGAGATGACATTTAAATAAAGGTCAAGTGTAAGGCTGCCATTAGGGGCAGTACTTCACTGCACAGGTACCTTGTTGCTTATGGTTGTTGCTGCTATGGGTGAGTGTTTCAGTGTCTGAAACAGCAATATCGACTGCAAGCAACTATTTCCCTTACAGATTGTTCCTAAGAAGGGATACATGGTATGGAATATGTACTCTCAGTATATATAAGGATAAGGTTATCTTGCACTTCAGCTTTCTTCCTGTACCATGGGGTAGAGCTAAATTCACTCATCATTTGTCAGGTTCAGGCAGTGTGACAAAAGGCATTAGCACAAAGTGTGACTATTTGCAGTATGTTTGAACTTTAATGACTGAGCACAGCTTTGACTGCTGTGGCTTGCATTAGAAAAGGAGATTTTAAGACACTGTCTTCTGATATTTGACTGTGGAAAAACCCTCTCATGGATAGCTTAACAATAAATTTTAAAAGGTCACTCAAAGGATGAGGAGAAACAAGAATCTGCATGTTCACCTTCCTTTCAGGCTTTTATGTACTAGACAAAAAGATGTCTGTGAGCTCTACAGCTGAAGAAGACAGAGGCAGTAAGCACAGTACAGAAATGGGTTTTTGTCCCTTGTAGGTATCAGCAGCTGTGAGCGTTCCCTTCTGGCAGAAGTTCCTGCAGAGATTTGGCAAGAAGTGTGCAGCATGTGGGATTTCGGTAAGTAAATTCTCTGAGAAAAAAAATTCTGCTTGTGCTCATTTCGTTTGACAACTGGAGCCACTTCAGGAGCCCTTTCAAGTGCCTATAACTTCAATCTCCGTGAAATTTGCTCAGTTCCAGAGTTTGTTTTAAATCATTATACCAAATTTCAGACAGATTCCAAGTTTCCAAGGGAAACTTTTGAGAAATTGATTGATGCTGGAGGGAGGTCCCAGTTTATTTAAGAATCTGCACAAGTTCTCCTCATTTGACTGCTCTCAGAACTGAGCTGCAATGAGGTTTTATAAATTCAGATCTGAGTTGACAAGTTATCTGTTGTACAAGGCTTGTTTTGTCTTTGTTATGTGGTGCTGAGGTGTCTGCATTGGTAATTCAGTCCCATGGAAGGAAACAAAAGCCTGTTACACATCCCCCTCTAGGAGCACCCACATCCCCCTGAATAGAGAGGGACAGTCATTAGTGAAGTAAAGAAAAAGGTGACCTACCTGAGAAAAGAAGCCTAGTTTAACTCTGACACAGCTCTGCAAAGCCAGCTCAGTGAGCCTGCCCTTGTCACTGATGGATTATTTTAAGTCCCTTACTTAGTGCAGACAGCAGCAATTTTCTGTCATCATCCTCAGTGAGTTATTGTATAGGCCTGTTCCTCCCCATTTTCCCCCTGTTTACCTTCAATTACTTATGAAAGAGGAAAGAAAAATTGCCTTGTGCACAACAAAGCAGGAGGACTTGAAAAATCCAGCCCAAAGCTATATGCCAAAATCTGAACAAAGCTGAAAAATTTAGGTCTGGTGACAATTACTGAATAGAGTTTAACAGTTACAAATTTTGGAATTAAAAGCTGTATTGTAATGACTTCCTGAGAATCAGAAATAACTTTAAAACCCAAGTTCCAAATATGCTGAATTGTTATGTATTTTGAAGTAGGCACCTGGAATTTGAGCCCCATCCTTATTTCTTTTTACCACTTGAGCAAAGAGAATTGCCAAAAGCAGTATTGGCCCATCGACTAGACCTGGGAATGCAGATTTCCTCCTTAGGAAATCTCCTCCTCTGTCTACTTGGCCACAAAAAATGCTTTCTTCAACCAACTTGGCTCTATAAATTTAGTTTTACATGACTGGAAAGCCTGTCAGCACCTCTGTAAACATGGTTTAACTTAATTTTACAGTTGAGTTGCTTGACTGTTATGGTCTAAGTGGGGGATGGATTGAAAAAAAGCCACCTCTCTGTTTCACCTTGGAGATATTTCTCAGGGGACTCAGTGTGTGCTCAGTGATGGATTTTGTGTCTGACAATGCATCGCAGGAGCTTCCTATCCTACCACCTTGTGTGATCTGTACAACCAACCTGTACTCTCCCACTATGAAATAAAAGCACATCATTTAAGGCTCCTAAGTTTGTCATTGGGGAATGTTCTACTGGAAGGGAAGGAGACAGAGATAAAAACAAATTTCTTTTTCTCTAAAACCTCACTGAGCTTTCAGGGTGAACATGTGATTGGAAATTCAGTTTCCTGAAAAAAAAAGTTAAAGTGCTCCAGACTAATTTTTCCTGTTAAGGTGATTCTATGTTGAGGAGAGTCTTCAAAGAGGTTAGAAGTTGGTAGATAAGTAACAAGGATCTTGGGTTTCTTCCACTGATATTTCTCCCTTTTTGCCCATTCTTTCACAAGAGGTGACCAACAAGTCTAACTACTGATTAAGTATCCCAAGTTCCTAGAAGTTTAAAGCCTAGAATTTCTGGAATTATCAGGAATTATCCTGCTCCCAAGCAGGACCCTCGATAGCATTCTTCCACAACCAGGTTGGTGCACAGGCTAGAAATTATTCTCTGCTGTTTATTTCCTTCAGCCTCCACGTGCTGTGTTCATTTAGGTGTCTGCTCTGCCCTCACTGGGCAAACACTGAACTTACACTCAGGAACTCTCAGCTGGTGACTGGAGGTGAAGTTGCCATGAGAAATTTTAAGAAGCGTGGCATCTTCTTGGTTGGTGTCTAAAAACAAAAGATGGCTCTCTCCCACAACTCTAGCTCCCATCCTAGTCAATAATATCTTTTGGCTGTGGGTTTTGGAGGATTTAATAAAAATAAAAGCACCCCCTCACAGATATGCAGTTATTTGCCATCTATGAGCACTGTGCAGCATGAAGAGATGCCTTTGGATGAGTCCTGGCTCTGCAGCCCCGTTTCCACTCTCACATCCTGTTTCCGCTCACATCCTCCCTGCTCCTTTTCCTGCTTTGCCCTTCATAATGTGCTGCTGCACAGACCAGGGACACCTTCAGCATCCCAGCAGGGTCACCTTCCACGGCGCTGGCAGGGACTGGAGGGAAGGCACGGGATAACTGCAGGATATTGTTTGTAACTCAGAGGGCAGCAGCCCTGTGACAAGGGAGCAGATGCCAATAACAGAGTATTTGCTCTACAAGTAAGAAAGAAGGAGCTGCATTAGCTGTTTATTGCAGTGGGAGCACTGCCCCCCTGACAGTGCTGCCACTGCATGAGAGAGACTTTAGGGCATTGTGATCTCAGTCCTGCCGGCCCTGCTTCTCTTTCTCTAGGAAATTACAGTTGCAATGATTATTATTATCGATCTAGAATTTTGTTTAAGTGCTTTGGTTTCTGAGTGGGTGCCCCATGTGGAGCATAAGGCACTCGTAAAATTGCTTGTAGACAACATAAAATCTTGTATTGCTGGAGTGCTCTCTTGTGGTGAAATAACGATTTTGCCACAACACTGGGGTAATGCAAGGATTATCTGCCTGTTCTGGGAACTTGCAGTCAGAAAAGGTTATTTTCTGCCTTCTTAGCTTGGGAGCAAATGCTTTAGATGGGAAATGCATTTAAAACATAAACATAATGGATTAGACTCCAGGACTCCCAGAATCACTTATCATACAGAACTGTAAATAGCAGTGCTTAGGGGAATCACTCTCTGTGAAAGCTCTTCTCATGCCCTCAGCTCCCAAGCTGCACGTATAGAGGATTGAAACACTTAATGTTAAACTAATCCCCTGTCATTAAAAAGCCCTGTAGATAAGCCCCTGGTCCTGGATTCTGCATGTGCTGCTGTGCCTGTGGTTCACAGGCGTGGGAGACAGAGCATGTGATGGGTTATAGGACAGCTGGGCAGTAGGCATTCAATCAGCATTTAAAATAGTGGATTTTCAATCCTGTAAGCCCATTGCTTCAAGTTGAAGTTGAAGAAATCTAGTGACTATGGCTACTGCCAGAAAACAAATCCCAAGCATCCCAAATTAATTTGGTTTTGAGGGTAACCTCTGTGACTTGTCGTGCAATGTCATGAGTGGATCTGGCTGTGGGGAGTGGAGTAAAACCTCTGACTTTTGGGTTTAGTTATTGCTGAGTACATATATGGCTTTAAAGTGGTGATTGGAAATGAAAGCAAATTCTTCCTCATTCAAGACTGAAGGTGATCCATGAAATGGTGTCTTTATAGTTTAAAATGACCACTGAAGCCCTGCCACTCCTCTTGAAATGCAGTGTGAGGATGTTTTAAGTCATTGTCTCTAATAGTAAATTAAATAGTTCCACTGGCCTAGAACAGAAACTGACATTTGGTCATCTCATCATTATTACTCAGCTGGCAGATAAATCTTCACCCAAGCTGATTAGCAATCTCCTGAGAATTATCAGTGTTCATGGATAAGGGAAGAGCAACTGGCAGTATCTACCTGGAGTTGTGCAAAGCCTTTGACACTGCCCTGCATGCCATCCTTGTCTGTAAGCTGGAAGGCCTGGATTTGGTGGATGGAGCACTCAGTGGATAAGGACTTGGCTGGATGGGGACACCCAAAGAGTCGTGGTCAATGGCTCAATGTCCAAATGGGGACCAGTGAGGAGTGTCATCCCCAGGGGTCTGCACTGGGACTGGTGCTGTTTGACATCTTTGTCAGTGACAGTGGGACTGAGGCACCCTCAGCAGCTTTGCAGCCCTGAGGGGAAAGAAATGGGGATGATGTTTGACAAGATGGTTGAGATGACCCAGCAATGTGCACTTGCAGCCTACAAAACCAAATGCTTCAAAAGCAGTGTGGGCAGCAGCTGGGGGAGGTGATTCTGCCCCTCTGCTCCACTCTCATGAGACCACTCCTGCTGTGCTGCACCCAGCTCTGGGACACACAGCCTCAGAAGGTTCTGGACCTGCTGGAGTGAGTCCAAAGGAGGACCACAAAAATGATCAGAGGGTTGGAGCACCTCTCCTATGAAGACAGGCTGAGAGAGCTAGGGTTGGTCAGCCTGGAGAAGAGAAGGCTCTGGGAAGACCTTAGAGCCCTTTCCAGTGCCTAAAGAGGCTTCAAGAGAGCTGGAGAGAGATTTCCTACAGGGGCATGGAGTGATAGGACAAAGGGAAATGGCTTTAACCTGACAGAGGGTAGATTTAGATTAGATACTGGGAAGAATTTCTTGAAGGGGAGGAGGCCCTGGCACAGGTTGCCCAGAGAAGCTGTGGGTGCCCCATCCCTGGAAGTGTTCAAGGCTGGGACTTGAACATTTGGATGGGGCTTGGAACAGCCTGGTCTAGTGGAAGGGGCCCCTGCCCATGGCAAGGGGGCTGGAATGAGATGATCTTTACAGATCCCATCCAAACCAAACCATTATATTATTCTATCTAGCACAGTTTGGGAATCAACCACTTTAGGGCTCTTCACAGAAAGTACTTATCTGGCCATAGGTCTTTTGGAGACCATGAATGTTTAGAAGTATGAATGTGACCAGGGTCTGTGAGTTGGCTTCAAGACTGGTAAATAGGCTCTTGGATCTGTTTAATTTACTAGTTCAGTTGTAATGCTGCTAACAGTGGCAACACTACTCTCACTTGTCCTAATTTTCTCCAGTCATTCTGGGTAGGTGAGTACAGATTGTCTTAGGGCTTTTTGGAAATGTAATTTTACCAAAATACTGAAGTGTGAGACATTGCTGTGTGTGAACTGTTTTGTAACGCAGTTTTGTATTTTGAAGGGAACAATCTGTATAGTGTTGAGCAGTGCATGCTGTAACTCAGATATAATGCTTTTCTCCTTCAGTGGATGATTCCTTTTGCAGTCATGCTAGTGACCATTCCAAACCTGGTCCTGGCTTACTTCGTGGCCTTCATCTCTGGTCTGAGCATTGCAGCATCTCTTCTGTTGCCATGGTAGGAGAATTTTGCATTTGAGGTGGGGAATGAATGTATTTCTGCACTACATGTATGTACCACTGCATGGAATGTGCCTCTGGAAGAGGCAGAATATGGCAAGAGTCACTTCTTCAAATAATCTTTTTTTGGTTTTATGGTGGATGCTATTTGCAATGATGTGACCTTGGTTGCCCTGTTGTTAACAGATTACATCTGCCATAACTAGCTGCTCTTTGTACATGAGAGTATGTAAATTAATCAGTAATCTAAGTAGCTATAGAACGTGTGAAAACATTGCTTCAGGAATTATGAAGTAAGGCAAATCAATTAATGCTGAGCAATTAAGAATGTAGCAGAGGACACATAAGGCAAACTATGTCTAACCTTACTTTTTATAAGGAGACGTAGTTTAAAAAAAGGGGTAATGGCTTTAAACTAAAAGATGATAGATTTAGATTAGGTTTTAAAAATAATTTCTTTACTGTGAGGGTGGTGAGGCTCTCACACAGGTTGCCCAGAGAAACTGTGGATGTCCCGTCCCTGGAAGTGTTGAAGGTCATATTTGATGGGGCTTGGAGCAGCCTGGGTTAGTGGAAGGTTCCCCTGCCCATGATAGGGGGCTGGAATGAGATGATCTTTAAAAGTCCCTTCCAACCCAAACCATTCCATGGTTCTGTGTATCCCTGCTTGAGCAGTCCTCTGTTATAGATCAAATAACAGAAGGTTATGATTAAAAGAAACCAATAATTCAAAGTCATTTGCACTTGAGGACTGAAAATAAGTGGAGAAAAACAACTCAAGGATGAGTATGGCAGGACATTTCCTTTTCAGATTAAATAATTGTTATTGAGGTCACATTAACCAGAAAGCAAGACCATTGCTGGGAGCACTGTTTTTCATAACTTGATTGTATAATGCCCTGAAAACCCCAAGAGATCATGGAATACATAGTTTGAAATAAGTTGTCAGACTATATAAGCTTTTTTGCACAAAGAGTGAGAAGACCTTTTTTTCCCAACAGTAAATGATTACATATATTGGAAATAAAATGTCAATTCACAATTAACATTCATGCAGCTTCCATTCTAATTCCCCATTACCTAATTCAATCTCTTTGAAATAGAGAGAGAATAGGTTTCATTGGTTTCTGAAAATGTTATTACCGTGTCAAAAGAGTTTTTTCAGAGTGCAGCTATTCAGAGATTCAGAGTCCCTTGAAATCTTAAGAAACATGGGGGGTTTTTGTTGTTCTTTTTTTAATATCACAATTTCTGATTGGAATGACAGGCAGACTAGGAAATTCTGCCACTTCTCAAGTGTTTGATGGCTTTTCAATGATTTTATACATTGTAATGTGTAGCCATGCTTTCCTTACACATTTTTTGCCCTCCTTTCCAGCAGTAGAACCTTTTGAACTGGATTCTTTCATGTTCATGGCTACATCAATCAGCTTAAAAATGGAGGAGGGCTGTGCTCTATTTCATTAAGTTTGGACTTTGAAAAGAAATTTTGGCTTGAGTTTTTCTTTTATCTTGCTCACTTCTAGGTCAATGCTGCCTGATGTTGTTGATAACTTTCGCCTGCAGAATCCCCATGGAAAAGGACATGAAACCATTTTCTATTCTTCTTACGTTTTTTTTACCAAGATGTCTGCAGGAATTGGCTTAGGAATTTCTGCAGCAGGGCTGGAGTAAGTAACACTGTGTTTCTACTTAGTGGATCTACTCCGAAAGCATTCTGAGGTTACAACACTTTTACCCTGTGGAGTTAATTGCCTTCATGCCCTGAGCCTGAAAGTGCCAGCAGCTCCAGATGGCTGACCACTAAAGACAGGATTGTTGCCATCTAGGCCAGACAACTGAGCATTAAGTTACTTGCCCTGACATATTTCTGTTCAGAAAAACCTGACTTCCCTTTAGATTTTCCTGTTTTCAATTACTCATGTAAATTTTAGTGGCTTATATGAATAAAGAACTAAACACAAAAGTGCAGCAGATGAAGGTCCCCCACAGGTGATACAGCTGCTTTGTGCAATCCCTGTTGCACCTGGACTGGACTGTCTCTGTGAGCTTGTAAGCCTTTACATGGATTTGAGGGCTTTCAGGGGTGCCAGAGTCCTGTTCAGCATAAAAGGATCACCAATCCCTGCATTTTTTTAGGGAAACTGTTTTAGGGAACTGCATACTGATCAGAATCAGGAACAGTCTTTCTCACAACTCTGCCTCTCCCCTAGACCATGTCACTTTAGGAAATGGTTTAGGTCTCTTTCCTCTTTGTCATGTCTGTTCTGACCAGACAGGTTGAGAAAGTGGCCAGGCATCCCCTGCCCTGCCTTTGTGCAAGACCTGTCAGAAAGGGCCTGTGCCTGTCCCTGCTACAGCACACAATAAACACTTAGAAGGGAATCTAGCCCTTGGATCCAGATCAGGTTTTGGTAACTAGAATGTTTTGCTTTGGGGCCTTGAGCTGAAATTGCTAAATAACAGGCAATGCTTGGCTGAACATTTTGGGCTTAGGAATTTTAGCTGCTTATTGCTAAAACCCTCAAACAATTCACTGTTCCCCAATTAGCCCCTTTTCAATTGCATTCCAGTTGGGTCCCAGCAATTTGCCAAGGCAGATGTTTGTGGGAGAACACAGAAGACAGAATGATGCCAAATGAGCTGTAGCTTTCATTAGGTGGATGTTCAGAGGAAAAAAATCATTCCACAAATTGGGAATAGGAATTTGAGTATCTCAGCAGTTGTGGGACTACATGGAAGCCCTGAATCAGTGAAGTGTAAGTGTGTACCTAACTCTGAGCACTTGAGTAAATTTGTCTATCTTGAGACGAGTGCCTAAGTGTGTGTTTAAATTAAAGTTAATTATTGCTGTTGAAATTGGTCAAATTACTTGCATGCTTTTAAAGCAGAGCTTGAATACTTTGCTGAATATTAATAGGAAACATATAACAGATTAATTTCACAGAATCACAGAATGATAGAATGGGTAGGGCTGAAAGGGACCACAGTGGCTCATCTGGTTCCAACTTTCCTTGCTCAGGCAGGGTCATCCCAGAGCACAGAGCACAGGGCACAGGATTGTGTCCAGATGGTTCTGGAATATCCCCAGTGAGGGAAGCTCCACACCCTCTCTGGGCAATCTCTTCAGTGCCCAGTCACTCCACAGGAAAGAGGAAAGAACTTCTGCCTCATGATCAGGTGGAACTTTCTGGATGTCAGTTTATTTCCCTACATGGGATTCCACAATCCTTTCTTTAAAAATATGCAAGTAATTTGACTGATTTCAACAGCAGTAATTAGCTTTAATGTTATATATAAGAATAAGAAAATACAGAGGTAATGCAGTTATCTGAAGTCGAGCACAAAAATTAGGTTTGAAGAACACAATTTGAACTGTAGTGGGGAGAAGGCAGAAAGAGAGGTGTAGGGAAAATGGGAGAAAAGTCTTGAAGAGTGTGGGGGGAGAGAAGGAAGCCTTCAGGTGAACAACAGCCTTTTAGCTTTGGATGCACACAAACCCCTTGTTTCCATTTGTTCAGGTTTACTGGATACAAGCCAGGGATATGCAGACAGTCAGATGATGTGATCCTCACACTGAAACTCCTTATTGGAGCAGTCCCTGCCATCCTCATCCTTTTGGGTTTATTTATACTCCTTTTCTACCCGATCACTGAAGAAAGTCGGAAAGAAACAAAGCTTGCACTCGAAGAGTTAAGGTAAGTTTGGACTGGCAGTAAAACAGCAGCAGCACCACCACAGCAGCTCTTAATCACACTGGGAAAATTATTATTGCAAGGATTCCCTGTATTCCTTACAACAAAATAAAACAACATGCTCTTAGTCAAATTATTGACGAAATAGTACCATGACATATTCCAGTCTCTCTTTTTGTAGTGCAGTACAACCTGCTTAGAGGGCCATTTATCAGAAATTTCAGCTGCTTTCTTTTACATTTTCTCTGGAGTGGCTCACAAAGCACTATTGTGGTACATTGTTTCAGGCCAGAAATGAGGAATATTCTACATAGATTAACTTTGTGGGGAAAATGCAAATAGCTACAATTTGCTTTTATATAGAAGAAAATGGTGTGTTGTTGACTGCATTCTTGGTGTTTATGGGATACAAGAAACATCCAAATCATTTAGAAGCGTAGGCAGAAAAGATTGTGGGAGAAAAAAAGAGATCAGCTTTGAGCTATTCTTTCCCTTTTTACTCTATCACTCTCCTTTCTTCCCTTTTTCTCCTTCTCCAAGGAAAGTCTTGTCTAGCTCAAATTTATCCACCTCTTGACAACTCTTGAGGACACACATAAGGAGAGTCCTAGCAGACTGATGGATAAAATACCAAAAAAATAGGTTGTTCCTCTGTCTTGATTTTATTATCCCAATTTACTGGAATTGGAAACTGATTTCCATGCTAAGGGGTCAATTCCAGGACCTAAGCATGGGTGCCTGGGACCAATTCATGCCCTAAAATATCCAAGATATGTGCGTGGGGTTGGCAGATAAGACACAGGCCTCTGTGCAGACTGGAGGGGACAGGGTAAATAATCTAAAATGGGACTGGTCCCTCTGTTCAGGAGCTGCAGTCATTGTCCAGAACAACCACACCTTGCTGGAGGTTCTCAGCTGTTTGGGATTGCCAAACTCAGCTGGATTGGTCAGCAGTGAGAGCCAGAAGTGTGTTCATGCATCCTTTGTTCTGCTTTTACCAGGAGGAGCCATCAAAGCACAGAGAACTTGGACAGCCACAAAAAGGACACCTCTGTCTGAAAGCTCTGAATGCAGTGGCTTTCCAGATGCAGACTCACATCCCACCAACAAAAACTCTGTGAGAGTTTTCCAGGTCATTTCTCTGCTGACATTTTATCAAAAAGGACAAAGGATGGTTCTGACACAGCCACTAATGAAACCAAGTGAGGACACCATTGTGCAGATATACACCTAACTCCATGCACTGCGCTGAAAAAGAAACTACACGTGCTCAGAAATGCAAGCTTGGGATTTTTTAAATTTGTTTTTCAATTATTAATGGGAAGCTGTAATCTTGTTCATGAGAGATTTTATGCATTTGTAGCTCAAGGGGGGAAAAAAAACGTGTAAATGTGACCAGAGAACTTTTGAAGGTTCTGTATTGGAAAAGACTCACAAGGGTCATGGAGTCCAATTCATAATGCACCATGCAAATATTAACTCACAATATAGTTCACCCTTGGAGGCTGGGGTGGATTTACCTGTAACTTGCACACTATTGTGTTTGGAAAGCACTTGGGAACCTGAAGTATACTGTATAAAGCTAGGATTTATTTTGTTTTTAAATGAAGCAAATCACTGATGTGGACATACTTTGAGGATTTTTTTTCTTTTTTTTTAAAGAGATTTTGAGGTAATCTAAGTTTTTTAGATTCTATAAGAAAGAGAACCCTGCATTTACCCTTACTGATGTTTCTTGCTTCTGAAACCTGTAAACTGATCTCTGTCAGAGAATGAGAATTTAACATTTTCAAAATCAACATCTCCCCTGAGGATACAAAAAATCGGTAGTCCCTTCCAAAGATTATGTAATTCAAATTTCTTTAAATTTTGGCCTTTAAGTAATCACCATATCCATTTCTCTCATGGTGTAGGCTCTCTGCCTCACAAAACAACCATGTCAGGGGTATTAATCTCAGCTTGCACCTATTTTGTAATAATGAGGCTGCACCTGCCTTTTAAATGGTGATTTTTTTTTTCCAGTCAGGGATGTTATCGTGCTTTAGATATAACAACAGGAACCTCATTTCTACTATAGATTTTCACTGTTGAGCATATTTTTTAAATGAAAGACACACCTGACCTCAGGCACCTTCTGGAGCATTGAAGTTCAGACCTGTTCATTCTTGGCTTCTGTGGTCAGTGCAGGTTCAGAGACCTCCAGAGACTGGCTCCAAGCTTAAACTAAAATGACTGGGCTCTGAAGATGTATCTAAATCTGGAAGGGACAGTGAGGAATCCAAGAAGTTTGTTCACCTTGAAGAAATTAGAACAATGCAAGACAAGCCATGAATTTCATCCCATTGCCTTCCCTGTGTGACTCTGAGAGTGCCTTTTTGCTGTACCACAAGTGCCTTTGGAGGATGGGCTTGCTGCTGTTTGGGAGCACCTGGAGGAAGTGGCCACTGGAATTTGCTCAGGGCCATCTGGGAAGTGGCTCACAGTGCTGGGACTGGAAACTGGGAAAGCTTTTGCTGAAGGGCACTGGGAAGTAAAATCAGTGGAACCATGGAGTGTCTCATTCAGCTTGATATTGAAACCTTGTCAGGCAAGTTTGAAGTCAAAGGCCTTATGAACTGTCCTAATTCCTCAAAATGCTTAATCATGAGGGAGCTTCTAAAGGTATATTTTGAGTGTGTGTAAGTAAAGTTAACTGCATTTTAGATTTCTGTTGAGTTGCCATCTAAGGCTGGGGTTTTTTGGTGGCTTTTTTTTTTGTTTCAGTTTTTGGACAAACCAAGATATGTATGCCTGGGGCAAATGTGTTTACAACAATAAAAATCATAAGCCTGTTTACAATTTTGAGTCTGATGGAATTTGAAATAGCAGATTTACTGCACTTTGAAGTAGGTAAGTTATGTAGCAATATCACATTGCTCCAAAACATCACAGAGAACAGTTTGTGGCATTCGATTTATTCTGCAATATTTGTGTCTTTCTGAATAGTCATGTTTAAAAATAACCAGAAGGCCTGGTAAAGGCTGTTAATGTTTTTTAATGGGTTATGTTTTCAGCTGCTATAAATCTGTAGCTACAAGGCAGTGGGTCCATGTCAGTTTATATAAACTGAATACTTAGCCTGGTGATAAAAGGGCTGCACAAACTGCTGGCTGGGGTTGAGTGGAGTCATTTCAATGTAGCTTAAGATATTATTTCTAGATCAGTTGTGCAGTTGCCTCTAAAATTGTGTAACACCCAGTCTGAATTCAGACTCTTGAAAGGTAAACTTGGTTGATTGTAAATTTTTTTTCTTCTCCAGATAGACAATATGATCTTTATCCCACTGAAATTAACTCAGTCCTCACTTTGCATATGGTACCAGTGATGGGAACTGCCAAAAGAAAAGTGTAAGCTTCTGTAGATTAAGTGAAGCAGACTATTTTTATATTTTGAAAATGTCATTATTTTATTTCATTATCAGAATTGTAATTTTATTGAGAAGATGGGTGTATTTTTGTAAATCAAAAGAATGGAGGATTAAGTGCAGGATAAGATTATTTTTGTAACTTTCTTTTTTTAGGGCCCAATGTTGGTGCAGTAAAATGAAAGATATTTATATGTCTCCTGTCAATTTTAAATGATGCCTATGCCTTATGTATGTTCAGAACATGTGACTGAAAGAAGCAAATTCTTACATTGACAGGCATTCAGATTAAATGCTAATCTAACATAAACCTCTTGCCTTCCCACTGATTGGCAGTAACAGGGGCCAGGTTTAATTCCCAGAGGTTCTCCTTCAGGTAATATCCAAATACAGCAATAAGAATATGGGAGATTGAATTAAACCAGCTGGGTGCATAAGGGACAGCACTTCCCCACCTGCACACAGGCAATTCCAACAAATAGGGGAAGAAAAGAGAAGGATAACAGAGTTCTGTGTCACTGGGTATTGCTCTGTAAGCCAAACCATGTCCAGTTCCTTGTCCTTGCTGAAGTGTAGTGAGGGCAGCCCAAATCTTCCACACTGGGCTGGTTACAGGCAGTCAGTAGCTGAGCTGCTCACCAGTCACAGAATCATGGAATCACTACAGTTGGAAAAGACCTTTAAGATCACCAAGTCTGACCATCAACCCAGTCTTCTCTTCCAGTTTCATTGCTTTTCCTGCCTAACAATAATGCTGAAACCTTCCAAGGTTACACCACCTCCCTGAGAGACCCTGCTGGTGATCAGGTAACCCCATATCCAAGCTGCTGCTCCCACCAGGCACTGATGGAGGGGGTTGTTGTTGGCTCCAGCTCTATCTCTGTGTTCCCCTCCTGCCTTGCTGTCCCCTCCCTGCCCCTGAGCCCTGACTGGCCTTGGCTTAGCTGGATTAGACCCCCTGTGCAGAGTGCCCCACTTTAACAGGTGGACACCACCTTGGACATCTGTCCCTGGGGAGTCCCTGAGGGCTGGGACCTTCTGTGTCAGGTCACTGGGTTTTCAGGAAAGGCTCTGAAGATTTGAGTACTAATTCCTTAAGTCACTTCTGCATCTTATGAAGAATCACTGCTTGATTCAATCCCTGCTGCGTTCTCTCATCTTTATTCACCTTCAGCATTCCAAGCACAGTAGTTGAAGTGGAAAATGTTTTAAAGCAAAATGCTTTTGGGTTCAAAATTTGTTTCCAAGTATCACTTGTTCATTTACTTCTCTGCTTGCTTTCCTGGGCTGTAGACAGAAAACACAGAATTAAATCAATCTTCTTGAGAGGAGGAGTTTCCACCAGGGAAACTCAGGTCCCTTCCTGTTATCTGCTGTCCAGCTCTAAGATGAGGAAGAGAGGGCAAGTTAGCTCAAAGTCCCATGCAATAGATCACAACAGTTTAGTCGTCAATCATTAACCTCATGTGAATTTTATATCATAGTTATGTAAAAACAGTCTCCAAGTGTTACAATAGTCTCTTCCTTAGGAAAACTTCTAGACTGATAGGAAGGTTGGTTGGATTCATACAACGGAAATTTTGTTTTTGTGCAATTTCACAGAATTTTTTTTAACTTTCTGCAATTCCACAGTTCAGATAGTCAGCAAGAGTGCTAAGTATTATGGTTACAAGCATGTGTATATGCTGTAGGCTTAAAGTATGAAATCAAATGGCTTTCACTTCACAAAGCACCAAACCTGCTGCAGAAACCAGATGCTAACTCACTGAGAAGCTTCATTCAAAAGATGAAGCAGCAGCATCTGTCCGTCCCTGAAGCAGAGGAAGAAACTTCTTGCTGTGTAGCACCTGAGAATTTACAATCTCTGAAGACATGAACTGGCGTGACAGAGCTGAACAAAGAGAGAGCACTTTTAAGCTGTGGCACTTTTCAGATGGATTGGGTCCTCAGTACCACTTTAGAGACATTACAGAGCAGCAGCCTCTAACCCCAGCTGGAGAGCAGCAGCACTGCTGGCTGATAGGGAAACGTGCATGTTTGCTCTGGAAGCAGAAATAAACCTCATTTCCTGATCTACTTCTCATCCCATATGATCTTAGATGAGACTATGAATTTCAGCTCCTCCCTTCAGCTGTCTGTCCTCAGTTTTGCTGTGCTCTGCTGTAGATGGTGAGGAAGGATTGCTCAGGTCTCAAGGAACTGATGGTCATTTGTTCAGCTTCACTGATAAAGCTCCACTTAAGAGGCCCAGCACCCACTCCCTGCCAGCCTGTTTTTGCTGAGGTAGATGGAATCCTCTACATTCAGCAAAGGATCAAAAGAATTTCCTTTGCACCTTAGTGTTCTCCATCATGGAATTTCATCTGTTTTACCTAGAGGATGTTTTTGCCTGCCTAGGGCTTGTCACTGTGATGATGTAGCAGGTTTACATTGGCTGAGAAGTTTCTGTTCAAACTGGCTGCAGCCCATAAGGACCTAACTTCTTTTGTGTTTCCAAAATCAACTTGCTTTTTGGTCACCTTCAAGATCATGGAATAGAATCTGCACATTTCCACATCCAGCAGGTTCAACAATTCCCACAGCTGCTGGCCAGGTTGGATCATGAGTCTCGGTGCACAGAAGTACCTGCTGGCATCAGTGTGGGATGAAGGAAAACTGCAGCCACCCCAGACTCCTGGAAAAGTCTCAGCTGTGCTGAGCTGGCCAAGCAGAGAGAATGGGCAACTCCAGAATTCCCAAAGGAACTGGTAGGCATGAAAGAAAGGCCGTAAGATAAGAAAGTTCCTTAAAACCCTGCAGTCTTCTCTCAAGGATTTTTAGATTAGGCTTCGTGCTTTTTCAGTTATTTGGGCCTTCTTTTAATATTCAGCTTTGGTGCAGATCATCCCATAAATCTACAAATTGTGTTTTGGTTAGAAATCAAGCAGCCCTGAGAGGAAATACTTGGTTGTCAAGAAGCTCAACATAAGCTGGCAATGTGTGTAACAATTCCAAAATAAGCAGCTAATTTGTATACACTGGCTGCATAACAAAATTACGGAGGCAGCATTTGAGGCATGAGAAATTCAAGGTCAAGGTGTTCTGCAGAGCCAAGAGTGCTCAGCCCTGACCCTCTTTTACCATGGGTTAGTGGAATGTTGGAACCAGGAACAGCCATGAAAAAGGACTGTCAGGCAGCTGTGAAGAAACAGGGACCATCCCCAGCATCCAACCTGCTTTGAACCCATGGCCAGTGCTGAGGTATCAGTGACTTCCTGGTAAGGACAGGTGTAATCAGGGTCCATCTTCTGATTAAACAGGGACCATTACTGAGAAGAAATGATTGTTATGCAAAGGATTGAGGCCACAACTGTTGAATTATTTCACCTATTTTCCACCTCCCCTGTTCATCAAAAACTGTAACTTGTAGTTTCACCACCCAACGCTGAGTGCTCTCTGCAGCTTTTGCTAGTGTTATATCTCTAATATTGTATTTTTGTGGATAGATTTGACAGTGGCTAAATTTCCAAATAGGCAATGAACAAAAAAGAGATTATCTTAGTCCTGAGACAGCAGTTCCAATTCTATAATCTTGCTGCTTGATGCCTTCTCACACAGTAAGTGCCACTGTGAAAGCCTGATAAACTGCTTAATGTTATCATGCTGTGATTTTATGGGGAGCAATCTTGGATTAGTCTTTTCTTCACTGCTGCAATCCATGTTACATAAACTTGTGCTTACATAAACTTTTTCTAAACCTCCCCTTTGCATTTTCTCTCTCTTGCTACAGAAGCCCATAGGCCATTTTCTGTCAGACTTTAACTGGATGTTCTCATCACAAAAGATGAGACACGTGGCAACCACTTCCCCAAACCCACAGAGATGGAAGCAGAGAGGTGTTTTGGGCAGGCACAGGAGGGCAAAAGGATCTTGCTTCCACACAATATGGAAATTCCACATGATCCTACTTTGTCCCAAACTCCATGAACTTACACTGGTGCTTACACCAGAGCAAACCCAGGTGCACTTCTGCAGGCACTGCTCCAAAATAACACCAGTGTAATATTTTAGGCTTTGGCAGAAGAGAGGAAACTGGGGACAATGCAGCATTTTCAGGGATTTCTTTATTACCCAAGTTTACTATTATCTAAAAACACCAATGTATTAAAGACCAAGATGGAAACTTGAGCTCAGAAACTTGTAAGAATGTGCATTTCCAACTTCATCTGTACTGCAAGAGGCATAGTTAAAAAACACTGCTCAGTATAAAAAAAAGTTAATGTTTCCAAAGATCAAATAAATAATTTACAATGCAACAAAAAAACTATAGAAATCGTACAGAGATTTGATGCTGTTATTGTTGATAATTTGCAGTCCCATACAGTAAACATAAAAGCCTCCCATCACCAGACAGGCATTGCAAAACCACAGTCAAAAACTACATTTTATTGCTGGGCTGTTCTGAAGGGCTGCTGCTGTCCAAGGTCTTGGAGGAGCAGTCCCGCAGGACTTCCAGAGAACTGGTGATATCCAGGCTTTCAGAGGAAGTGGATCTACAGCCCTGTGTGGAACTGATGATGTCCAGAGTCTTGGAGGAGCGGGCACTGTAGCCTTTTGCACTGGCATCTCTGATGAGGATCTCCTGTGAGGGTGTAAACATTAACGGGATGAAGCCCTCGCTGTCCGCTGTGAGAATGATCCAAGAAGAACCTGGGAAGACAAGCACATGGCTGTTGATCAATTTTTGTGTAATCAAGGTATGCTTAAGGTAAAAAACAAATTTCTTCTAGAATTAAATGCTTCTGTATATTTACAGCTCTCTAGAGAAAAAGAAAGTATGAAAAGATACAGGTTGTACAATCTCAAAAATAAAGGGCACTTGGCAACTGTGATGGATTTTGCCACTTGGAGATGAGACAATAGTAAATGCATGCTTCAAATGAGGAGGAAGAATGAAATTCTGAACAGAATTCATAAGCATCCACACTTGGTTTTAATTAGGTATTGATAAGCTACTTCACAGTGCTAAAGCTGTGCAGATACTATAAAAAGTAGAGATTTAGTAAATTAAATGACAAATTAATGTAATGAAGACAATTTAGAAACTGCTTTTATTATGTGATTTCACTATCCTTAATCCCAAGAAATACAAGGAAGAAGTACTTTACAATATTGTACAAACCCAACATGTCTGGTACTTGATATTTGACTTCATCATTAGAATCTTTTTTTATAATTTCAATCTGAAACCCTGACTTCTACCACTACATATAAACCAGAAAATTTTTACATTTTTATCCATTAAGCTGATGAAGCAAGAAAACAGAGCTTGTGGGGGGGTAAGGGAACTCAGAGAAGCATTTCCAGCTGTTTGTAAATTTACCTTACGTAACTTTACGTCACAAGTAAGGTCACAAGAAGATTGCAGCTTAAAAGCACACAACCCTCTAATCTTCTGGCTTAATTTGGACCAAAGTTGAAAATCAATACAACTCAGGATTTGAAAATACCATTCCTACTTTGCATCTCTATATTTCAAACAAACATATTCCACAACACGTATTCCTTGGGTTTTTCCCTGGGTGGAATATGCATATTGCTATTGCTCACTCAGAATTACACACAGAATGGTTTGGGTTGGAAGGGACCTTAAAGCTCATCCAGTTCCACCCCCCTGCCATGGGCACGGACACCTTCCACTAGACCAGGCTGCTCCAAGCTCCATCCAATCTGGCCTTGGGACACTTCCAGGGATGGGGCAGCCACAGCTTCTCTGGCAAGGTGTTTGAAGTGTTTGCACTCTTGGATAATCCCAACATACCGTGCTGCATTTCTACAAGGGACAGGTTGAATATCTGCTGGATGATGTTTAGGCGGAGTTTGCCACCACAGAGAAGGACGGCCCGGCTTTCGTCTGCACTACTTTTGGAGAGCTGCTTCTGAAAATGCAAGAAACAGTCATTAGCTACTGACATGTATAGTTAAAATGGCATTAATCAAAACAGAAACACAGGCGTGTCTTCAGTGGCATCATTTACAGAAAGTCAAATGTTACATACATTCAGACCCATTTGCAAGGTTTATCCCTTAAAGTCTCAGCTCTCGAAGTGCTGATGAGCAGCAAGGAACAGTGCTTATCCAGTACATGTCAGAACAGGAGAGAAAATCATGCACTACTGCCAAAGAAAACATGAGCTCCATCCACAGCACAATCCTCATCCTCATCCTTCTGTTTGTGAGGGACATTTCCTCAGGGAGTTTGTAAAGCTACAGGTTTTCTATCCCTACCCTCCCCCACCCATCCCTGATCCNAGTGTGTTTTTCACATGAAATTTCACTTTAAATCCCTTTAAAAGCTATGTTAGTGGAATTATCTATTGTGTCCCTAAAGGCCTCTTTCCTCCTTGGATGGTGCTATCAATGCTAATTAGCAACATTTCTGTTTCAAAGCCAAGGCAACTTGCTTTTGTTTCAGTCTCCATTATTTTAGTTTTCCTCACAGGAGAGTGGGAGATTGATACCAATTCCCACACATGGAAATCTTCATTTGTCTAAATTTCCTTACAGAAAGCTTTACAAGTTGTGTAGGAAAAGCATTCCCTTCCTAGATCTCTGTAAAGGGCTTTAATTCTGCAGCTGAGCTGCCACATGTGAGTCCTCTGGAGTCCCAGCAGCCTCAGTGCAGAGCTGAGGGGCTTGGCCCAGTGTGAGGTGGGGACAGGGAGCTGCACACTTTCTGGATATCCCACTTTAAAAACATTGAAAGCCTGCAGAGTAATGGGATTTATAACCATAGTTCCACCTGCAGGAACAGGATGGAAATCTAATCCCACTGACTGTTACTTCAGCATTACAAAGAACATACAACCATAAACAGGTTTCACCATTAAGGCTTCCAATATTAGAATTACCTGGCAGGTGATGTTAATAAATGAAGGTTCCTGAGAAGACGGGTACACTGGAAGACTTCTCTTCCCAGATTTTAGCAGCTCAGTTAATTCACAGAGATGGTGCTGCAATTCAGTGAAGTTACCAGACAATTTTTCCACATTTTTCAAAAAGTAACTTGCCTCCTTTTCACTGAAGAGGTTATTCTTGTAAGAATTGGGTATTTTGTAAGCTGCCTCAGGCTGCCTTTTCGGGGACGTTGGCTTGTTCGAAGCATTAGACAGTGCCACACTCCGATTAACTGGCTCAGCATCCAGAGTCTCAACAGCTGGAGGAAAATTCATGGAAATCTTTTTGTCTTTGAGGTCGTTGATGTTCAACACCGAGTTTTGTTCATACACAGGACTCTTGATTTCCTCAATGAGTTTCCTTCGACTTGTAGGGGACTGAAGGGCAGAGCGATCTGGTATCAGGAGCCCACGGCTGAGAGGGTGGGCATCTCTAGAGGAATCATGAGGAATGCTGGAAAGGTTCAAACTGGAGCTGCCATCAGCTGACACAGACTTTAAAGGACCCAATTCAAATGTTAGCTCCTTAATCATCAATCGGATCATGTATTTGTCTGATCTTGAAGAGGGAAGAAAAGCAGGATCAGAGAATTTTTGTCTTCCAACCAGTATCAATAACAATTTATTGGTCAAGAAGCATAAACCCTTTGGCTTCTCACTTTTCTCCAGCTGAATTTGCTGAATATTGGGTAAATTAGATGAAGTCAGTGAATAGACTAAAATAACATTACAAGTGTTGGAGGCAACAGATACAGTTTGAGTTTTGTGGTCAAAAGCCATTATATCAGGAACCAGAATGCCTGGGATGCTCACTTTTTTGGTAGAGGTAACCTTTCTTTCAAAAGTCACCAAGATGAGGTGTGAGGAATCTTGGCCACTTCCTGTCAGGTAGTCCTTGGGCCTCAGGTGAAGGAGAGGGCTGGAATCAGCACCCTGCTTGCTAGAAAGTATGTGAGTTAGATCTACGGGAGATGTAACCACAGACAAGGGCTTCTCAGAGTCCAGGGACTTCTTCCCTCCATCCAAGGAATACTCTTCCTCCCCACACAAGCTGGACTGCGAGGGGAAGGACTCAGTTTCAACGCTCGATGGAACTTCAAAGGCAACACCAGCATTTAAACCACAGATCTTGTCCAGAGGGAGCTCAGTGGCAACAGCGACTTGTAAATTCTGCGTGGCTTCCACAGCACAGATGTAGCCTCCCACATCAAAGATTGGGCAAAAAGAGCAAGTGCTCAGCGTTTTCTGAGCATCATCCCAAATGTAAGAATGGAGGGCACTGCCCACCCCCACGACCAGGCGGTTCCCTTCCTTGGTCCAGCAGGCGCAGTGGATGAGCCCGCTGCCCTTGATGTCCGCGTTAATTTTGGAGTTGTTGAGGTGCACAGAGGGCAGGACAGAGGCGTCCCGGGTGGTCAGCACGGCCAAGACCTCCTTGCTGGGATGCCACACGCAGCCCTGGGGGAGCACGGGGTACGGCTCGCTGATGTCGCAGATCTGGGACACCAGGAGCTTGTTCCTGTCGGCGCCGTTGAAGCAGAGCTGCCAGATGGTGATGTGCTTCTTGTGCTGCACCGCGAGCAGGGCCGGCGCCTCGGCGGGGCTCGGGCCCCAGTACAGCCCGTGCACGTGCTCAAACTGACCGACCACGCTCGAGTCGCCGAATTTGGGCTCTCCGTCCTGCAGGTGCAGCGTGGTCAGGATCACCTGCTTCCCATCCGTCCAGGCCAGCCCGTGCACGGGGTGAATGGCCTGGTGTAAGGCATTGAGGCCAGTGCGCAGCAGCTTCGCCTTTCCCAGCTCCATGACTTTTAAAGTGGAACATCTACACAGAATAGAGTGAGAAAGAAAAATAAATTATTGTAGAGGATAGAGGGCAATACTTGGATGATTATTTAGCTTATGACCCTGCTAGTGCTGGACTCTTCCTTCCAGTGAAGTCAATATACACATAATATCCACCTATGTTTAATTCCCAGCCCAATAATTTTTTTTGCTTATGAAGTTTCCACCATGAAATGCAATTTTAAGAGAAAAAAACTTTGCTGTTTCTATAGGCTTACCATCAGATTTCTGCTGCATTTTCATCACAAGACCAGTCCTTTCATTCTAATCAGCAAGTTGCTGTTCTCAGAATATTTTCTAATTACTTCAATATCAACAATTCTCAAAATATCGCTGCTCACTCTCAACTCCCTGGAGCATTTGTGGTCAAATGAAGTAATCCCTTACAAGTATAACCAAGCATTAATGTATTACCTACAAATCTGATCCTGTATTAAGCGTGTGAGAATGAGGCATTTGCATGGTTGTCCCAGAAAGCTCTCTAAGAAAGCAAATGCAATTTTGAAGAAAGTTAGAGTGAAAGCAGATTTTTTCGAGGAAACGAACGAGAAAAGAATTTAAAAGAAGACATGCACAAGGCATCAACTTGGAAAACTTCAGGATTTAAACACGTATTTCTAGTTTCTGAGCTGTGAGCAATTCCTACTCTCTGCCCAAAAGCCAGTTCAAAGGAATTGATGGTTTCCTAATTGAAGATCGCCACACAATTTTGCTCAGATGCAAAGCCACGGCACAGAATGAGTTGCAGTTTTAGTAGGAAACATGAAGAACAAGAAAAAAGTTTTTTGGAAAGTAAAAATTGTCAATCTGGAAGAGTTATCACAATGTGCAGGGCCAGGCACCATTCAGTACTTTAATTATTTGTGGATGACCCTAAACTTGAAGGAAAAGAATTGCAAGAGTGGATTTCAAAGATTGAACTTGTATAGAAAGTTATGTTATTATGTCCAAGGTAACATCTTCTCAACCTAATAACAAGTGCAAAGTAATATACTTAGTAAAGAAAAAAACCCACCAAACGTACATACCTCTCCAGGAATAATTCCCTAGGTAAAGGTATAGCAAAAAAGGATCGGGATTACAATGAATCACAAACTGAATATTTCAGTAATGTGAGAATGTTGCCAAGTAAGAATAATTCATTCTGGAATGTTTTATGAGGGATGCCATACCCAAGAGAGATAATTGCCCCACTTCCTCATTGCCAACAGCATGTCCAGTGCACCTACTTCTGAGTTCAAGGATGATGGAAATGCTTAACAAAGCTGAGGGACCACAGAAACAAAGGAAGTGGGTTCTCTGTCTGGAAAAGACTGGGAATGGAAACATGAGAACATCCACCAGCCCACTGACAGAACATCCATCCACCGCTCTCCAGGTAGACTCTGGATACTGCATGATAATAATCAGCTTAGTTACAACAAAGATTTAGGTCAGCTAGTAAGGAAAAATTCTGACTATAAGTCTGACTATAAGTGATAGCTAAGCATTGAAGCAGGTTACCTTGGAGAGGAGGGGAAGGCACTCCATGAATTTCATAATCTGTAAGAGCCAATTAAGGAAATGTCTTTCAGGGATAAGTTTAAGTACACTGAATCCTGCCTCACAGGAGAGCACTCAAGATACTTCCAGTGCAACTTCTCCACCATCTCCCTGTCCTTTCCTCTATAACCAACCTCAGTCCTGTTAAGCAGCCACCAGTTCCATGAAAATCACCCCTGGATGTTCGCTGTGCTCAGAACCCCACGTGCTGCTGGGCAGTACTCACTGATGGCAGGGAGATACGAGATAACGTGCCTCATAAGACACACCGGGATGCTAAAGCCTCCTGGGCCATCTGGAGAGCTTCCTGTGCCACAAGGAGCGATTGCGCTATCCCAGCGGACCTGGAACAGCAAAAAGAGCAAGAGACCCACTGGCCAGTGCATTCCAGCGCCCTGTGCCCAAACCCACACCGCCTCCTGCAGCGCCCGGCCCAGCCCCAGCTCCCCGGGCAGGTGTCACACCACAGGCCGGGTGCTCGGCGAAACGCGGTGCCCCTCCCGACCCCGGGGCAGAGGAGCCGCTGCAGGGATCCCCCCGGCACCGGGCGGCCAGGGCAGCAGCGGGCCGGGGAGCCCGCACAAACCGCCCGCCTGCGCCGCCGCTCCCTGCGCGGGCCCGCCNGGAGGTGAGGGAGAATCACAAATCACAGGATATCCCCAGCTGGGAGGCGCCCACCGGGATCAGGGAGCCCAGCTCCTGTGCGCAGCACAGCCCAAGTATCCCACCGTGCGCCTGACAACGCTTCTTCACCTCAGTCTTGGTGCTGGGACCACTGCCCTGGGGAGCCCGTTCCAGTGCTCAGCCACCCTCTGGGTGAAGAACCCTTTCCTGATATCCAGTGTAAACCTCCCCTGACACAACTCCATGCCATTCCCTCGGCTCCTGTCGCTGGTTGCCGGGGGGGGATCAGTGTCCGTCCCTCCGTTGCCCCTCATGAGGATTTTGAAGACCGCAATGAGATGTCCCCTCAGTCTCCTCCAGGTTGGGCAAACAAGTGACCTCAGCTGCTCCTCATAAGACTTCCCTTCCGTACCCGTGCCATCCTTGTGACCCTCCTTTGGATGTCCTTTTTTATATTGCGGCACTCAAAACTGCACACGGGACTCGAGGTGCGGCCGCACCAGCGCAGAGCAGAGAGGGACAGTCCCCTCCCTTGACTGCTGTCAGTGCTGTGCCTGATGCACCCCAGGGCACGGCTGGCATCAAGCAAAGCATCACCAGCCGATCTAAGGAGGTGATTGCCCTGCTCTTGTCCCTTCCATCGCCCCCAGTGGCCATCCACCTTGTGACACCTCCACGCAGCACGTCCAGCCTGCTGACACCCGTGTGGAAGGGGCAGAGGCCTGAGGAAGTGGCACAGAAGAGCAGAGATGCCTCTCCTGTGGGAGGACATCTGATCCCTGGTGGGGTGTATCCCATCCCATGAGGTGGTCATATTGAAGTGAGGAAAGCATCTAAATTCAATGCAGAACGACTGCAATACAACTTACCTGGACCCGATTTATTGCATTGAGCATAGCTCCTTATAAATCTCTGGGGTCTTTTAAAAGTTAGTTATATTACGTGACTGTGCTGCTTTGCCACTCCCCAGCACTACAGAGCTGTGTGATCATTGTACCATTTTTGAAACCCACACTCTTGATAGGATTTTGAAACACTGGAAAAGGTGCCGTAAAAAGAGCTGCCAAAGGTGTGGGGGAAAAATGCTTAAAATAGTTGCAAGGTCAAATGTGTGAGTAGCTCAAACTTAGCAAAAGAAGAACACTAGGTGGTGACTTGGCCATATCATATAAGTGCCTGTACAGAGGGAGAAAAAAAGCACAATAAAGCTCTGAAGTTTGTGAAGGAAGGTTTTAAAAGAGCCTTGGATGGATTAAAATACGTAAGACACAGCTGTGAGTCTGACTGACCACTGGAACAAACTGCCAACAGAGCATCTTCACATTAAAACTTGGTGTTTTTCAGGGACATACCATTTTAAATGCAGATTTAACCTCAAATTTCTGAAAATCTGCTGAAAAAATTCTGAAAAATTCCTGAGCTCAAGAAGTAGATTTTAGATACCTTCATATCTATGGAATACAAGGTAAAATTCCAGATATTGTATCCAGAAAAGCTCAACATAATTTGACTGCTTCAGACCTAACAGGGCACCTGCAAGATGCTGAAAGACAGGTTGGTGTGTTGGAGAAGGTTTCAAGGAGTAAGAACTCTTCTTTTATGTGCTTGTACTAGCACAGGTTCATGGAAAAAAAATTTCTGCCATTCAAACTGAAAGAAATAAGTTTCCAGGTTCATTTGGAAGCTTGTCCAGCAAAGAAGTGCCCTTGGTATAGAGGCAGGGATGACCAGCGGATGATAGGGTCTTTTTAAACTGTTACATTTTTGAAATTAAAAAGAGTCATTCTGCCAGCTTCAGGCACTTGATGGTGTGACTTGCAGGAAATAAATAAATTATAGCAAGATTTGAGGTAATGAATAGATTTGCAAGGTTACGCTTTTAGTTTAGAAATATAAGCAGGGCACCTAAAGGCCAGCCTCTCTGTGGTGCTCCATGAATATACTCTAAATGTATGAGAATTTAACAGAAAATGATCAAATATGGCTTTGGTTTGTCCTATTACCAACAGACAGGGTGGAGCTGTAGAGAGAACAGCCCAAAACTAGCCAAAACAGAATGGAAAAGGAAATCTGAAAAATTTCATGTAGTAATCTTGCAATCACAGAATGGTTTGGGTTGGAAGGGGCCTTAAAGATCATCTTGTTCCAGCTCCCTGCAGTGGGTAGGGACACCTTCCACCAGATCAGGTTGCTCAGAGCCCCATCCAGCCTGGCCTTGAAACCCTTTGGCACACGACAATCCCACCTCCTTCCTCTCCACCACTGGCTTATCTGGACAGCTCACTCAAGCCAACTTCCCAAGACATTCTGTTACACAAATGTTTAATCTACTCTTAGCTTCCTAATACCTGTTTTTCTCAGCAGTGAGTCTGACCAAGCAGGATTGTCACTTGGTGTCTGGGACCCTGAGCCACCAGGGCTCTATTATTAGACAAAAGCAGTTTTCTGATGATAATTTTAGTCTCACAAAGAACTGCATTTAACAGTAACGATTTCACTTCTTTTTTCTTATAAAATTTAAATTGACCATCCATATTAAAAGACAGAAATAAACATTTAAACCGTAGAGAGATCACAGTTTAGGAATGCTTCAAAGATATTTTCATACTAAATGTTTGTTTTTGTTTCCTGTGCATATAATGATACAAATAAGAATTTTTAAATACTCTTTTTCAACATGTAACTTCTGTGTAAACTGCTAATAGAGTTCAACAAATGAACTGAAAATATCACAAACATTCAGAGTTCATTGAAAATATGTAAAATAATATTTTCATTGAAATAGAATTGACTCAACCTACCAGGGTGCCAGAATGGTGTGCAGGTAGTTATTATTGAACCAGTTGTTTATTTCCATGCCCAACAGCGTGTGTCTTATTTGTGTAACCACAGCCTGGTTGTTTTGACATGAGAACAGCATGAAAATGGCTGGAGGCTGCTTGGCCAGCAGCCACGAGTCATGGCTGGTTACAGCCATGATGTGCATAGGCACAGTGGTTATTCCTCAGCAGCTGTACTGCAAATAAACATCTCTTGTTTTCTTTCTTTCTTTTCCAGACTTTCCAAGCTGTTCAGTGCTGATACATGTGATGTGTCTGTGACTTCAGGGATTTTAATGACACAGAACCCCTCAGAAAACGTCTATAAGGTAGAAAGTGGGTCGTTGAAGTTAAGCAAGGAGAAGTGTTTAAAAGGCTGAAATTACACAAATTGTTTCCTGTGGTCATGCTCATTTAAAGCACACATCTTGGCTTTTAGAAACATGTGATTGCATTGAGTCTGGCTTATCCTTAAACACTGAGCAGACTCGCAAATCTGTTCTCAGGCCCTGGATGGAGAGCAGATTTGCTCTCTCATAACTTAATTTGTTGTATCATTTGGGTGTCTGCTTTTCAAATTAGTTGAAACACAACGTTAATAAGAATATAGGAGAGTCCGAGACAGAAGGGTTATGTATACCTGCTACAGGGAGGGAATGGCAGGGAAGGAAAGCGAACTGGGTGTGATGAGGAGATATATAGAGTTGTTATTTTTGCACACTGTAGATTTATTCTTCGCTCTTACTGAACACGTACACATTTAAAGAACATGATGTTACAAGGGAAAAGAATAATTAGGAGATACTTTCTTTTAGCTTCATAAGCATCATTTTCAAAAATATATATATTGAATCCAGGCTATGGACACCACTGAATGAGCAAATTGATCTCATAATTGTATTTCTTAATGGGAAAACTTAATGAGGCACTACGATGTAATTTAGACCTCTAAAATATGATGTGGTAAAGCCTAGGATTGGTAGCTAAAAGATACAGATGTTTTATGTGTTTTTTATTATCAGATTAAAAATGTTCCTTTTTCATTCCGGGAGCTGATTAGTAATGAAAATAATACAAGATGAACAATTTTGCAGAAAATTGCCTTGTCCTGAGTCAATATCATGTTGTCAGAAGAAGTCAGACAGTGCTGGGGAGTGTATGAACAGGATCCTTGTATTGTGTCTGCTTGGCTTGGCTGAGCACAGCCAGACGGGGTCACAGTATTTCCGCAGCACAGGCAAAAATGGACTTGGGGCTCTGTAGCACAAAGTCTTTCAGGGGATTCCTTGTGGCTCCAGGCTTTGAGGAATGGAGAGAATCCGTGCAAATTTTGGGAATTAGAGCAGTGACAAAGTGAGTGGGAATTGCTGCTTTTCTCTGCAGCTGGAGCTAGCACACCTCTCCTAAAGCAGCCACCACTGCAGGTCTCCTGAAGCCTGCCCTAGCAGGTTGTACTGCACAGGTCCAACACTTTGCTGGTTGTTGGAGACAAAGGAGACTCAGGATGTTGTTTATGTTAGTTTTCAAACAGTTGGTTGTTTCCTACACCGGGAAGAAGGCATGGGAAATATACAAAACTCGCACAGGAATGTTTATCACCCTCTGCAGAGGTTCACGCTGTGACAGCCTATTTTTTTCTGTGCATAAAAACCTGCACCAGTGCTTTTCCATGTCTGGCACAGGCCTTCAGCTGAGGTCTGCCCACTCTGCTGCAGTTCAGGAAACACTGCACGCTGGCATAGGGCAGAGAAACGAGGTCCAGGGTGGATGTCTGTGAGAGGAACTGAAGGGTGGTGTTGCATAGAGAAAAGGACATTCAAAGGAGACCTAATGGACAGAACAGTTTTCAAGTGTTTAACAGACAGCTGCCCCAAACAAGGACCTAAACTGTGAATAGTCAAAATCTCTGATTTGAGGCACGAAAATAGTCTTTCCAGACCTGGAATAAAGACACTGGAATAAAGCTTTGTGTCAATCTAATATTCTTGTGCTACAATTTAAAAGTGCTACAAAGTAAAAATCAGTCTCCTGACTTCTCAGTTTGTTGTAGACCATAAATAACATGCAAGATCAGAACAGCATAATGTATATTGAAAATAAAATAGCCTCTTAAGAGTCTTTCCATTTTAAAATTGATTTGTGTAAACCAGCCATGTTGAAAATAAGGATTTTTGATATGACAGTGTTCCTTTGGAATAATCTTTGCAAGGACATTTCCAGGCATACATCTTCAGAGAAAACGATATCTTCTTTTAAATTACACATCCTTGTAACTGTGGTTAATCCAGAACCAAGCTGATACACAAATCACATAATTACAGATATTTAACAATATCTTGTGAAAGAGGTTGTTCAAATCTTCATCTTTCTGGTAGGCATCTGGATTCCCTTTTCCTTGTGCCACCATATATACACATCTTTTCTTCTGCTCTGTAAATGTTGCTTTGAGAACCCTTTCCTGTGCCTGTAAACAATTCAGTCCTAGGTACTTCTGCCTCCTACTGATACATTTTTCCTTTTATGTAACTAATCTGCAAAAGTACTTCTCTGATCTTTGCTGCTGCTTAGGTTAATCCTGCATTTCTGGCATGCTGTTGTCATGCACCGTTTTCTTTTATGCTATTAACAGGTACAAGTGTTTTGAGATAACAGTGTATCAATGAAGATCAGTGTAGCTACATTTTGTGCTGATAACAATATCATTGATATCTAAATAAAATGTTAATGAGGAAAGGCAGACATGGAAACGGAGATGACATCTGTGTGCGAGTTACATGAGCCTAAGAATATTTACAAACTGAATGAAGTCATTACTTGTTTGGAGTTGAAGGGAAACTTTGACAGTAATTTGCAGTGGAGCCAGTATTCTGACTTTTCTTCATTTGACTTGGGTGAACTAAGTTTCTGAGGGAAAGGTAACAAGGGAAGCAATTAGCATCACACAAATTAAATTGTGTTTTGATGTCTAAGGTAGGAAACACGTAACAAATGCAATGAGCCATATTGAAAATACTCTGAAGTATTACACTTAAAAAGAAGTTTGATATTTAGAGAGACACAGAATTCATTGACAGATAAAAGGAATGAGCTGTGATAGCAGTGTGCATGTTAGTATTTGTTGGTTGCCTTCTATGCTGGCACAACTGTGCAGCTGAGCTGTGAGTTGGATTGAGAAACTGATCCACTTCAAAAGTGTTTTGGTAGGTATTTTTCACCCCATAAATGTTTGGGTCCATATATTTCCATCCAGTGACTGCAGGATGAATGAAGAGCGGTCCAATGGAGAATGAGGAGTCCTTTCACCAGTATTACTTTGGAAAACTTCACCTCCAGCTAAATTTCCATAAGGACAGCAGAGCTTTTCTTACATGGCAAAAGTTTATTTTTTGACGGCTGAAATTAGTAAATCATTGTGAATTTTTTACTCTTTTTTAAAAATTATGTTTGAGAACTGTGTCTTTCTATACTACCTTTTGTGTTTTTAAAATTTATTAAGTGTGTTTGATTGGAAGGAAGCAACTGTTGCCTCTGAAGTGAACTAAAGGTTTGCATTTGCCCAGAGTTTCAGTTTGGTTTTGTCTGTAGTGTCACCCTGTGGTGTTGAGATGCTCTCCTGCCTGTGTGCTGCCTTGGCTGGGGGGATGCCATGGTACCTGCACAAGAAGGGTGGATCCTTCCCACTTTGGAGACTCGAATGAGGGGTACCTTAATGTCATTAGCTAAAGGGTGATGGCAGCTCTCTCCTTGTCCTTTACATAATAACACTGACAGGAACCACTGAACCTCAGCAAAGTGAGTTTACATTTAACATCAAGATTGTGAAATTGCCTCTGTCTGTTGAAAAAAATAAAACCATAACATTGGCTAATTAACATACATATAAATATATAAAATTACTATTAACATTAAGCCACTAATACGTAAGTTAATTTCAGTTGTGTGTGACAATGTAAAATAAAGTAATACTTGCATGTGTGAAATTTCATAACTCCTGGGATTTACCTTGTCTAACTTCACATGCTTAAAAATCAGGTCAGATGAGTTCAGCTCTGAAGGATGGGTTAGTGCTACCAGGTACTGTATGTTGGGTTTTTTAACAGCAAGTTAGATAAACATCTGACAGGAATTACTTCAGAATAATAGGCACTGTTTGGGGTTAGAGAGATGGATATTTCAGCTACATTTTGAGGGGGAAAATGGTCCAGGGCTTGTTGTTTTCTGTGAAGACAGGAAAACCAGAAAGTAAAAATAGCTGAAAGTAAGTTCATTATCCAAGCTTGGAAAACACAGAGGAAAATGATAATCGGGGGAAAGGAGGTTAGGTTTGATGATACTGTTGATGCTATTTCAGTGATTGAAAAGATACTAAAGAATTTCACATGAGTATAGAAAATATTAATCTAGAGTAATAGAGGGAAAAATGGAAAAACTAGTTGAGGGTAATGCAGGCCCTACTTTATGTACTTCCTGCTGTGATCTCTCACTTTTTAGCTGTTACAAAGAATAACAAAATAATATTTCATTGTGCAAAGTCAGCATCATAAATTGGCCAGCACACTTTCAGATTACTTTGATTTTGCTGGATTTCATTTGTATATTGTTTTATTATTGTTCACATGAAATTGTTTCAAAATCAAAGAAGAAAAAGCCTATGTGGAATACAGAATTTCTGTTGTTAGCATTTTTTCAAGAAGTGGGCCAATACAAAAAAAAGCCATGAAAAGAAAGCAGACTGCTGGATGCTTAGCAGGCAACTTATGGAAAGTGTAAGGTAAGTTTTAACTTTACTTTGAAGCAGATTGTACTTTTAAGCAAAGCTATAGCAACTCCTAAAAATATACTTGGATGCGTATAAATGTACTGGATAAAGATGCAGAGTAATTAAAATGGAAATTTAGACTTTGTGGTAGGTTGTTTATTCCCCACAGGGGAAATGTTTTGGAGGAGCTGGTACCCCATTTAGACTTCTGAGTGCCGCTGGTGTGGCACACTGAGTGTCGTCATTCTGCTTCCACTTCTAATTTAAGCTCCTTGTCTTCCAAGCTTTCCTCTGGTTTAATTACAGAATACAGACTTCCCTGCTGGGTGACTCTGGACACGAGCTTAGCTCCAGTACTCTTGTTATTCTTCAGAGGACACTGTCCTTTCTGGTGGCTGTCCTTTCTGCTGGTGAAAGAAGGAGCTAAAAAGGGGGCTTGGTGCTTCATGACATTTAGATGTTCTGAACAACTCCCATTTCCTAAACGGATCGATTTTGGCCCTGTAAAATAGCATTTGGGGAGGATGGTGAATGCTTCTCAGTCTATGCTTTTCTCCTTTTCACAGCCTCCTCTCTGCTCAACTTGTTTAGTACAAACTCTTTCTCCACATGCCTTTATCACCGTTTTTGCAAAAATCTTCTGTACAGCTTGTGCTTAATAGAACAGTCGTCTTTTATCTCTCTACTTCACTGGTTCTCCATCTGTTCTCCATCCAAACCAAAGCTGAAAATTTGTCCTCTGCTTTGCATAAATCTCTTCAGCACTTCTTCCAGTGCTTTTATTGCTTTCAATTTTAACTTTACAGCCCTGTGATAGACACTAGATAAGATAGCTCTGTACTGTACTGCTCTCCTTAGTCATTACCTGAAAACTAATATTTCTCAATTGTTCAACTGTTATCCATTTTTTAGTGTATCTATATGATTGAAACACTTGTTTTCAAGCACATGTACATAACAGCATATTCATAAATGTTGGAGCAGTTCTGTTCTTTAACATGATACAATTTTAACTGATATCTAGTATTTTTTCCTAAGCCTTCCTATAAACTTTTAAATGTCCAACAGGATAAACTGGAGTCCTTGTTTGTTACCAGACTATTTGTGCTGGGTGATGATGGCACCTTTAGATAGATTGGCTCCTACTTATTCTTTGAATCATACAGAAGGGAAAACAATGTCTCCAAAATATAACAGACCCAGAAATTCATTAAGCAGCACAGAATTAAGGTTTTTAATTTTACAGCCAGTTACCCCCTGAAATGAATTATTTTGTCATCTGAAAGTTTGTCCTTTTTTAGCTCCACCAAACAGAACCAAACCAAACTTTGATAGCTGTTCAAAGAATCTCCTTTCATTTCTGATCTCCCCAACACTCCGATTGTTTTATATAAGAGTAATGCATGAAAAACTAAACTGATAATGTGACAGAATGACAAAGAAATGTCTAGTTATAAGTTCTGAGGCATCTGTAATGCCTGGATACTTGCTGATCTCTGCTAGTTCAGGTTTTCACCTTCCCAGAGTTCCCCTGTAACATTTTCTGTGTTTTGTTAGCTTTGAGTGGACCAAACTATGGGATTATATCCATAGAAGAAAATATTTGTGAGAAAAATTTCATTGTAGTTTTTTTCCTTTATTTGAGCCTAAGTAGTCCTCTAAAATATATCCTCCCATCATTCTAGTTAGTTATAATTAAGTTTTATTTTGCTTGGCCATAACATAAGCATTGTAAATTCCCAAGACTTATGAGAAACAAGGATGTTATTCAAGGGTATTTAGAGGATTAGAAACATCTGCTCCTTCGAAATGTGCTGTCATTTAGAAATCCGATCATGTCTTCCCTCACCATGCTATGTCTGTGAACCTCTTGTGTTACTTATTTGATTTCAATGATTTGTGCTGATTTCAGTGAAGGAAAGTACAACTTAAATAATTTTTTTAAAGCAATAGTAATACAAATACCCATTTGAATGCAATTCTAATGCAAAGAAGCAGGAAATTCAATTGAACCCAATAACTATAAAGTAACTGATGTGTTTAATACTTAAAAAGTCACATTTATTTGTTGTTTGGGTTGTTTTTTTTTTTACAATCAGAAATGCTTCTTGAGGCTGCTTAAAAAGATCTTTGCAAACAAGGTAGTACAAATATATTCTGCTGTATTGCATGCCTGTGGTTGTAGGTGATTTAGAATGATGATTCCTTTGTCCCCGGGAGGATACTTGCATGAAGAAGACATTTAATTCAATGAAATGAAACTGTTTACTTATTTCATGAATTGAAACTGTTCCTTATGAGATTCCTGGCTGCATCACTGGGATGGTACTAATGCCAAACCTCCAAACCCATTAAGGTCCTTCAGAGTGTAGATCTACCATCTCAATCCATCCTTTGTATGGGGTGAAATATTGTCACTGGATTTTAGTATCTGTGCCCTGTGAATGAGCTTGCTGTGGTTCCCAGGAAGGGAAAAAAGACTCCCAGGAGTATTAACAAGACCCAAAATGCACAGTATGAAAAATAGCTCCTAATAGTAGCTTAAGTAAGTATCCTTCGTTTTCTGTTTTCCTGGCTGTACAGGGTGAAGCAGGCATGTCTTTCCATGGTTCCAGCAGTTCGAAATGCCCTTGCACACATGGCTGCTCACTCTATGCTTTATCCTCTCTTTGCATTTCAATGAGGAAAATTCCTCAATGAGTTCATTAAGTTCTTCCCTTATGCCTATTTCTGTCACCATAATCACGATAGTTTAGTTTCCATGGATCTGCCTGCCTGACTCTCACCTGCATCTGTATTGCCTCTTGTCTCTGAGGGTGAGGTTCACCTGGCTAAAGGTAAATGTTTGTGTTCAAACCAGTGCCCCTTGCTTGCGTTTGCAGTCAGTGGAAAGGAACAGGCACTTATTTACTTATTTAATAGGAATACTTCACCACGATCAGGTTTAGAAATCTCTGTTAGGGCGTGAATAATCTGCCATAGAAGTACTTTTTTGGACTGATCGTGCAGGAGTGTAGATGAAAGGTTCAGTGTAGACACCTGCATTTAGCCAAATGTCATTTACATTCAACGTCTTTGATCCTCAATTTATCTTGCAAGATCTTTTCTTTCTTTTCTGTTGCATGTATAAATCTACATGCTGTGTAAGACACTGACAGGATACAGTGATGCAGCCTTTTTAGTAATTGAATATTTTCATATAAAAATTAGGCATTTCTGAAAATGTTTCAGGTTTCCATGGGATCCAGATGGAACAGAAAAGAGCCTGAAGCAATTTTTTTTTCCTATCCTGGTTTTCCTTAATGAATATAAAGGCTCTTTAGTTGTATTTTCTTCAGGTTTTATGTAGACTGTACACCTGCACCAGCTAGATTTGCTTTTACTGCATGGTTTTTAGCATAATACTGGTCCTCCAAGAACCTCCTGACATCAATCAAAGTAGACAATAGTCTCTCTGCTCCAGTCCATGACAGCCATTTATAACAGCAGCTGTGTTCAACTTTTCTGTGGGTCCAATCCTTCAGAAGAAATCGTGAGGCTCCAGCCAACTCGAGGATGTAGCTATAGCATAACCATGCCACAGATTTTACAGTTACAATACATGGAAAGTAGTGAAGACAGCTTGCTAGTCTCTCAGTGTCTGAGACCACAGAATGTCTCTGTATTGTAGGAGAAAAGAAGGTCATTGGGGTTCTTTGTTCAGAAATTATGTCACTCTGCTTGGTGGTCGCATTGGGATGCTTTTTTTGTAGGAGTGACCTCCACAGACTTCTGAACTGTCAGTTCCATCCCTTATGATTATCTCTTGTGTGGCTTTGAATATTAATGGCACAAAGCCGTCCTTGTCTGCAGTGAGCACAATCCAAGAAGAGCCTACAAAAATCAAGCAAGAAAAAGAAAATGAGTGCACTGCTCTGGTTACGTAAATGTAGAAGCACGTTTTTAAAAGTCAGCGAGCACGCAGGCAGAGCAGGGTTTCTTTTTGTGCACTAAAGCCTTATTACACTAATGACATTAAGGTCTGACAATCCATGCTGAACACACCTTTGTGCAAATGCAGTGGGGAGCTAAATGAAAGGTCTTGCAAGGTTTGAGGCATTTTGTCCCTTAATTTCAATTACGTTCAAATGCAAGGTGCATCTTTGCTGGTTCTAATAAACCATGAGTATCTTCATCTTCTGAAAACTCAGCCAGTCTTTCCATGCTGACTTTTGTTCTAACAACATCTACTTCTGCTTATCCTTTTCACTCATCTGCTCTACCCAAATCATGAAGAGATTATAAAAACTGGAAAAGTTGGCAACAAAAATGATTGTGCTGTACTTGTTCTAGAAGGGAGTAGAGGTTTCAATCTCATTACTGTCAAACCAAGATTGTTCAGCATGTTTTCAAATTCATATAGCAAACAGAAGAAAGTTACACCTTGAAGATGATTTACAAAAGCTTCTACAGTAAAATTTCTTGTCTTGTAATTATTTATTGAATCTTCTCATAAAGAGAATGAACAAAATATAGATGATATTTTTAACCCCTTTTTTTCTGAAAAAAGAAAAAAGAGACAATATTTAAAAGTCAGATGACATCAATACCATTTAGATTCTCTTTCTGTATTGCATAGAAACTGAAAATAAACCTGCCCCCACTTTGTTTTTTACTTTTCTTAGCAAATTGGCTTAAAAATGAAGCTATATTTATTTTCTTTAGTGATTCATCTGGCTTTCTTTTTGGCTGGATATTGCAGTTCTTATAGAAAAGAGTGAATTCTCTATTTATTTTTTTTCGGTTTGACACTTTGTGGAAAAAAATCTGTGGCAACCTAAAAGCATTGTGGGAGCCCTTATATGACACGCTTTCCTTGGAGCATGTGATTCTGTCATTACTGAGAGGGGGCATTAGCTGAGATATGAGGGAAAGAAAGTCCTGATAGGTTCTGTGTTGGGATTTTAGATTTGGGGAAATAAAACTGTTTTTGAAATGGAACGTGAAAAAAGGAACTATAGAAAATCCAAATGAAGCATTCCTAATTTTTGTCAGTCATAACAAAGCATGCTCCTAGAGAAGGTAGATCTTCCCTCCCTAAACTACTAACAAAGCACTTTTCCAGGTTGGTTGTATGTTGCCGTGTCACCTGTTACATCATAAGAAGATTGTCTTTCCAAACCATGAATCTTTAATCTTCTGCTCTTAATACTTCCTTTCTAAATCTGGACAGACTTCAGATTCTGTGAGCAGTGGGCCTGAAAGTAGAAGTTCCACTGTCTGAATGCATATTACATTGTTCATCAAATTGATGAAGCATATTCTTGTGTCAGACTCTGAGGACTTATTTTTGTCCATTGAAATACTGGAACTTCTCAGTGTCATTGATAACACTTGCTAGGAACCATATCCCACAGAATATGTCAATGGAAAAGCCTTGTGCAGAGTGTAGTACCCTTTTACTGTGAACAATGATGATGATGATGATGATGATGATGATGATGATGATGATGATGATGATGATGATGTGCCAAAAAGAGAGACTCCTGTGTGCTGCTACCAGGGCACTACACGACAGACTATATTTAGCACAGGTAATGGTATTACAGTCCTGGACTTAAAGTGCAAACAATGAGGCCGAGCTCGTTGCTGTTCTAACTCTGATGATCTTAACAGCATTGCTGTGGGCATGAATTTAACTTACAGTTGTGAAGCTTTTCCCTCCAATCTATTAATGCTTAAGTGTTTACTCACAGTAAAAAATGCCAGGCTGTCATTATAATACAAGCATGCTCTTCATTACATCCCCTTTAATTATACAGTATTAAAGGATGGGAGTCATATTTTTAAACTTCACATTTAATATTTATGTCTTGTGTCAAAAGAAACTTTTCGGAATACAAGCAATACAGCCAGAACTGAATAAAGAGCTACACAACCACTTCTGCTCCAAACCTTATAATTCTGGAGGATTTTGGTGAGTTTTAGAAAGATTCCTATTTCAGTTTTTCTTTTTGCTCTAAGTGTACAGACTCAATATCAGAAAATCTGAGCAGAAAGAGGGACACATTAGGATGATTCTGAGACATTATCTTTTTGATATCTCTGAAGTCTAATACATGAAATTGAGGTGTTCTGGCATTAAATATTCAACTGTTCTATAGAGCTGAAAATAGATTTTCTCTGTCACCTTGTTTATTATGGGCATTTCTTTCCAAAAGCAAGAGCTGGAAATACAGGCCAAAAATGGTGTCCTCCTTGCCCTGCAGTGCTGCATCATGTTGCTGCAGAAGCCTGCTGGGAAATAGCTCAGGTCTCAACAGCAGGTAGAGCTTTTTCAAATATGCTTCAACTGCACTGCACAGTCAAGGAAGATTCCTGACAAAAATATGGAGCCTGCATATATCCTTGTCTTCTGGAACAACTACAGAAAGAGGATCATAGTAGTCCGTGATGAGAAAAGGCATCAGAAGCATTACAGAGAAATGGCTAAAAAATGTCAGTGTGTGTGTGTTGCTGAGAAGATGTCACACAGGAACAGACAGGGACAAGGCAATTCGGACAAGGCAAGTCTGGGGCCAGAGTTCCCCTTGTGGCATCTGTCATTATGAGTTAATCAGTGGTGGGTGATAAAAACGGGAGATTGGCAAATAGGAACATGGAGCTTCATTTTTTATTTTACATTAAAATAATCCCAAATTCTACTTGATACGTAAGTATATATATAATATTCTGAGAGTGAACTTTTCTCCAACCTATAGTCTATTGTCAGGGCTGAGACATGCCAGCAAGGATGGGTGAAGCAAAATGGCAAAAGGTTTCAGGAAAGCAATTCTACTTTCAGGTAGCACAGTGTACTGATTATCTTCTCAGCCTTCCTTTGCTGAGGCACCTAACATACTGCTCTGCTAATAGGTAGTTCTGCAATTACTTAGCATTTAAATGATTTCAAGAGACTTGGCTGTATTTCAGACAAGGGAAAACACACACTTGCAAACGAAGTTAGTTAGCTCAGTTTACTAAAGTCTGGGGTAATTATTCTGTCACAAATGCCTCTTTTATGCTAAAAATCTCAGGTGAAACCAGATAGCAGAAATAAAAAGAACATACCGTGTTTCATTTCAATAACAGGCAAATCAAACAGCTGCTGGACTAAACTCAAATGGATCTTGCCATCACAGAGGAGAACATCTTTTGTTTCTTCAGTAACTGATCCATTTGAAAAGCTTTTCTTCATATGCATGTATGTAAAAGAAAAGATCTTGTTAATGGCTTAGACTTTGAGCCTGAGTTCTTATAACCATTCCTCTGCTCTTACTCTTTTCAGTTCTTTAGTCATTTTGCCTTTCTCTGTCTTTCCTGCAGTTTATAGATGACATCATCATGCAGGGCTATTCTAAGCACAATCTCATAGTCCCATGTGAGGAGGATGAAAATGCCTCTTTGGTTTTTGCTTTGTGAGCTTCTGCAGCTCAAAGCTGCCTCAGCCCTGTACATGTGCTGTCCTGGGGTGGGCATCTGTGTGTCTGTGTGTCCTCCCTGCCTGAAGCCAGCTTAGTGGAAGGGAATGTATCATACCTGAAATAACGTTGTTCCAGATGCTGCCAGAGTAAATGATACTCTGCTCAGTTTCAGCTCTATGTGTGGGTGGGTTTGAGAGCCACTGGGCAGCTATTCCACCCTGGTAAAATAACCTCAGGGTTATTTTGGCACAGGGAGTATTGCAGAGAGACTGGACATAGGAACAGTCTCTCTGAAAAGCTGTCACAGCAAGGTAGCTTGGGAATCCTGTGACTTGCTTTGAGAGAGGGAGTGTATGGATTTACAACCTTGGAATTTGCTCTGAGATTCACTGAAAGAACACACTTGAATATAAAGGTGGCTTGATTGTGCTTCATGAAATTTAGGTGGCCCTGAAAATCAACATCTTTGTGTTTCATCATTCTGGTTACTGCAAGGTGCAAGGACAAAAAATAGTTGAGCTACTATGGTCATGGAGTGGATATATATTTGAATTTACATTTTCCTATATGCTATCATTTGAAAGTCCTTTTAACACTGACAGTTCTAATGACACAATGTCATTATGAAAGGGATGTGAATGGGGACATTTTCTTCTAATAATGTTGCTGTCCTTTGTCCTGTGAATTTAATTTTGTTCTTTCCATGCTTTCTCCCTGTGTAGTTTCATGTGTTATGTTTTGCTTTGTTTCTTGTTCTTTGGCATCTTTATGTTTGCAATACCCCCAGATTTTGCATATTTGTTATGAATAAACAGTTATTTACCCAATTTCTTAGACCCTTCTGTTTTGTACATTCGAAAGGGATCCAAGTTAATGTTTCAGAATGGGTTGAAAGGATCTCATCTATCCTAACTCCTGTTCAAGTCCTACCCTGTCTGTGTCTGCTTCACACCCTTGAATCTTTTTTGCTAATGTAAAACTTACAGTTGAATTAATTCACAACTGCATCTTCTCTTTGTGTGCACAGTCATCTAACCTTTGACTAAATAAATGTCTGTTGCAATGCTTGTCTTCATTTCTAATTGTGCTGTCTTTAGACAGTTGCTCTCTGTGAACGTGTGCTTTTTTGCTGTGTAACAACCTTTCCCAATCAATCCCTTTCACTTTTCTGTACACAATATCTGTGCTGTCATGCAACCACATTGAATTCTGTAAATCAGAATGTCTGCTGGCTGTTGCAAATGTCTTTTCCCCCACTCTGCTATAAATTGCACATGCAGATAGTCTATGGCTGATTGTTTGTTATTTATATATTTATTATGATTGATTTTATACATAAGAACCATAAAAAATGTCTTTCCATTAAAAACGTGAACTTTCCAACTTTCAAAGGTTTTCTCATCTTTTTTCCACATTCAAAACAACCAGAAATTTGTTGCTGCATAATTAATAAAGGACATACCTAAGGAATACATTAAGGAAGTACCATTTTCTTAGTCATAAACCTATAGCAACTTTTTGTTACAGCTGTAACTATATAAGAGAAGTTCTTTGTAATTTTTAGGTATTTCCAAATTATGTAGTACTATTTTCTGTTGAACCTAAACACACCTGAAACTCAATGAGCTGAATGTTCAGCAGTGAGTGTGTGCTTTGCACAAGCATTGCAAAGGTGCTCTTTGCCTGTGCAGGTATTTGTGCAAAGCTTTGTCACTGCTGCAGATTGTGGACTAACATCTAACAACTGTTTCATTTTCCTGGGTTCAGGTTGAAATAGCAGAGTTTCTTCAAACTGGAACTTCAGTTAATGAATTATACAAAAAAAATGGACTGTAAATGATACAGGCTCATTGCCTTGACCCAAGTGGTCCATTTTTCATGTAGATATGCTTCAACTCAAGAATTATCAGAAAATATTCCAGTTCTGTCTCTCTTGACTTGGAATCAGTTGAATGGAAATGTATACTCAGGATGACTTCGTTCTAATTTGTTTCCTACTTAGCCTTTCATATTACTATTGGAACAGCCATTGGAAGACATTTTTGTAGACACAAAACTGCACGACACCTATTTTTTATCCTAAGCAGTTTTTCAAGTCCAGACCTGAAAGATCAAGTCTCAGTTGTTTACCTTTTATCACTTGTGGTAAAAGAGCTGTTTTGCATATGAGCTATTTTCTCTTTGTCATATGCTTATGTTTATAATGATAAACATAATCATCTTACAAATTTATTTTTGACTTTTTGCAAAGTAAAAAAAACCCTGATCTTCTGTCAGGTCAAGAATCTTTCTGTGTTATAATCTTCTAATTATTTAGCATTTTTGTTTAATGCTTAGTTTAAGTGATGATAATGTTCCTTCTTTTGGAGGAATATGTTCACACACGTCATATCACAGATTAACTGATTTAAACCTGTACCTTCTTGTGAGGCAGGTAGCTCTTAGTATCCCCTTTTTATAGATGATCATACCATTACACAGGGAGCTTAAGAGATTTAGTCAAGGTCATGGAAGTAATTTATGACAGAGTTAGAGGTACAACTAAAGCCTGCCTTAGTGCTTCCCACTTTCATGCCTTAACTCAAAGACAATTTTCTAGCCAAATGTAGATTTAATCTACCTCTTCCCAAAATCATGTCTGTTTTTGCTATGTTGTTATTTATCTCCACTAGGAGTCAGAGGACTTGAATTTCCCAGATTAAAACCCCTTGTGTTAGTTGCTTTATCCTACAACAAAGTTTATTGGTAGACTAAGAACATGTTAATCACAGAAGAAACAAATGTATTTCCACATACATGAGTGTATATTTTCAGATTAAGTTTCTTTAGCCAACTTCTTGTAGTATATCAAGTCCAACTCTCCTTCAACAAAAATCCAACAAAAAGGAATGGTCAATTCAATAATTGTTTTCCTTCACCCGTGTCAGCCTGCCCAGATCAGATTTTATAGCCTACAAAGGGTGTTCTGGGCAGCAGCCAGCCCAGCACAGCAGAGTCAAACTGCCTTTCAAAACTCACATTTTGGATTACAAATATGTATGAGAAAAAAAATCATTTACTAAGGCAAAAAGATTCCTGAATGAGACGTTGCACACCGTATGTCTGTGCAATAAATGAACATGGCTTCTCTCCCTTTTTTGAACCCCACTGAGCAGTCAGCTGGAGCTGGTTCTGCCTCTTGACCTTTTCTTCATTTGTCTTGTATTTCCTAATGCACTGTCTATGCTCCCCTGCATGCTGAGATCATCTTAATGAACTTAAATTCAACAACTGATGAAACAGTGAAGTAAATGGGAATGTGCTACCAGTCAGAATTGTTTTTACTGACACTGGGTTAGTGATAAGTTGACGTCTCAAGGTGTCTTTCTTGCCCATGGATATCTAGGAATGTAAAATGTTTTTGAGATGAGACCTGCCAGTTGTGTGCCCAGTGCTGCATTACCTGCTGCAGGAGGTGCCTCACTGATGTGCCCACACACTGCCTTTGTTCTTTTCATAACAGTATTGTATTTAGGATTCAAAGACGTCTTGTAGTCACTTAACATGTACAAAAGCAGAAATTTCATCTCTTAATCCTGGAATATATTTCTATGCACTTTATATTAGCTCATTCGGTTAATTTCAATTCTGTGTTTTGGGTTTTTTTTATTCCAGGTGTTAAATAATAGTCATAAATTTACAGGTGTGAAATCCTGATCCTTTACTGAAAATGTTACTGACTTTATGTCATATGCAGATTTTATAAGCATAACTCATCAGATCATTAATGAAACTTTTAGATTAGCCTGAAAATCCATCATGAGAAAATCCACTAGTAATTTTTTCCATTTTCTGCTATATTACTATAACTATTACTGTCTCCCTTGCAGCTAATTCCTCAACCATCATCTTTTTCTTCTATTAATCCCTATTCTCTGCTGTTGAACAAATAATTTCCCCTGTGGCATGATTTCAAGTACTGTACTAAATTACAGGTATTTTAAATATTCTTCACCTCCTTTGTGTTGATAATCTGTTCTTTTATACAGGAAAGGCATCAGGTTAGTACATGCATTGTACAGTGAATAGTGCTGTAGTTTTCTAGGATTCTGTTTTCATTCTTTTAAACCCTTGATTTCAACTGTGTTGTGCTCCACTGGTGATTTCAGGTTTGATACCTTAGTAGCCGTTAGTCAGCTTGCTTTTACCTTGTCCTCATATTCATTGTGCAGGGTGAGAAAAAGCTAGCAAATTAGATAGATGTGGGGTTTATCTCCCAGAAGACAATGAAAAGATACTTAAACAGCTCAGGAAGAGAGCATTGAAGAGGAAGGAGAATTACCTTTTGCCTTCAGAGTAGTGTCTCGTGCCTTGAGCAGCATTGCCACAGGCAGAGTTCATTACGTTTGGCAGCTTGCACTGCTCCCCTTCCCTGTCATTATTGCTACTGTTGCTGTCATTCCTGCCTGCTTTTTGGTAGATTCTGTTTTTATTGTGGTGGAGATAATTGATATCTTTCCTTTCCTTACCCTCATGTGGGACATTCCAATTGCAACCTTAATTAACCTGGCAGAGAAGCATAAGCCTGTAAAATGTTTACGCTGGAAGAGATCTGAGGTGCTCAGAGGTGCTTAAATCCCAGTGCAGTTTGCATTTATAGGGCACATCAGCATTCCAGGTGACACCATGCTGGGATTTCTCTTCTCCTGGCTCCCTGTTAATAGTTCTGAAACTACTGTTTCAGGTGTAGTGTCATCTAAGACACCTTTTGTGCTTGTGCTTCCATGATCTTTATGTATGATCTTTACTTTCTTTGTGCAGTATGAAAACTTGGCTTCATTTTTGACATTGCATGTTTCTTTCCTTTTGCATCTGCTTATCCAACAAACAAATCACCTGCTCTAACAAAAGGAAATGTGTCTCCACTACAAACCCTGCTTGTCTGCTATTGATCAGTTTCAGAACATTGTTGACAAAATGTGTTCATTACAAATTCCTCAACCTTTGCTCAAAATGTTATCTATGCATTAATCACACTTTCTCTTGACTACAGCAGGTCTTTCTTTTACAGTCATCCTAAATCTCTTCCTTCTAGATTTCAGGATTGCTGAATAGTTTCTTACTCCAGGGAGCAGTCATATCAGCTTCCTCTTCCATCATTTTCATGACTTACTTTCTATTGCTCAACCCGAGTCAAAATTGCCCTTTGGATTTCAGAAGGGTTCATGGTCTTATTACAGCTCATCGTTGCAGCCTGGTCTTCAGTCATTTTACTGTGCCCCCCTTATATTCCTCTTCTTTATGTCATGTATTTCTATCAGAACTTTACTGCCATATGTTTGGACCTTTTCTGTTCATCTTCCAGATACTTGTAAAAAAAACCTGTTTATTTTGTAGCTGACCTTGGCAATAAAATTTCCCATAGTAAATTGTATGAAGATACTATGAAAGTACAAATTGACTTGTATACAATTATTGGTGAGTGCTAAGAAAAGAAAGTCATTGTGACTAATTGCTGAAAAGATATGATTTCCTGTTTAATTATGCAATATATGTTCTCAGTGATAAAAACTTTTGACATCATACTTCTTGTGAACAAAATATAGGAATTTAAAGATATTCTTCATATTAAGATGAATCTGATTCCTCCTGGAGAAGTTTGCCTAAATGCCTTTAATTTGAGATCCAGATTGGCTTTATTTCCACTGTAATTAGCTTTTGAATGAGTCTAGTTTAAATATTCTGCAGCTGTTTCTTTTCTGGGGGAAGAGGATGATAAAAGTATCTTTTTGCAAAATGAAACAGAAAAAAATCTGTGACAGATCCTCTTTTTCTTTTTTCTTTTTATATAATTTCTTCTTGCTGCATTTGTCTGTCTGCCCTCCCACATTCCCCTGAATCACGAGCCTGTATGTGATGAAAGAGCAATAATATTTGCTTTTCAGGGTTGAATGATCAAGTTACCTCTGGTGGCTGAATGCTATTGCAAAAGTGATCGTGCAGTGACATTTCCAAAGTGTGAATAATTGTGGTTTTCTTCTATGGCTATGGGCTACAAAGAATACAAATTCTGGTAACAGTGCATAGATGACTTCAGAGAAGTTACAGGCAGGCTTGCACTAACAGGATAAACAAAAGTTTTGAAGACTGTTAAATGAGCAGACATTGTGAATTATTAAGTAATAAATGTTTGGGGTTTTTTTTGTTTTCTAAGCAGAACAGGAAATACACATAAATATGTCAGTAACACTTCTGCACAATAGTGTTCTTAATTGCTCGTTAATTATTGCTACATTTTTATCTTTTATACTCTCATTTTATTTTTTAAATTGCATAAATATGGTTATGCAGTTCTGATCATTATATTCTTTAGTACAATAGATTTCTCAATCAAGACTGAGCCTCTGCTGTGCTGGGGATTATAGAGACACTTAAGAAGACATGCACTTGGCACAAAGAGCTGGAAGATAATGGCCATATTATTGACTGGACTGCAGTGTTCCTAAAGCTTAGAATGTTTTCCACTTGCTGATATTTATATCATAAGGCAATAAAGCTATTTCCTGACTTTTTGCTCTGTGAACACAGAGTCTGGCTGGAACCCACAGCCCAGCTGGTCTCTGAGATCACAGTGCACTAAGCAACTCCTGAAGGAGGAACAAGGTTCAGATGTCTGAATATAAACTAATCAAAACAACTATTTCTCTGAAAATTATTAGCTGCCTATGAAGCAAATATTTCCCTGTCTGTCTGTAGACCTTTCTGCCAAGTCTATTTTTCATTACTTTTTGGCATCATGCTGTGATCCTGTTAGATTTCAGAAGAGGGGCTGAACTATACAAGGCATTAGTCAAGACTTCCCCAGGAAAGCTGTGTGTGTGGGAAGGCATTAGTGGCACTTTTTCTGAGTCATTGTAATGCAGTGCTAGCAGTGCTTGCTGCTGGCTTAATGTGCAACTAACCTGTTCAGATAAATAAGTCGTCCTTTCTAAATGTAGTTTATCTAGCAGTTTTAAAGAAGCATTTAAATTTTCTTGTTGTTCTTTCCAAAGAAAAAAAACCAGGTTAACTAATCCTTACTTCTTGTGCAAGCACGTGCATAGCGACTTCAGATCTTAGATTTATGTTATGTGTCACAAATAAAACTTCTCTTGGGAAAGGTTAATCCAATTGAATCCTAGAAACAGGGCTGCTTGCTAAATAAATAAGTTGACTTATATTAAGAAATCAAAATTAATTTGAACATACTGGAGAACAGAAGGGCTTGCTTCTTGGCCAATAAAATACTAAATTATTTAAAAGAGACATGTTGCTTTTTCACCAGAATTTGTATAATGTGTTAATGTTAAATTATTGACTCATTCAGATAGAAAGCTTTGCTTTTATCCAGAGAACCCAACACACCAGAATCTGCTTAAATGCCAAGTAAATGATTGCTAAAAAGTAATGAATATGATTGAATTGAGTCACCACTCCCTTAATGAGCATTTAAGGAGGGGTACTTAGATGTCTGTATAGATTCCTTTAAAGTTAAAGGAAGTAAAATTTGTTTGAGAAATAAACACTTCAGCATCATCACAATGCAGTGTATTATTTTGACATAGTGCTGCTTATGTTGCAGTAGATAAGAATGCATTTGTAATTGGCATCTACATCCTGAAAGGGACACCAGTTTTATCACTACCATCAGCATGTTTAAAAATCTGATCAGTATAATGTCATTATTCCTGTGAATACTATTAAAAATAATAGATAGAAATAATTACCCAACCTACATTCCTTAGTTGAAATTCTAAATGAAGCCAGGAGGAAATTTGCCAAAACAAGGGTAGATAGGAACATGATGGTTTGACATTCTTATATTTATTTAATGAAATCATAATTATATATTGATGGACTGGGGGGGGGGAGGCAGTGTTTGAGGGGGTTTTTCTGGGAAATTTGAAGCAATTACGTGTTTTACAAATTGAGTACGTCCAATTTTGCAAAGAATAGTGTTGAGAAATCAAAGTAGAAATAAGCCAAATTCATGTCATGTCCTTTTAAATTTTCCATAAATTGAGATTTCACTACTTTTTTTTCAGTCTTCCTGTGAGTCTGCCTATCTCCAGACTCTGGATTTAAGCTCAGGTTTAAATTTATTACATTTCTGGTGAGCTACTGTAGCCCCCTATTCATCAGCTTATCTCTGCACTAAACTAAAATACAAGAGTTTTGTAGATTAACAACTCTGGCTCTATTCTGTCTGACAGATGCACACAAAATCAGCCAGTGTCCAAGACAATTGTGCATGATCAAAGAATAAACAGACAAATCTCAGGCTAAGTATCCTCTAAACTGTCCACATCATCCTGAGTTATTGTTTCAATGACAAATTATAATTCCATTTAGATTAGGCTTGATGCCAAACCTAGGTTCCGTTTCTTATGGGTTGATAAGAATAAACAGCATCCTCTTGATTTAAAGCTAAATAAATGCTGGATTGTTTAAAAATGTAGTTCCTATCACAGTATTCCCAAGCTGACAAAATGTTACCTGGTAAGTGACGTGCACGACAGGCGGTTCCTGGGAGCACGGGTAGGCTAAAGAGATCCTCCTCCCATTCCTAGCAAAGTCCGTTATTTCAGAAAGACTCAGCTGTAACTCATTGAAACTGCCACAAAGTCTCTCCAGATTTCTGGATATGTGACTCATTCCCCTTTCACCTGGCAAATTGTTGTTTTTAGGAGAATTCGGTGCTTCTTGGATCACATTGAACTGCACTTTAGGGGATGTTGGTCTGCTGGAAATCCTGCTAGGTGATCCAAAACCACGAAGAGACACCGAGCGATTCATAGGTTCAGCATCCAACGTTTCCAAGGCCACTGAGGAGTCACCTGGGAGCTTTTTTTCATCCAGGTCACTCACACTTGATGAAGAGCTCTGCTCATAACTGGGGCTCTTTACTTCTTCAATGAGTCTTCTCCTGCCACTCGGAGATTGAATAACTGTGCTTCTTGGTATTAACAACTCCCTGCTTTGAAGTTGGTCTTCTGTGGCAAGATTCTCAAAGAATTTTCTTTTTCCAGGTATATTAACAGAGGATTCAAAGTTATAAAACATATTCTGCTTAGGCAATGTTGAAGCATTTTCTTCCAGCATCAATTCTTTGACCATAAGACGCATTATATACCTGTCTGAACTTGAAGATGGAATGAGATTAGGCTCAGGGAACCTCTGCTTGCCAATCAGAATCAATAAGAGTTTATCTGTTAAAAAGCATAGGCCCTTTGGTCTTTCATTTTTTTCCAGCTGGATTTGTTGTATGTGAGGCATGCAGGAAGAGGTTACTGAATACACCAAAACAATATTAGAAGTGTTAGAGGCTACTGCCACAATCTGAGCTCTAAGGTCAAAAGCCATTATATCAGGAACCAGAATACCTGGGATGGTGACTTTTCTGGTGGTCGTTACCTTCCTCTCAAAAGTCACCAAGATCAAGTGAGAAGAATCTTGACCATTTGCTGCTGCAGAGTCTTTGCATTTCAGAGTAATGAGAGGACTGGGATCAGACCGACGGTGGTTTGCAAGGATATGGGTCAAATCCACAGGACCTGATGAAGAAGAAGCAACTGAATCAACACCTGATCTATCTGAATCTATGGACTTTCTTCGTGTATCCATGGAGTATTCCTCATCCACCAGCGCAGGCTGTGAGATTAAAGAACCAGCTTCTGTACCAGAGGGCACATCAAATGCAATGCCTGCATTAAAACCACAGATGTTATCTAAAGGAAGCTCAGTAGCTACAGCAATCTGGAAATCCAGGGTGGCTTCTATAGCGCAGATATAACCTCCCACATCAAAAACTGGGCAAAAGGAGCAGATATTTAGAGTTTTCTGAGCATTATCCCATATGTAGGAGTGCAGGGCACTGCCTATAGCGACTACTAAACGATTACCATCCTTAGTCCAGCAAGCACAGTGGATGAGTCCGCTGCTTTTGATCTCTGCCTTAACCCGTGTATTGTCAGTACGAATGGCATGCAAGACTGAAGCATCTCGTTTTGTAAGCACAGCCAAGACCTCCTTCTTTGGATGCCAGACACAGCCCTGAGGAAGCAGTGGAAATGGCTCACCAACTTCACAAGTCTGAGAAATCAAGGGCTTTTTCTTCTCTGCACTGCTATAGACCAGCTGCCAAATGCTTACGTGCTTTTTGTGCTGAACAGCGAGCAGAGCTGGGGTGTCTGTAGAGCAACATGGACCCCAGTAAAGCCCATGAACATGTTCAAATTGACCAACAATGCTTGAGTCTCCGAACTTCAGCTCTCTGTTTTGGTAGTAAAAAGTAGTTAGTATCACTTGCTTCCCATCTGTCCAGGCAATTCCATGCACAGGATGGATAGCTTGATATAAAGCATTGAGGCCGGTTCTCAGCAGCTTTGCCTTTCCCAGATCCATCTTTTTAGGCTTTCTTTCTAATGGTGGTTGTTCTAAAGTAGAGAATCCATGGAATTCACCTGCAGATCACCATGAGAAAAATTTTTTCTTATGTCTCCTTCCCTTCCTTTCCAGCATCGAGCTGCTATTTTCTGCTAATAATCCAAGAGCCGAAATTGTGAACTCCTTCTCAGTAGGCCTGCAGCTGCTCTTCTAAGGATAAATCCATGTCAAAGCTGCTTTGGCTATGTCTTTTCCTGGGAGGAGTTATCATCTTCATGTGATTGCTAACAAGGTTTAACCAATTACTGTGCGTTTTCGTAGAAGGCTATTTTTAACTCTTCAGTGCTGGGAATATATTTAAAAATAACACTAATACCTTGACCTTCAGTGAATGAAGGTCTTTACCAAAGAGAGAGATCATACACTGGTAAGCCTAAGTATTAAGCGACAGCCTGAAATAATGCCCTGACACTTCTTTCAGCCAGCTTTTGAGGATGAAAGAAGATTTAAACATAACTGAGAACTGTACAAGGCAGATTGCAATCTGTGATGGGCAGCATCTTTCAAAGAGACAAGATCCAAAATGGCTATGAAAGGAAAGTAGAAAAGGGAAATCTTGCTCTGTTCTGTAAGTAGTTACAAGAGAATGAAGGAAGGTGAGATTTTAAAAAAACTAAACACCCAAGCTAAAAACCCCCAAGTACATAGTCCAGAAGCAAAGAGAGCTAACTAGTGATTAGTGTTCATTTTACTGGGACATACTTCCTAGCTACAAATATACATTGTTTTCTTTCTTGGTCTTCCCAGCCATCTGTATCTGAGAGCTGTTCTCTCACTATACAGACAGAATGCAGAGAGGAAGCCAAAATTTCCTGTTTCTCCTAACCCTGCATTTTCCACGATATGTAACATAACATTTTGCAAGATCCTTGAGTTGTCAAAGACCCCAAAGACCTAACCAATGAATTGTGTAACACAGTGGGGCTGAGTGAGGATACAGCAGTTTGGGTGGGCAGTGTTGTTTCAGGCCCAGAGCTGGGTCCAATGGACTGCCTAGAGTGTCTCCATCCTTCCTTCCTCAGCACAGCCTTCTCTGGGGTTAGCTTGGACACAGTGTGCATATGGCTGAGCATAAATAGTCAGGGTAGGATTAATTAACTTAAATATAAGCAACCATTACTATTTTCAGTGCCCCAGGATATCTCAGACAGTCACACTGAGCTGGCAGGTACAGCACAGGACTTAAGAGGAGAGTAGTGCCATTCTGGAGTGGCAGCTGGCAACAGAGATGATCCCCAGACAGTCCCTGGACTGCCTAAGATGGCATTAGAAGCTTATAAACAGGTAACTGAATCCCATCCTCAGCATCTTTGTGTAATTCTTGTTTTGCCACTGCGTCTCCTTTCAGCTTCCATGTAACTTGTGTCTCTTGCTTTTTAAATTAACAAAAAGTGAATAAATTAAACCTAGGCGAAGGTTTTCAAGCTATCAATGTAGTCACTGTGGTTAAAGATGTAAGACTTCACAATACACATTCTGCATCTTTAGCTCATTTATACATTATATATTTGTATATTACCACCTGAGGAAAAAAGAAGTCTTGTTGAAGGCAGTTGGACCTCTGTTGTAAGAATTTTTAATGCCCTTTTTCCAGGTGTATTTACTGAGGATGGTTATTACCACTAAAGAACTGCCAAATTGGTGTAATTATATCACATGCTCATTCACAGCTACCTTCTTCTTTCTTTTGTGAATTATTTAATGAAGATTACATTCAAAATAAAAACTTCTTTATATTCATCAAGAACAAGCCAGCAAGGATGACTGGAATAGTAAAAATAAAAAAGCTAAATATGCAGGTTAGAAGATCCCTTTTTATGCAAGACTTGTAAATTCTTCAGTCCCTGTGCTTATGGTGAAACCATATTTTTCAATTATTTTACCTTACCTTTTGTGGCACAGATGCCGCACTGCCATACCTATTTCACTAGGAGTTCTGACTACTCTGTACTTCCTCCAAATTGTAGCAGGATTATTGTTTTGTAATATTAGTGAAAGTTTCTTACCCATGGTAGTTATAATGAATAGATTGCATTAAGATACAATCCTAGCAGCTCCATAAATTGATGGAGCCTGTATAATATATATTTGTTTTACTTTAAAATAATGGTGTTTCACTGCTTTGTTGTCTTCTGGGTGTATTTTGCTGAAACTGATAAAGCTATTCTTTGGCACAGCATCTCATCTATATTCTGCACCACTGTGCTTTAAATATCCTAACAAAACTGTGTTGCAGCTAGATTCTAGCAACCTAAAATGTGGTTTGGATGCAGAAACTTCTGCCTCAGTGTGACTAAAATGCTCGGATGTTTTGCTGGAGATAATGTGTATTCTGCCAGCTATGCTGACACCTTGAGAGCATGGACTGACTACTTGTGTGGAAGTCTGGACTTCATTTGCTGGTTTGTTTTTTTTGTTTAATTTCATCATCTCATAAAAGCATCTGCTCTTCAGCAGTGTCTGTGACATAATCAGACTGTGATACAACACTGAATATGTGAGGTTTGCCAGTAAGAGAATCATCCTCAATTTTGTAATTTATGTCATCTCACAAACACTGAAGTCTTGAAAAATATTTGCAGCAGAGCTACAGTGAGATTTTCATCTATCTCTGAAAGCTTTAGGAAATAGGACTTCATCTGAAATCATACTTATGACACACATGTGAAGACATACTTTATCTGAAACATACTTATTTCTAATTAATTATCTGAGATACACAGATATAAAGATGGCAACATCCACCAAGTTCCACTGGCATGGTGAGTCAAGAAAGTGAGCTGGGGAGTCAAGTAAGCATGAATTTGCTGTGGCCTTTTCAGAACTCTCTAAGGCTCAGTGTTCCTTAAAATCTGCAGGGTTTAGACACACTGCGAGCTCTGTTCTGTAGTAATTGAGTTTGGTATAACATTTGAGAATCTCAAGGAAAATTTCCTCTTGTGGTTCTGGTGGGAGGCAATAATGTGGGCAAGAAACTTCTCTGAGAACAGGATCCTCTGGTACTCCTGTAAACACCATATATGACAAAACTCATTTGAGATAAGGTTATCTTTCAGACTGTATCTCAAAAAAACCTGTAAATAATGGAAGACTTGTAAAATATACAGCAGGGAATAAAACCTAAGTTATGCCATGATTATGAATTTAAACAAGTTCTACTGGGGATCAAAGAAGGCACAAAGTGAATTAAAGAGATATCGAACTTTTGTTTGGCACAACCTCATTTTTAAAAAACAGGATGAAAAAAGAGAGGAAAAAGCAAGTTCCCTTCATTCAGGGATGAATGTTTTCTGAAAATATTTTTTCATTTTTCTGAAATGCATATTTTTCTGAAAGAAATATATAAATAATATTTCTCCATCACCTTGGCATGCACAAATCTCTATAGCACACACTCAAAATAAAGGCTAGTAATTGAAAACTGTGCTGGTAATACCACAGTTGGAAATCTGAGACACTTCAGTGAGCAACCACAGTTTTTACACCTTCAATGAGCTAGATTCTGATCTATTAGCATCTCTGTGCCTCTGATTAACTCTGGTGTAACTGAGATCAGAATGTCACCTGTGGCTTAAGCAAGGTGTTTCAGCTGGTGGCACCTTGGCTTCCTGCAGAGTAATTCCAGCCAGCCAGTCCTTGGTGCTTTGGGGGAGATGGTTTTTAGAAGTTGTGTGTTAAGTCCAAAACTGAACACTGAGTTGCACACAGCTGCCAGTTGGTGGACATAAGTTCCCATGGGTCATGATGAGTGTTGGAAAACTAATCCTGCCTTCATCATTGCAAAGGGTGAGCTGCCTTTTCTTATAATACTCATTTATATTGATGTTTTTCCACATTGCTCTACTTGCTATTCAGGGAAACAGTGAATACTTCTTGTGTCCAAATGGATCAGAGCTAATGAGTTCCAGGTTCTTAAATATATTTATCTGTCTATTTTTTGTCCAGTGGGAGATTGGTATCTAAATATCTCTGTGGATATGAGTTCAGTGCCTTGCTGGAAAAGCTGAATTTCAGACTTAATTTTCTCCTTTATTCATGGTAAAATAACTCTTCCAGGCTAAATCTTGCTTCAAGTTAATTAAATGGATGTTAATATTCCTGGTGACTTCAGAGGAAGAGAGATCCAGCTCAATATGTAATAAAAACGTAAGAGTCATAATTTTTCTAATACTAATTTAACTCAACTTTATGAAATGTCTAACACTTCATGGTATTTTTACTTCAAAAGTATTTCTATTTAAAGCTACTCACCATGAATTCACCAATTTAAGTAAATCTGTCATTTACTTCAACACTTTTGGGAAGCTTGAGTATTTATTTACGTAATAAAGGCATACTAAATATCTTTATTCTTTCACACTGACATTTCTTTGCCTTGAGATCTGATTTTAAAAAGTAGTTATCTGTCATAAGCTAACTTGAACAGAATGTAAAAAATTATGCACAGTTAATAAAGAAACAAAATACGTAATCTGTCAGAGCAGATCCACTGATCCAAGCCCTGTAAATCAGTGCTCTTCTGACAGGGATATGTCTGTGTGCTCTTCCTGCTCTCAGAATAGGATTTTACTCACCAGCCACACGTTTTTGTACATACATCATGTAAAGTGGGAAACACCTAATGAAATATTGTCATTTTTACATAAATATATTTAGGAAATAGCTAAGAAGTTTGGTTAATTGATAAAAAACCACAAATGCAAATTATTGTGCGAAAGCAAGCCCCTCATCTTTCCTATGTGGGCTACATTCAAACTAAGGAGATTTCAGGCAGGAAAGTCACTGCTTCTTTTTAAGACTATTTTTTTCATATGTGCAGAACCTTGGTATTTCCCTTCTCGAGCAACTGCCTGGGCCAAGGGTACCAGGCTGGCTTGATCTGTTCTCTGTAAATAGAGGCACCTAGCATGGGGACACATATAATGGACAAGACACTGCCACAGCAGACAAAAGTTTTGCCTCTTCTTGTAGAAGTTTATAAATTCTGTGAGCTCATTTCCACCCTCAGGGATATGCTGCTAGATGGCAACTCTCCAAACGTCATACGTGTATAACTGACTGCAGTGACCTCTCTGACACTGGACCTTGGCTTCTCTGAAATCCCCCTGGGTCTCAGGAAAGGCACCAGAGATGCTCCAGCACATTATTCCAACCAGAGCTGTCCATCACTCTTGCAGGAGTGTTGTCAGCGGCTTTCTTGATATTTGTGGCTCTTGGAACTCCCTTTCCTCTGTAACAGAAAGGCAAAAATGCAATTCCAACTTAGCAATCCAGCACATCTGGGGGAGTAGAGTTGTCGAAGCAGTTGTTAATCACCCAAGCCTTCCCTTTTGTGGTTTAGAGTGAGGCTCTTGTAGTTCACTGGAATGGAAAGAAGAGAACCAAATCTTTTCAGAAGGACACTTCCTTCTCACTCTCATCAAGGGCTTAAAGATTTTCTGGCCTTCACAATGCTAAAGCAAAAGTAGTGAGCAATTAAGAGGGAAAGCAGGATGGTTATGCAAATATGGTCACAGAGAATGAGACTCATTGCTCATTTAATTGTAGGTGTGAGATTCATCCCACAAATTAATATTTCTGCATTGAAGTAGATATGTATAGCTGCCTACATGAAGGTAGTGCCCAAGATCCCACTAGGCAACAGCATGGAGCCTCAGCTCTCTAACATATCTCTGCACATACACACTACAGTTGTCTTAAGTCACACCCCTGCTTCCTGATTCACTTAAAAGCCATTGGTGAGAAATAGATACTTTTAGGACATGATTCATTCCATCCTAAAGTACCTAAAATAGATTAGTAACTCTTGCTTTATGAGTCTAGCTGAAGTACTCGGATGGAAATTGGTATGGACAGATGAATGCCAAGGAATGGTTGCGTAGTCATTATGTGCATGTCTGTTCTAACTAGAACATTTATCAATTATCAGCCCACCAATACCTCTTTCTAGAACTACATGATTCCTACCCACATCCTTCCCACTGCTGAATGCCCTCTCTGTCTCAAACCAGTGTTTTTTGACTTAATGCTCCCATATGTACATGCCAGTCTCTTATGCATGCTTTATAAAGCAATCGGGTTTTCAATAGAAACTCCAGCACTTATATTACAAAAATTATACTGGGCAGAAGAGCATGAAATGTTCTTTAGGATATATTTCTGTCTTGGCAAAGAGAAGGAATGAATGATCTAATGGGTCTTTTTCTTCATAGGCATTAAATGTATTTGTTTTTGAAGATGCCTCTTACTAGTACCGTCTTTTTTACACGATGATGTAAATTTATACCCTTGAAGTGATATTTTTATAAGTCCCACCAGACACATCAGATAACTTAGGAACCTTTTGTATGGCTAAATGCTCTTTGCCACAGAGTTCATACTCAGTTAGATCACTCTCAATTGAAAGTCCATTGAGACTTGAAGAACAAAGGATAGTAATATTTTTAGCAGATTTATATGTGTCCCAGCTTGATAAGTTGAAAAGGTCGTTAAACTCTGTCAGCTCTGGGAAAATAATTTATTATTGTAAAGGAACTCAGAACAGCATGAGCTGGACATAATCCTGTATCCAAACTGGTTGGTTGATAATGTAGACAGAGTCAAACTCTTACCAACACCTGTTTTGGAAAGTGCACTAGAAAGCAGTATATCATAATTGATTACTTCTGAATCATGTGCGTTCTAGTATCTATTCAGGCAGTTAAACTGTGGTTGAGAATATTGATTGTGAAAGATTGTGGAGTCTCTCTTATTTTGCTTGATGTATGGGGTGTGTTTGATGATGACACTTCCAATGCCCAAGATAGTTGAATAGTTTGCTGTTGCTGGTTCTACTTGGGACAATTTCAGAAGTATCTGAAGAAAGCAGATTCCCAGCTGTATTTGTAAACCCTTGTAATAAAACACCCTTAACTTGGTCTCCCATAGAAATGTTCTTGCCAGTTAGACTTCATAGGATCTCCCTACCTCCCTGATATACGCAAAAATATCGGTGAATGTGTTCTAACACAAACCTGCTAATTAAAATGAAACAGTGGTAATATTGTGCTGCTATCCACCTGCTAGTTTAGGTAGTTCACCTGTAACTGTCTGTGTAGGCTGAAACTGAGCTATAGTGGATGATGTTTTTAATCCACAGCCCTTAAGATAGCTGAAGCATTAGCTGGAATTATATTGAAGGTCCTGTGAGGTCTACATTTTTACTGAAAGGCTGTGATGGTTCTGTTTTGGCCCTCTTTTTTATCTTAGGTACGGCCTTCAAAGGTAATGGAAAATAAAATTAAAAATACTTTTTCCTGCTTCCCTGGTAGTAAGGATTAGAAATGTCTCCACTTGTTCAGTTTAAGCCTAAATACCTGTTCTCCAGGATTCAGCCATCTTGACTCCATAGGTGCACAACCTGAAACGGCTGATTCAGCCTTGTCTTTCTCTAAGAGAGCTAAAGGCCAAATGCTGGGTCAACCCTGATGAGGAGCTGAATACCAGAGAGATTAGTGTTTGTGTTTCTCCTAGAGATGAATGTAAAAAGTCTGAGGTTTTTAGTGGCTGTCACTGATCTGTTGACACTTACCTGGAATTAAAGTCATCCCTGGAGTATCACAGAGAAAAACCACCAACTTTTTACAGTCTTTCTGCTCTGTCCTACTTGTAGCTGCCCTGGTATGTTACAAGCTGCCTCTCTGGCTGCTAAACTTTTAGTTATAACTTCAGATCATTTTGGTCAGGAGGTTCTAGAAACTCATTAAATAGTGTTATAATTGCACATGCAGAATGAAGGAAAACAAATACAACCTTAATTTTCTGAGTCCATTAGCCAGCTCCCTTGATTCATTTATCTGGAGGACTGAGAATGCCAGTTAATTTCATTTCCACAGTTACATTTTCCAAAATCATTGAAAGACTAATCAAAGGCTTGTAGCTAATGTTTGCGGCTTGTTTGGTTTTCTCCTGTTGTTTGAACTGCTTCCAATATGTCTTGCCAGTGACATTTCTCCACCAAGCAGAATAAATACCAAAACTATAGAGAAATAGTTTTACTGAAGAAAGCAGCAAATGTGTTGCCCTGTAAATGCCACTGACGTCCTTCTGTAAGTTCCATGGCAAGGAAATGACAGAGCCAGAATAATTAGTTTACTGAATAAATGCAATATATGTAATTCCTGTACTGTCCCACAGTTTGAAAGATAGATTTACTTACATTTTTTTTAATCCATTTTTTGCTATGAAAGATTGGGTGGAAGAGAATATCTAATCCTCTTGGACTGCCTGCTTAAGATATTGTTATTATTGGAAATTTTATTTGTGAGACCGCACTGCATGACCCTGAGTTTAGGCTCTGGGTCCTAGGGTGTAACGTGCCCTCTTTTATTTATGATAAAAGAGGATCTCTTCCCCTGAAGTGTTTGGAATCTAAACAAGGTAGAATGATCATTCTTGTTATATAAATTAAATACTGAGACACAGAGCAATTCAGAGCATATCTTCAATTCAGCAAGCTGCCTTCAAAAGAGTAGGCAGTGAAGCAATATCACTGCAGCAATCTGCATGTGTGATAATTAGTCTGGATGGATGCTGCAATTTCATATTTATATTGCATCTGAGGTGCTTGCTAGAGTATTAGCCACTTTGGAGCATTGCACATTGCAAACAGATCCAAGGTGATTAAGGATCATGCAGTCAATGCTGGAATTGTGCTTAACCTCACTACCACTTTTTAATTTCCTTCTCCATGTTGCATGAAAAATATTACAGACTCATACATCAGTTCAAGGGAAGAGATCTTTGGAGGCCATATGGTCCAATTGCTTTCTTGGAACAGGGCTGACATCAGTTTGATCAGGTTCCTTAAGGCGTTGTTTGATAACTCATCTTCTGAAGATTTTTTTTATCTATCTGTAGTCAATATTTCCCTTCCACTTGTGTCCATTTCTTCTTGTCCTTTTGTTGAGTATCTCTGAGAAGAGTGTGACACATCCTCTCCACCACCCATTAGGTAGTTGTAGACAGCAACTGAGATTCTTCTCTGTATCTTCAGCAGGCTGAACAAACCCAGCTCCTTCCTTCTCTCCATGTTCTCCAACTACTAACAACATTGGAATGGTTGGGCTTGCTCCAGTATGTCCTTGTACTGGGGAGACAAGTCTGTGAGACCATGAGTCTGTCTATACCCATGAGGTTTTGGACGTGATAAATTACATTAATATCTTCTGGAAGCAAGTTCCATTATTAAGGTCCTGGTCTTCTGGAATTTTTGCCTCCATTCCAGAACATAAGCTACCAATTTCTTGACTCTAGTAGCTGGTGGTGTACGTCCTGATGAGCTGGAGCTCTTCTCTTCCCTGTGCATACCTGAGGTTACCTCACCTGGTCCTGTAAAAAGCTTGGAAGATCAGGTCTAAGACCTTTGTAATGACTCACATAAAAGCATAGTGAGAGAGAATCTGTGAATATCTGAGTTGGGAAGAGCCTGGTGAGAGAGGTGATGGATTTCAAGGCAGTTTTAGTGCTGCTGAAAAAAATCCAGCTGCAGCTTTGCACTCACAGCTACAGCTGCAAGAAGAAACTATAGATACAGATGTGGATAAGGAGTTCCAAGAGGAAGATGAGGATTTGGAATAATTGCTTCAGGAGGAAATTTTATTCTGTTTCGGGGCATTTGGAACAAGAACCAGTTGGAAGGAGGTGACTGTGCTGCAGACCTGTGGTAACCAGCAGTGGTGAGAAGTGGCACATGGAGATTTTTAGGTTTAATCTGTTGATCACATGGCTGTCACTCCGAGTGTGCTGTCAGAATTACCCTAAGCATGTGCTTTGAGAGGAATCACAGATTCTGGCTGACTCTCTTTTGTCAATGCTCGTGATGCACAGGAACATTCACAGTGACACGACCTGCTGAGCTCTGCAGGCTGCTGTTTGTTTTGGTCAGGGCTTTTTCCAGTGTGGTGCTGGTTTTGCATGACCTGTACACTTGGGGATTAAAATTACTTGGCTGCACACGTTGGTTCACCGAATGGAAAGGTCAGAATTGGTAACACTTTTTAGTTTGCTTTCACAAACAGTGTTCATAGAACACTGGTTGGGTTTCAAAGTAATGCTGATTCTTTATCCATGGATGCTGGTGAGGGGAATGTGTATTGTTAGGGGGGTTTTGTGGCTTCCATGAATTTTTGCATTTGTAGAATTTGTGCTTTTCGTTTATGGCCAATTTAGTGCTTTGCCTTCCAGGGGTGTTCTTTGTGGTCATATGGAATCTATTACACATGATTTGTAGATCCTTTGTAGATTTTAAAAACAATGAAGAATGGGATTTCACGATATAGGAACTATGAACTAAGTTAAAACACCCTAAAAATTTGAAAACTGTTTATCTTCCTAAAAGTAGAAATGCATAAATATTTTGTAAATAGTGCTGGCTGTAAGGGTTTTAACTAAAGAAAATGGGATATTCATCTGCTAAACTTTGAGGTTTTGGGTTTTTCTCATAATGACTGTGGCAACTTGTCCTCTTTGTGACCACTGAGTAATCTTAGATGTTGGAGTCATCAAAACATTTGGGAAGGAGTGTTGAGAGAACCCCCTGCTTTTCCAGACTGCTCTTTCTGTTGCCAGGATGGAAAAAAAAACGTGCTGTGGGAAGATCTTGTGGTAAACGACTGTTCAGGAGATGAGCTTTACAGAGCCCTGGAGAGAGAGACTACAGGACTTTACCCTTGATACAGATTTGCTGGATCCCAAAGGTGGTGGAGGTGGATGACGTGCAATGACTTTCCAAGAGCATTCTTAATACACTAATCTGGTCTGCTTTCATAATCTGGTTTTAGCCATTTCCTTGGTCATGAACTTTCCCTCTTAGTCCCTTCGTCCTTTCTGTTTCTCCTCCAATTCCTTGGCAGTTCTAAACCACTTTTTCTTGTATTTCAGAGGCTTTCCTGAAGATATGGACATTCCTTGTTTCAGTCTACTCTTCCAAGATCTTCATGTGCTGTAGACTTGTTAACATGTATTTAAGGATCTCAATGCCTCCAGTGAATACTGTGAGGGGGAAAATAACATTATATTTTGTTCAATACCTGTGGTGTCAAAGATTTTTAAAAATATTTGTCCAACAACTTTGAGATACCCTCTCCAGATCCTTTTTTCTGTCTTGGAATTTGGCCTCACGTTTCTTTCCATGGTCTTGGAAATATGAGTGTAGGGGATCTAATTAGCTCATGCCCAAAAGAAGCATTTAGAGTCCCTCCATGGGGCAAGAGGCCACGGGATAGGATGATTGTAGATACAGCATGTTAGACCTAGGTCGCAGCTTAGTCCCTCCTAATCCCATCTTGTGGCTTGTGAATTTTACTGTTGGTGGGGTTTGCTTTGTTATTATGATTGTCAGTCTTCCTGAGGATGCTGTGGTCTGCCTTTAAAGCCTGATACTTGTGATGACACTTGAAGCCAATATTCTGTGATTCCATCTGAACTGTGTCTATTATGTGATTCGGTCCAATCTCCTGTCACAAGACAACTTGGGAACAGCTATTTTCCCATCATGGAGAGATGTGTGGCCTGATCGAAGAAAACACATAATTATAAAAACTAAAATGAACCCAGCAAGGAATAATTTGCTTTTATTCACTGGATTTATGCCTTCTGATGCTCTGATCATCTGAGAGGACACAACGATCTACCTGGAGCACGGATGAAAGCAGTCCTTTCTTGTAAAGTCAAGAGCCCTACTAGGACACCATGTACCTAGAATTTCTCTTTACAACTTGCCTTATGTGCTCAGCTCTTCTTGTGCTGTCCTTGTTGCTCTGTGACTCAGAGGCACCTCTGGAATTAGCAATGTTCATGTGTTCTTGATGCTTCTGTGCCACTTACCTCCTACCTGGCATTTTCCTATTTCTCAAATGCATTTTTAGTATCTTTCTACTGATCAGAAATCAAATGACACTCTGAGATTAGCAATGGAAAAGAATCCCTTTTCAGAATTTGCAGTGTTACAGACCTCTGATAAACTGCAGTAAGTTCCTGCTTATTCTCTACATGCTACCCACAGATGCAGAATTCACGGGAATGGGAGGCGGGTGAAAGGAATCCCTGTTCAGTCCTCATTACTGCTTCTGAACTCATGTGAGCTCATGATTTTCCTCACTTACCAGCCAGCCCTGGTGTTTCAGTGTCTGACCCACAAGGAAAGATAGATACAATGGAGCACCCAGGTGAAAGAACAGTCTGATCAGAGTTGTGCGAAAAGCTGTGTGGAGATGGTCAGTGTCGTTCAGAGCATGGATGCCAGAGCCACATTATCACAATTATGAACCAGCACAGTAACTCCTCAGTTCAGTCATCCTGACAACTGCCCATATAGAAGAAGACCTTTTTTTCCTGAAGAGAACCCAGTTTGTAACAGATAAAAATCCTGAAAAAGCAATGTCAGAGAAGTGCAGGGTGGAATTAGATGGATACAGATAGCTCTTTCAGTTGGAAAACTGATGATGTTGTTCCATTTTTATTTTTAACTCAGAAAACACAGAACTGCAAACAGAACTATTCCATCAGAGGCAGTGGAAACTCTTGAGATTTAAATACGCAGTAAGTTTATGAGGAAATAGTCTATTTCAGGTGCACTCCTCAGAAGTAGTTGTAGCAAGGTTGAGTATGTAATCTCACAGCATGGGAACACCATACATACATAGATTTTCCTATTTAAAGCATGGATATGAACAAGAACTTATAAATTGCTTTGCACTGAAACTCAAGGTCACTGCCAGCCTGCTGGAGACCTGCCACTGCTGCTGCTGTGTGGGGTCACCAGCGGTGGGTACCACTGCCCTGATGCTGCCGCTCACCAGCAGAATCAGGGAGACATTCCCTTCAGCGTGCACTCATAATGTGCGAGCACGGGTGCCTTCCTCCATGGCTCTTTGTAACGGGAAATGCCGACCCTCCACTCGCACTCAGCCGCGTCCCGGTGTCTGGCTGGTTTGGAGCGCGGCGCTTGGTTTCGCTGCGTGCACAGCACGCCTGCAGCACTACCCCCGGTAGCCCCGGCTCCGCATACGCCCTGAGCCCTCCGCCGCTCGGATTCCGCACGGGCACGGTCACACGGGGCGCAAACGCCGGCAAGACCCCCAGGGGAGCGCTCCGCCGGGCACCACCGCTAAAGCGAGCCCTGCCCGGGGCATGGCAGCAGCAACAGCAAAAGCAACATCCCCCTGCACGGCCGTGGGGTGGGGGGCGATGCCGGCGGGGCGATACCCCCGCTGCAAGGCTCTCCTCGTCCCCGCGGCCCCCGGGCGCTCGGAGCGGGGGCGGGCGGACCCTCCCCTCCCGTCCCCGTTCTCCCCGCCCCTGCCCCGCATTGGCTGAGGGCGCTGACGGGCAGCCGGGGCGGCCCCTGCCCGCGGCCGCCCAGGGGCATTGCCCGCACTGGGGGTCCGGCCGCGCCGGAGAGCGGGGCTGAGTCGAGCCGGTGCCGCCATGGGGGTGGAGATTGAGACCATCTCTCCGGGAGACGGTACGAGGCCATGGGGGAAGCAGCCCTGCGGCGCGGGCACCCGGGGGCTCCGGGAGCTGGGGAGCCGCGTCCCCGCCGGCGGCAGAGCGGGGAGCGCGGNGCCCGGGGTCGCGGCGGCGGCAGGGGCGGCGAGGGGGCCGCGGTTTCTGTGGCATCCGCTGACAGCTGCACAGCCCGAGCGCGGGGTCAGCACCGGCGCCCGGCGGGTAGCCCAAACTTTCCGCGGTGGCGAGCCCGGCCTCGCCGGCAGCACCGGCTGTTCGTGCCCGCATCCCCCGGCAAGGCACCGCCGCCTCCGGTCCAGCGTGGGATGCTGGCGAGGGCTGAGGTCCGGGTGGCGGTCACCTTTTCCTGGCGTACGCTTGGCTTTTGAGAGCGGTGTTCTTCTCTTCCTTGGCAGTATAGTATAATTCCGTAAGGTTTTTGGGTTTTGAGGTTTTTTTTAAGAGAATGTAATTTCTAACATACATATGTAGCTGTATAACAGGCCAGATTCATCGTTGGCTGATATACAACCATAAATAATTCGTTCAAGTTGATTGCAGATTAAGTTTCTTGGCCCAGTATATTTCCTTTCTTTGTGTATCCTTTTAAATTGGCTTCTCCGTCTGTGCTGTTTAGCTCTAGAGATCAAATTCTTCTCTTGGTTGCACAGATGTAAAAGAAGAATACTTGTACCCACATAAGTAATGGTACTGAATTGGGAGTAGGAAGGAGGGTGGAATTACCTCATAGTAGTACTTTCTATCTATTAAATAGATCAAGGTTGTCATTGTAAGTAATATGTGATTCCAAATAAGGTTATATGGATTAATTCTCTTGGTTGCAAGTCTTAATTAAAATCAGCTGACTTTAAACACTCTTAAGCCACAGTGAGTCAGTGGTCTTGCGAATCTCTGCTTTTAATTTGGCTTTGATGTGAAATTATGTAGCTTCATTGGCTTTGCTGGTGGTACACTCACACAGCAGAGCATGTGTCCATAAGGTCTGAAACTGCTTTTCTCAGATCTCTGTATAATAGTGCTTCATTTTATTAATCCCTGTTTTACTGGGTGTAAAACAGGGATTCATCTCACATAACTTTTCTCAGGTTAGGTGGCTAGTCTAAAGCAGTCTTCTGGGTTTTCTCTGTGGCCATCTCCAGAGAATAATTCATCTTGCCTTTCTTTGGATAGGTTGGCTTTCTCTCAAAGCACTGCTAATTCTTTGCTGTCAATAGAGGAAGCCCAGGAGACTGGCGTATGATAGTTGCCTATGGTTTAGATGGCTGTGAATTTAAAAGAAATTAATCCCACTTTAGCATGCCATGGTGCCCTTACTGGATACCTACTGTACTGCATTTTGTGCAACATGCAGCTAGGGCTATTCCAGCCGGCTAAGCCAGTAAACAAGGCTGTTCAGGTGGCGCTTGGAAGCACCACTTTGCCAATTTTTGTGTTGTAAATCTTTGTTCGTCATATTAGTCTGCCCTTCACCACTTACTGCTCATGTGGTTTTGGCACGTCAGCCCTAAGGCCGTGGCTTGTGTGTTACTTACTTGTTTATAGCCTGTGAATCACCTGTAATGCAGAACTTATCATGTTAGTTCTGACCAAAGAGCCAGAAAGCCAACTAAGAGATGAGCCTCAGTTTCATAGAATCATAGAATGGTTTGGTTGAAAGGGACGTTAAAGATCATCTGATTTCCAACCCCTCTGCCATTGGCAGGGACACCTTCCACTAGACCAGGTTGCTCCAAGCCCCATCCAACCTGACCTTGAACTGTTCTAGGGATGGGGCATCCACAGCTTCTGTGGGCAATCCCCAGTTCTTAGCTTTCTGTCAAGGATGTTCCCTAATAATTAACCTCATTGATACTTTTAAGTTCTTCTGAACCTGTGCACTCCTCTGGTCAGCCTTGAGAAATCTAGGTTAGCATCTTTAATACACCACTGGCACCTTATTGAGCCTGGAAAGTCATCCCTTAGCTTTTAGTGCCTTTGGAAGTACCTAGAAAAGGTAAAATGGAAGTGGTAATTTCATTTTCCAGTGTCAAGCAAATTTAAGCTTTCTTTCCTTTCAGTATGAACATTTTAGGAGGAGCTACCAAGCTCTTAAAAGAACTCAGTGAACTACTGCTTTACTGTTGCCTGATACTACAAAATTAAACTGCTTTTGTCTGTGAAAATCTCTGTAAAACCATCCCTGCTAATTAAAGATGCCCTCACAGAGCTGTCATTCTTGAGTGAAAGGCATTAGAGATGTGAATACAAATGGATTTTCTCCCAGTGTCAGACTGAGAATTTATTTGAAAAATTACAGCAAAAACATTCTGAGAATTATTAAAAGTTACAATCCATGAAGTTTTGACTGTCCTTCTGCACTTACAAAATGTAAATACATATGTAACGCACACATATATAGGGAGCGTTATCTAAGAAAAATATTACTTGGTCTAAGTGCTAAATAGGAGCCAAGCTGGGACCTTTTACCCAAAACCATCCCATATCTAAAATTGCATATTAGTGATTTGGTAACACAGAGTCATAGAATCATGGAGTTGTAAAGGTTGGAAAACACTTTTAGGATCATCAAGTCCAGCCATCAACCCAGCACCACCACCATGTTCACCATTAAACCATGTCTGCAGATGCCATATGCCGGTGTTTTTCGAACACTTGAAAGGATTGTGACTCCACCACTTGCCTGGGCAGTCAGTGTTTTACAACCCAATGCTTTACAAACCTTTCTGTGAAGAAATGTTTCCTAATATCCAATCTAAACCTAACTCAGTGCAACTTGAGGCCATTTCCCCTCCCTTTTTTTCCTCCACGTATTATCTGGGAGAAGAGACTGATCCCCACTTCACTACAACCTCCTGTCAGGGAGCTGTAGGGAGCAGTAAGGTCCCCCCTGAGCCTCCTTTTCTCCAGGCCAAACACCCCCAGCTCCCTCAGCTGCTCCTCATAAGGCTTGTGCTCCAATCTGTATGAGGAGCCAGTTACATCTACAGCTGTCATGTGGATGTCTCAGGTATCCTAAAGTAACCAAATGGCTCATACCAGATCTCAGTTCAGCATTTTCCTCTTAAAAGATAAACTTGCATATCCAGGTCAATCAGAGAAAATAAAAGAATAACCTTTTATAATTTTAACAGGACGGACATTTCCAAAGAAGGGTCAGACGTGTGTGGTGCACTACACAGGTAAGGCATGCTCTGGATGTTCTCTGCATACCAACTGCCTCACATTCAAGAGGGATTTCCCATTTCAGATGTCTGTTGTATTTTTGGCTTTGTTCTGTCACTCACAATCCATTGGATAATGTTTGGATGGGTTTGCTACGTGTTTCACTTCTAGCTGAGCTGTTCAGGCTACAGCACCTAGGTGTGCCTGCTGACAGATTTGCCTTGGGTAGCATTCAAAGGTGAGAGCTTTGCAGAAGAAGCTGCAGACCTGGTTCATTAAGCCATTTTACTAGCTAATGAAATCAAGCATGAAACAGTCAAAATGCTGGGTTCATATTTTTACAGCCTCTGATCCTGACACAGACAATTAATGATTGTATATATCTTAAAAGCATGTGTCCATGTATTGGCAGTAAAATTCATTCCAGATTGAAGAGATCAATACAAGGTCTGTTTAAACACCTGCTTTATGGACTTGTGTTAATCTTAAGTGGTGTGCTGGTTAATGGAGCTGCTTATGCTGAAGAAGAAAATGTTCTTTAAATCAGTTTATGATGTTATGCTTTGTATGTAGTTATGTAAGTTGTCAAAAGGAGCAAAAATCTCTGCAGTCTGAGTCTCCGACTGGGAAGTTCATTTCAAGAGCTGCCATTTCATGAGATATTTTCCTTAAGAAGCCAACATGCAGGTTATGTAGGGATTGAAGCTTCTGATCTGGGCCTAGGTAGTGAGGTAATGTTTTCCTCTAGGGTTCAGGATGATCAGAGAGTTCTCTCTGGTAACTGTTGCTTTCCTTCAGCTTTGTACTTGCTTCTTACAACTGGAGCAAGATGGGAACATTTTCTAATAAATATAACTAATGAACTAAACCTGTTAGTATTTTCAATAAACTTTTTATATAATTTCAATAATACCACCATTTAGAAGGTTAAATGGGAGTTAGTGCACTGGTTTGAGTGGACGTTGTCTGGGTTTAAGCTCCCCTATATACATTTATATATTCAGAATATTTTGATCTAATGAGGGTTTTTAGTTTGAATTAGAAGATGTTAAATATATGGATCTCCCATTCCAGTCTTTACTCTTACAGATATTTCTCTGTAACTTAGATGTGAAAATAGATATTTTGAAATTATTTTTGTGAAGATGCTGAAAGATTTGTTTCTCTTCCTGTCCAAACTTCAAAAGGTTTTATGAAACAAAATTGTCACCTCCCACCCCTAGTTAGTTCAAGATAAATTTAAATGTCAGAACTGAAACAGGCAAAAAAATTTGAGCCTGGTGGCTCCCACAAAGCACATTTTTTCTGGATAACTTCAGAGAGTGTGAACGGTAAATGTGAAAAGATAACAAGATGCTGCATACTCCTATTGATATTAGATAGTGCCTTAGATGAGGCTGTCGTAAGCTGGCTTTGACATAAAAGACTTTATAAAAACTCATTAAATCAATCTCTAGTGTAAACTGTGCTTTCTCCTTATATCTTGCTGCTGGTGCTGTGCAACCTCTCTTGACTCCCAGATTAGAGCAGATATCAGGGGAAGCTCTTCACCTCAGTTCCACTGCTGGTGCCAACAGTTGTTGGTGGTGATGTTTTTAAATTGAGCTCATGGTGAGAGGATAAAGTGTTTCCTTTCAGTGGTCTATAAAGCATGTGGGTAAGATAACATGCAAGTGTTGAGTTTTAGTTTAAAACAGTTTTATCTGGATCCAGTACAGTCTCTTTTTGTACTGATGAGGTTCCGGATGTGCCTGGTATTTATCTTGGAATGATCTCTGTCTTATTTATGTGATCTTATTAGGCCTCAATGTACTTAATACTTATCCTCACCACACTCCTGTGAGTCCTGCTTTAGGAGCTGGGTAGCTGGGTTATGGGGAAGTCTGCAGAGAAATCCAGAACCTCTGTCTTGGCACCTAATATGGGAGGTAGGAAAAATTAAGACACCTAGGTGCAAGGAAATGATCTGGAAACGCTGCTTTTCAGAGCTGCTTAATATTGTATAACGTATTTAACTCTGAAGTTATCTCCGTACTCAGCCTATGTGTCACTCTGGAGCTGGGCACAGATAGCTGTGAGGAGGTGTTGTGTTATGGGAAGTGAGGGAACCATGCACTGACTGGTCTCCTTCAAGATCCAGAGATTGTTTGGATGCCCAGAAAAGCCTGACCTCACTGGAGTGCTTGGAGCACAGCTCTGAATCCAGAACAAGCAGAGCTGAGAGCCAAAAACACGGCCTGTGGGAGCCCACTTGATGTGTAATAACTGAGCAGTTGTTTCAGACATGGCAAACCTATCCCCCGTTGGCTCTTGCCATAGAAGAGGGTCATAACTCTGCCTGCCACATCCTGAACTGCAGCTGTTACATTCCTGGGGAGAAGAAAGTGAAATTTCCCACTCCCTCCAGTTTAGCTTGGGTCGCTGAGCAGCGAAGAGTGCAAGAGCCATGGGCAAGGAAAGGAGCAGGCAAGAGGGGCGAGTATTTGGTGCAGGCACTCACACAGGGATATGGAAGGAGTTGTAGTGCAATCCCTGTCTTTGAGGATTAATTCAATACCTTTTTTTTAATCCTATGATTTTCCCGTGTGGTGGTGCCAGCTGGACAGGCCATGTAACTTCTTGCAGTGGCCCATCTGCTCTCATATCAGCACACACTGGTGGTACAGCTTCTTAACACAAACTGAGGGTCTAGCTTTCTGTGCATGCATAGAAAAAACATTGCCTGCCCACCAATTATTCCTGTCTCAAAGGAGAGGAGGGGCTAAAATGGGTTTTCTTCTGCCAGAGCACCTTATGAATCTTTAGGGAGACTCCAGTGAGGAGTGGGCTGTGGGCTCTATAGTGTCTTACTTCCCCTCTTGCCTTTGCTCTCGTAGACATGCATTTACCATGTGATGGGAAATGATGGCAGAGAGCATGGACAGGAGGGGACTGCTGGCACTGCAGGAGTAAAAGGCCTGTAGGAACCTCCATTTTTTAGGAGTAAACTATCTGTATGACTTGTCTTGGTGGTCCATGCAGGAAAAGTCCAGAGAGGCTCAAAGGCTGGGACCCCAGATGCTTGGCAGATATTTAGAGTTCTGTTTGCTCGTCCTCCAGGATTTTATGATTCATTGCCAAGGTAGAGATTCAGCAGGGTAGTTTCTAGTCTGACAGCCCTACATGTTCTGGAGGAGTGGGAAGTGAGAACTGGAATCTCCTCAAGATGCAGGAGAACTGTGATTTAGTTTTACACTTCTACTGTCAGCACTCCAGCTATTAGGCTGCTACATGTGGCAGCTTTTCCTCTTTCTCTCCTTGATCAACTGGATGCATAATCTCAGGGTACAGCATGGTCTGATTCCTAAAAGCATTGTGATGCCTTAAGGAACAGACCCAAGTTCCAGTGGCAGCAGGAGTTAAGGTGCAGCCTCACTAGGGAGTGTTTAGGAAGGACCTCTTAGTTTTAGCACATTGGTTTTAATTTTTTTTTCTCCTTAGGAGTAATTCTCAGCTGCTTTACAATTAGAGTAAGATTTTTGGATTACCCTTCAGAAGTACCTAATTGCCCTTTCATAAGATGCCTTAGTGCCTAACTTTGGTCCTGTAAATCACCTGCTAATTTTTCAGCTTTGCACAACCTGATTTAAGTAAACAAATAGATGTCCAGATGATTGCAGAAGATTAGATAAGGGGACTGTGATAGAACATGAAACCAAGTCCCAATCTTAGTATACGATGGAAAAATGTGGTCAGATTCCTGTATGCTTATCTTTGTTAAAAAATATAACAAATATAATAATTTCTTCTTAGCATCCAGCATCTATGTTGAGTCTCAAAAGTTACCTGACAGAATATTACAGTAATGAGATTAATAGATAAGGCAGAGCACTGGCACTGAAATGCATTTACAGCAGCACTGGTTTATGTCATATTTTTTGTCACAGATTTCCTTGAGCAAGCTTCTCGAAGCCTTTGGCAATCTGCTTACTCCTTCTGTTTTCCATCTGCAAAATGATAGTTGCACTTTGTCTGCCTCCTGTAGAGAGATTGCAGGCAGTTTGAGATATGAGCTGCCTCCTTCTCCATGCCTGTTGTAATGGTGACCTAATCTTGATTGGGTCTTCAGGTTACATTGGACTACTGACAGTAGTACAGGCAAACTAATTAATCCTGGAGTGCATAGAAGGAATTCAGGCACTTTCTGCAGTTTTGTTTCCTATGATTTAAATTTTTTGACTCTGGCAATGGGAATTAGCAGTGTAGAATTTTCCAAGATCTATGGAGATGATACAAAACATGACTTTCAGTTAGAAATGCCCCTCAACAAAACCTTCACTGAGAAGGGGTATGCTCTGTCTAGAGACTGTGAGGTAAAACCTGCACCCCAGGAAGCTGACTTCCTTTCCTGACCCTCCTGCTCAATTATGGTGTGTGTTCACACCAGCTTTGTGTGTACTGAATCTAAATCTGCTCATATGATAGTGAGAGGGCAGCTTTTTCCCCAAGTTATTCAGAGTTGACATTCTCTTGTGTTGTCCCATGTAGCTTGTGGCAGAGCTGAATTCTTAAGCTCTTCATCTTTCTACTTGGCCACCTGTAAAACTCTGATTATAACACAATTACCCTTTTAAAGGAACTGATGATAGCCAGTGTTTCTAGTGTGCTGGAACTGACTTATTTGAGTGAGAGTATAAAGACACAGTAAACCATTATTTATTTATTAAACTGGACTACTCAGAAGATTTTTCATAGACGTTTTAGGCTAGGACCATGACCCCCAAAATTGCACTAAATAGATTTCCAATAAAATAGAATATTTCAGTTGGAAGGGACCTAAAATGACTGTCTCTTCCAATTGCCTGACAACATCAGGGCTGACCAAAAGTTAAAGTATGCTGTGAAGGTCATTGTCCAAGTGCCTCTTATGCACTGAAAGATTTGGGGGATCGTCCACCTCTCCAGTGTTGGGCCCCCCACTCAGTGAAGAAATGCTTTCTAATGACCGGTCTAAACCTCCCCTGGAGCAGCTTGGAATCATTCCCACATGTCCTGTCACTGGATCCCAGGGAGAAGAGCCCAGCACCTCCCTCTCTACTTCAATATTTCAATACTAAGAAGTTGATTTTTTTTATTATTTTTTTAATGCTTAAAGTGAAATTCCACATTGAAATAAATGAATACTATTCCATTTATTTCAGCTGAGCTGTAGAAATTCATTCTGTTTTAGGAAGCAGGCTTTTATTTAAAACAGAGCAAATGATTAATTGTTCTTTTCCTAGTGGTCTGAGGACAAATTTGTATCATCTTCTTTTCCCATATATTGCCAGAATTACTTTATATTGTTTCTTTGGCTTTGGCAGTGGTGTAGTGTTGAGAATTATGGTTGTGTCTGTGAAGCTGAAAGCTCTTTATATAACAAAAGCATACTGCATAGATATAGATGAACAGTAATTCATAGAATATGCTTGATTTATCATGATTAAAAACACTATTTTCCACTTAACACAATAGAAATGTAATGCAATTCCCTTGAAATAATTCTTGCCAAAAAGATCTGCCTATTTTTCTTGGATCAAAATCAACCCAGCCTTAAGTGTACGTACTAATAGCCAGAGATTTGTCTATACTGACATACTCTCAAAAAGACTAACATAAATTCAGAGTAACTTTATTGAGTGTCATCTGTTTGTCTGTGAGCATGACTGGATGTACATCAGCCTTGTGCAGGCACTTTGTGCCAGGTGGGTACAGGAGGATGATAGTTCTCTGGCCCCACTTTCAGAAACATCTGTACCACTTCAAGTGGGAGCTCTGCATGTGTAGCTGAGAGGAAAATTGAACTAAGTAAGGCATTTAATCAAAATTCTTTGTCTCCAGGAAGCTGTCTAGCTGGGTTTGGAAGAGAATAGTGAACACTGCAATTAGAACTATCATTAATAAGAATTGTATTGTAACAGACATTATAATTAAGCCTTGAATCAAAGCCAGCTAAATCTTGCTTACCTAGAAGGAACTTAACTCTTTAATCAAGCATGTTCCCAAGATACAGTACACCAGAGGAGTGTGATGTCTGTCCATCTTTTGGGGACTGCCAGTTTTTTGTATTTTTTTATTTAATGCCCTGGTTTAAAAGGAAGAAAGCCTTTTGCTTCTGTGGAGATCTTGGTGGCAGCTAAGCACTTAGAAACATCTTTTTTCATTGGTGGATCATAACTGCAAAAAGTAGTTTTAGTTCTCCCTGAGGAATGTGGTCTTTTGCTGCCCCTTAGAAAAAATTTGCAAGTCTTAAACTCTTGTCAATAGAGATAAGAATTCTCATCTTTGCTTATTTAATATAGATTAGTTATCCTTGGAAGTATTTTAGCAGTGACTTCGGCCTGATAACGATGGTAGTGATCAGAGTCCAGAAGCAAAAGTCTGAGCAGAAGAGATTCCTCCTACACATTTTGCTGCCAGCTTAGTGACTGGTGTCAGGTGTATTACTTGCTCTTTCATTTTGTAAATTTGATAGAAAAAGGGGCTGTGCCTCTTAAAATTGTCACGCAATTAATGTTTGCAAGTGCAGTGAGACTCGCTGTAAGAAGAAGGTATTGATGTGAAATAAATAACTTGATGAATAAAAAGGTTCAGAAATTTGTAAGAGAAAAAGTAGCAGCTCTGGTGGCCGAGTGAGTGAGTTTAAATTGAACATACCAGATTGTTGCCTGATGGAAAAGGATCAGTGTAATAAACTGTAGCCTCAAGTTTTGCAGTTGCTCCTCCTTTGTGTGTTGCTGTGTATGGTGCCCATTGGTCTCACTGAAATCACTTGTGGCATTAGATGTGGGTAGGTGAATCAGAATGTGGATAAGTGAATCAGAAAAGACCTTGAACTATTTCAACAGGATTCTTATTGGCAACCTCAGCTGTGAAGCCTTGATTTAACTAAGAATTGGAAGTCTCTCCCCTGAAGGGTGCTCCCCATGGCACTGAGGTGTTATTTGGACAGCTGCTGATTGCTTTGAGCAAAGAAAGGGAAGGCTTCAGGATTGCCCGTGAACACTGTCTTATATTCATTTGAGAAGAAGACAGGATGAGTTTCACTCTTGCAGAGTAAAGAAGATTATAAATAGATTTCTTCAAGATAGCATACACGGGCACTTTCTCCCCTGACAGAGACTTCTCTGTCAGCATGAGACATGCTGAGTGATTTAGTGACTGCTAGCTTCGATTTTGGAATACTTGCTAACCTTTACAGGATTTCCTTTCATGAAGGGATTGTAGCATCATGCTCTCTTCCTATTGTGCACAGAAATGAAACTGCTAGTGAATAATTAAAACTCCTACTCCTATCTCGCAAAAGCCTTGAAGAAGTGAATTTCAAGATATTAAAAAAAAAAAAGCTCACAAAGCAGATTATCTAAAGTACCAGAGAACTAATAGCCTCTGTTCATCAAGTTTTTAAAAGCTCAGAGCTGATCCAAAAAAGTGCCATCTTTTAGAAAATTAGATTGTTGTTTCAAACAAGGTATTTTTGCTGGATCCTCTTTGCACTTATTTTTAGTGGTCCCAATGTGCCCTACTCATTACCTGTATTTGAGGACTTAGATCTAAAAGATTTGCATCAATTCTTGGTCATTAGAATTCCAGGTCTTTGCAAGAATGGCATCATTTTATAGGAATTTATGCAGCCAAAAATCAAAGAATTGTTGAAAAAACAATTGAAAAAACATGTGCAATGAATAGTATTTGTTAGTGTAAAATGTACCAATGATCCTACATCAGCCAAAGAGAAGCTCTTATCAGCTGGCACCAGTGATAGGCTTGTCTCCCTTTATTGACAAAATAGAACTGACATCACCATATTTACCTCATAAAGAAGTCTAAATTGAGAGCTTAGTTACCTTGGGTTACCTAAATAGTTAGATTATCTTTCTATTGATTAGATAAAGAGCTTATTATGGTACCTAGGTCAGGCAGCTCAGCTAGGCAGGGAGTGTGGAAGGGGGAATATTTTCTTAATTTGATGACCTGTGGTGTCATCCCTCTGCAGTGGATACATGGCAGGGATATGGATAATACAACACATCTCAGGTGTATTACCTGTGCAGCCAGAGACCTCTGCAGGCTTGTGATCTCCAGCAGTCAGTGCTTTGATCCAAGTGCTGCAGGGATGTGTGGGAGATCCCTGGGGAGGGCATTGCCAAGGAGCTCACATGGGCCCCGCTGTTGGCGCTGGGAAGCAGCTGAGCAGGAGGACGCGCGCTCCGCCGCGGGAAGCAGCAGCTTGGTGTTGGCAGGAGTTCTGCTGAGTCCTGCTGAACCAGGGCCAGGGGCTGGGGGGGCTTTAGATGGAAAGCAATAGCTCTCAATTGAGACATATTATTTAGCTTTACTTACTCATGGGCATTGTAAATCTTCCTTAATTTTTTTTTTCACAAGACTGCTGGCTGCAGAAGCTTGTACTCCATTGCACATCACTCAGTGTGAGGGATCTTAAATGTTGTGGCTGTGGTGTCATCAGGCGGAGCCAGAGGATCTTGGTAGCGAAGGCTGCAGGTCCATGTACTTGGGCAGTGTAGTCCTTTATCTCCCATCCAACACCCTGGGACTTCTAAAACTCAGTGTTACAGCTGTGGTTGTGAGGTACATTTCATTTTTAGATCTCCCTCTGTCTCTTCTTATGATATCCCAAGTGTGGTTACTCCTTCCAGATCTTTTCCATTTAATCCTGCATAGTTATTTGGTTCTTAGTTGTCTCTTCCTGCTCTAATTCACTTCCCTTTGCACATTTAATGATGTGACAACCTCGACTTAGCAAGATTGTCTTTTCTTATTGTGTTCTCAGTGAGAAATGTAAGCCTTGTTTTTTGAAGGTGATTTCCTGCTGGACAGAGGAAAAGACCTAATACCTAATTAGTTAATTTTCCAACGGGTGATTGCTACAAAAAAAGGCACTTCCAGATACATTGGTATTATCTGGCTTTTAATGACCAAAATGAAAATATATTTTGCTACTTCCTAACCTGTTGAAGTTGCTGCTGTTGTAACTTTGAAAGTAGCAGCTTTCTGTTGAAATTTTTTATACTGTGTTAGGAAAAAAAGCCCTAAACACAAACCAAACAAGTAGTCATTTGGAAATTACACTAAAATACTATATAGGGATTGCAATTATGGGAACTTACATTTTTGTTCTTTTCTGTGGATAAAATTTGGGTTTTGCTACAAGCAGAGATTTTCAAGAGGGAGGGCCTCATACATTTGGAGGTGCAATATAGCCATATCTAGAGCACATAAAAGAAAATAGAAGGTGAGTCACACAGTAGAAACGTTCCTGAGGCATTGTCATCAAGTGTTGCCGTTTTCAGACTGGAATGTACAATTTTCAGCCTAAAGAACTGAAGTAAATTACTTTATTTGTAAAAGCTGTAATTTTGGAGAAAAAGCCTTTCCCACAGATTTTGTTTTGAAGATGGAGGATCTGAGTCTGAAATGCATAGCTGCTGCCAACTCTATATCTGTGTCACAGGATCATGGGTTGGAAGGGACCTTAAAGATCTCTACTTCCAACCCCCTGCCGTGGACAGGGGCACCTTCCACTAGATCAGGTTGCTCAAAAGCCCCATCCAAAACGGCCTTGAACAGTTCCAGTGTGTGGGTGTGGGGCATCCACAGCTTCTCTGGGCAACCCATGCCCTCTTCCTCACAGGGAAGAGTTTCTTACATCTAACCTAAACCTGCCCTCATTCAGTATAGACTGTTGCCCTTCATCTTGTCACTACAGGCCTTAATGTACTGAAACTTCCAGTATTTACTGTATTGAAACTTACACAGTAAGGTCTCCCTGGAGCTTTCTCTTCTCCAGGCTTTACAACCCCAACTCTCCCAGCCTGTCTGCATGGGACAGCTGCTCCAGCCCTGTGATGTTTTTCATGGCCTCCTCTGGATCCACTCTAACAGGCCCATGTCTCTCCTGTGCAGGGAACCAAAGAACTGGATGCAGTTCTGCAGCCAAGTGGGGATCTCATGAGAGCAGAGGAGTGAGTGAGAATCACCTCCCTTGACCTACTGGCCACACTTCTGATGCAGCTCAGGATGTGGTTGGTTTCTGGGCTGAAAGTGTACATTGATGGGTCAGGTCCAGCTGTTCATCCCTCAGTGCCTCCAAGTCCTTCTCTCTAGGGCTCCACAGGCCATTCACAGAGACAAACACTCTTTTCTGCAGTGTCATGCTGAAACACCTGACCTTGGCTTGGACTTGCAGTCACTCTCTGGCAGTGTCTCTCCACTGGTGAGAGCAGGAGCTGCTCCTCCATCACTCTGCATGGGTGACGAGCTCCCCACACCCTGGTGTCCCACAGAGGCTGCTGGCAACAACTCTGGAAAACTATGGCTGTGTCTGTCCCACTCTGCCAGGGGAGTTCCTGGAGAACACAGACAGCCCCAGCAACAGCTTTCAGTTTATCCTGTTCTTTGAATTTCTTCTGCCATCATTTACATCTCATCTTCAGTCAAATAAATAGCAGGGACAGGTTCAGATGCTTGCTTAGGTCAGTGGGCAGTGCTCCTGCACAGCACAGCTGAGGGCTATCATCTGACTGTGCCCATTTTGTCATGCCCTACCTTTTCCTTCCTGGAACTCAGGAGTCCTGACCTTTTATATCTGAATACAGGACTTCAGAGACTGTAACCATAAGAAGAGATGTTGAAAAGTCATTGGGAGAGGGTGGAAATACCTCATTACAAAATGATCCTTACCTGTGCCATTCAGACTTGTTCTTTGTGAAACCGGTTATAAAGCTCATCTCATTTTCAACACTTTTTGCAATCCCTGGTTGAGAATGTGAGAGTTTTAAATGCATGAGTCAAATGCAAATTCAGAGTTGATACAGTCATGAAGAACTGCCACCATTAGTCCCCTGTGGACAACTTAGCCAAATCTGATCAAAGAGCTACTCACTTCATTCATAAATTGCTTTGGAAAAGGAAAAGCTTTTTTTTTGTTTACTCCCCTTTAAAAGACAGGGACATTCAGAAGGAAAATGCTGTCCAGGGCACAAAGCAAGCCTCTAAAACTTTTGAGGCTAAAAATTCCTTTTGGGCTTTTAAATTCCTAATCTATTATATTTACCTATCTGCTTATCTATTGTATTACCCACCTATATATATTGTATATAGGCTATACCACCTTGGTAGAAGAACTGTTGGGTTTTTTTTGAAGACCTCAAAAAAAGTGTTTGCCTTTTGAGGACAAACAAATTAAGATAAATGGTGGAAAATCACAATGTACTTTAGTTTTTATTAGGTTTTCTGTCTTTCTCTAACCAATCTTGATTTGATTGTTTATATAAGCATTGTAAACAGAATAAGGGCTCAGTCCTTCCCTGCTGTAAACAATAGGGGATTTGATTGTAATGATTCACTGTATTTCAATAAAGTAACTAAAGCTTGCAGTACATTGATTCCCTAAAACTGCAGAGCCATTTCTGAAGTGCTTTCCTAAGACTTACTGTCATAGCACATTCAAAGCTCCTCTTCAGATTCAAAAGTTTTTAAAGCATTGGGGAAAACAATATGTAACAAAGTAGGCTGGACCTGAGAGAGCATGGAGCTACAAACACAGGGGCCAGAGGTGATGGAGAGCTGAGAAATGATTTGCCTTACAGCAAAAGAATAGTAAAATCTTGGGCTGGGATTTTTCCCTGCAGGAGTGTGAAAAGAAACCTTGACTGATTGCTGAGCACCTGTGTACTGCAATGGAGTTACACAATCTGTAATCTTTCTATTATTCAGTCTGTCACTGTAGGACTGGCCCTTTTGGAGGCTACAAAGCATTTAGATGCTGACAGCTGTATGAGGCTGTAAGGGACGTGGTTGGCCACTGTGTTTATAGAAGGCAGTGAGATAAGAATAGCTCCCAGTGTTCAGTGCCTGCCACATTCACTTGAGGTTTTGGACACCTCTGTACATCTTGTGGACAAGTAGCTGTGTTGAAAAAGCAAGGGGCACTAGGGCAATACTTATCTTAGCTCTTCTTTTTCCCTTGAGAAACTGATGTACAATGCAGGCCAAGAGGGTGTCAGCTGATAAAAGTCAGACAAATGCAAAGTGTTCTCTGGGTTTGACTTTGAGGAGCCTGTCATCTGAGAGGAACCGGACACTGTCTGGCACACCATGAATAAACGAATATCCCCAGTGTGCCCTTCCACTGCACCCTCCTCTTGGTCTCTTACTATTCATAGGACCACCTTTCTTCTTCTGCTAGTTTTTTTTCAATGTTTCAACAAGTTATGATAGACTTCTAGAAAAATTTTCTAGTCTTTTTCGTCACATACAAGTTTTCGTTACAGTTTTCAATTACTCATTTTGCAGCTTCTTAAGCATGTTCTAGCAGTACAGTAAGCTAAGACTTGTTTTCAGATTGCTTCCTCAGAGGATGAAGCAGTGGAGGTTTTTAGCACATCCAAAAAAACATGTGAGTGCCGAACTGATTTGAAAATGTTTCTTATGCTGCAGCATAATTGCTTGTCACAGACACTGAAGGTGCTACAGTGTGAATAGGTGGGGCTGAAACAGGGGATGCAGGGACATTCCCAGCTATTTCCTCCTGCCTCTGCATCACTCTGTCCTGTGTCTAGAATTGTTGCAGTGGCTGCACTGTGAACTGGGCTGAAAATCTGATGTGAAAGAAAAACAGGTTGGAGAAGGAGGGAAGAAGTGGTTGTGATGGACATCAGGATGGAAGTGCAGGGTGATGGAAAGTGCAGCAGCCAGGCTTGTGAACTGGCACTGCTGCAGGCCTGGAGATTTGCAGTGGTGTGGGGAGCCAGAACACTCGGGTGGTTGTAGAGAAGAGAAAAGAAGACTTGTCTGTGGGAACAAGAGTGAGTATTTATTTCTGCTTCCTTTTCACATTCCTACCCTGTGCAGTTTCCCAGTAGTGCACAGTTTGGGGACCCTCCCGTAGCAAACTCTCAGTCTCTCCATTGCAATAATGCACTGGGACAAATTTGTCTTGTTAGCATGCTCCATATGTGTAACACTGCTGTGATGAGGACTCTCTAGTGATGCTGTTATTTGTTTATATAAGTGATCTCAGAATACATTTGCTTGACTTTTTTTTCCCCAAGAAAGGAGACAAAAAATTTCCTTCTTGGTACTAAAGAACATTTTTGGTGCACAGTTATTTATTGGTGAGTGGACAGTCATTCCAGGGCTGACATTGTGGTGCACAATGAGAGCATTTTACTTTGAATAGGCAGACAAGGGTCTATACATGGGGAAAGAATTATTGTTATAAATATATTTACTAATACAGTGTGCATGACTTTGTTTAAAGGAAGTACTGTTGCCCTTCTGCTGAACAATTGCAAATTTCAAACCTTTGTAATTAGCTTCTTATCAGAAAATGAATCAATGTCACTAGGTAACTTCTGAGCATGACCTGTATAAACTTGTCACTGAGCAGGATTCATCAGAACTACATTAGCTCCTGATGAAGGTAACAACTTGGATGTCACAGGCACTACCAGGGTGAAGTATTTAAAGAACCCACCTTACACTTGTAGTGACAGTGCTGCACAAGATGATGTGACTATTTTTCCCCCACAAAAGATTCACGGCTCTTGGATTTAAAGTAAAAAAATGGTTTTGCTGAACCTTCCTTTTACTGCTCCTTGGGAAGCAGCATTTGCTAATTTAGAAATGCTTCTTTTGGCCAAGCTGTGTGAGGATGGATTTGATGACAAGCCCCTCATATGAGGAAGGTACTTAGGACTTTTTTATGGGGAGAAGCCACAGCCAATGGATGCTTTTCTCCCTGCTGTTTGCCAGAGAGCTGGGAAAACAAATTAGAAAAAAAATCAACACACCAAATATTTTTTAAACTGTGGTGCATATCTTATAGAATACAGTATTAGCTTAAATGTGGGATCAATATTTATACATTTAAGATGGATTAAGGTGGATCTTTGCAATTTCTTTTGCTGTTTTTAGATGTATTTGAGGAAGATGTCTCTAATACAGGTGTATGTGTGCCATAGTATAAAGGTATGAGGACCTTAGATTATAATGTTAAAACGTTTGGTCAAAGTCAGTGTGGGTTTTTAGTGTTCAAAACATTTTAAAATAAATTCTGACTCTTGTTTTGTCTCAGTATTACAGTTCTGAAATATATTATGTTGTGTTGTGCCTTGTTCAGCTGGTCTTTCTTATCTGTGTTTTTGGTGAGTAATAGTGACAAAATTCTGATGTAGAGTGTCATAGAAATGGAACAGACTATTTCAGTTGGAAGGGACCTACAACTATCATCTGGCCAAATCGCCTGATCACTTCAGAGCTGACCAAAAATTGCAGCATAATATTAAAGGCATCGTCCAAATGCCTTTTAAACACTGACAGGCAATTTTGGGGTCATCAGTGGGAAATCTTTTCAAGCTGGCTCTCAAGGACTAGGTATGTGGATTGCTGGATAATGCTTCTAGAGGATCATGAGGTTTTCCATCACAGTCTGTGAGGAGTTCATGGTACTCTAAATAAGAAACTTGAAAAGATACAAAATAAACATTCCAGTGAATATAAAACTGGCGTATTGAATAGAAGGCTTTCCAGTAGACCTTAAAATGGACTGGTGTCAGCCCCACTGTGATGTTTTTATCAGTGGAGGAAGATATCAGGGTGATAAAAATTAACAAATACTTCCTAAAGAAATGTTCTTATCTAGGTCATTGATACACAGTAATAGGGATCACTATGTAATATTGTCACAAGTAAATAATGTTTCAGTTGCTATAAAACTCTTTAAAAACTGGAAGGTGGGAGAGCAAAGAGTGACGCCTGTGTTTACAGATAGGGGCACTTTGTCATGTGCAGCAGTGACTTTGAAATAGAGCTGGGGAGTGGTGGTTGGTTATCAGCTGAGCACATGCTCAGAGCTGTTCTTTGGCCAAAAAGCTGACTGCAATCCATGAATGTATAAACAGGAGCACTGAGGAGAAGAGAGAGAGGGCCAGACGTCTCACACAGATATTTCAAAAATAGTGTGCTCAGTTCTGAATTCTACAATGCTGGAAAGAGACATGAGGGTGGTAGAAGTGCTGGGAGACCTTTCTGAATATAAAATACTTAATTTATTCAGCAGGGGTTAAGGGATGGTTTGCTACTTCCATGGGGAATAAAAAATAGATAGGACAATCTATGAATGAATTGATCTGTTAGTTTACCAAGAGACATAAAGATACAGCTGGCAAGTGAAATTTTGCAAGTTCACCTTAAAATAAAGAACACATGTGAACTGGCAATACTGATTTATAAATTAACACCAATCAATAATTGCAATCACTTCAAGAAATCTTTAAATCGGCTCTAATTCAAACAGGAATTATTTAGTGAAAATTCTGCAGCCTCCATTAAAGTAGGAAGTCAAAAGAAGAAACTGCAAGGATCACTTCTGGCATATAGGTACATTAATTAGCAGTTTTGTCATGTATTTTGGAAGCTTTGGTTGCATTCTTGTTCAGTGGTCTTTTCCTTGTGTTGATTAGTCCCAGAGGCTTCACATCCCTCCTAGATTCATCGTTCTTAGGGCTGGGCTGGCAATTAGTCCAGCTCCCCCCATGCCAATGTTTCAACCTGAACTCATTTGCTTCCCTAGGTTTAATCATGCCAATTACTTTTCTTCTTTTGCATTTTATTTTTTGTGTGTCCAGATCTTTGATACCTTTTCCTGTATAGATATGATTGACAACTACAAAATGGTGTCAATCAAAATGTTACCTGCTTTTTCAACTTCTGGGGGATGATCAAGTAAATCACAGAGTGACAGAATGGGTCAGGCTGGAAGGGACCACCACAGTGGCTCATCTGGTTCAACTTCCCTGCTCAAGCAGGTTCATCCCAGAGCACAGGGCACAGAGTTGCATCCAGACAGTTCTGGAATATATCCAGTGAGAGAGAACTCCACAGGCTCTCTGGACAGTCTGTTCCAGTGCTCAGTCATGGCACAGTAAAGAAGTTCTTCCTCATGTGCAGGTGGAGATTTCTGTGCATCAGATTCTGCCTGTTGCCTCTTCTCCTAATGCGTGGCACCACCAAAAAGGTGCCTCCCATGGGTGGAATTCACTGACACCAGAGGACAGTCAGCATTTTGTACAAGATACTTCATACTGTGAAGAATGAGCTGGTACAGCTCTGGAGCCATTTACATACACTTGCATTCTGATCACCAGCTTGCACTGGACATCCTTAGAACTGGTCACTTCTCAGAAAAGTAATTAAAATATATTAAAGGGATATTAGAAAAAATGCTTGATCAATTATTGAATGTAAGATCATGTTTCAAAGTAATTTTCCATGTTTAACCAGAGGACTTAATTATGTTTTTAGACCACTTTGGTTGATATGATTTTTATTAGATAGTACTTATTGCATATGAAAACCAAAAAAGCTGCATTGAAACTGATGGGTGTTTGACTTCAAGGTACGCCTTTGATGTAGGGATTACTGGGCAGAAACCTGCGATTGGAACTGAGAATCTGACCAGACAGCTGTAATGGCTATTTCTATAAAAACATTGATTACTAGACATGCCCAGCAGAAGACAGCAACACCTATAAGAAGGGAACCTTTCCAAGGGAATCTGCAACACACAGAAACATCTGCAGCTCAGGAAGATTGACAAGCCATCATGCTGCTCAGGATGACAAACCCTGTTTGCATAAATCCCCTTGTAATCATCATGTCTCATTTAATTGACATCCCACTACTTTCTTCTTCTTTAAAAAACTATTTGATTGACTCTTCTGGAAAACCCTGCCTTATCAATGTAGTGGAGGCAAAGCAAGTTTCTGCAGCAGCTGTTCTCAGGAGTGGACATTGGCCATGTGAAGCCCTGGCCCACTGTCAGCTCTCCCCTGTTTTGCAGCAGGACTTTTGGACTCTCACTCTGCTGTGTGCCCCTGCCCATAGGGCACGTGGTTCTGTGGTTCTCTGTGTCACACACACATCAGAACTGTATCTTGTTACAGGAAAACCCAACGGTGGCAAACAGCATTCACAGTTTGGGCTTTCAACATACCTCAAGGACATCTGTGTATGGGAAAAATAAAAACAGACACACCAGAAAGAACATGGAAAAATTCCCTACAGAGTGATTGTAAAATAAAATGATCCCACCTAGAAATACCATGTGTACCTCTCCCAGAAGTTCACCTTGATTTTTAAGTCCTGTTAACACTGGAGGTGGTTTGGGAACAAATTCTGGGGTCACTGGGTGATCTGTAGTTCAATTGAGAGGACTGGTAAAGGGCTGGTGCTGTGTGGACACAGCAGGATCCTGGGACTGCTTGCACATCCCTGGGCACTGCAGGTGGCAGTGGTGCAGTCTGTGCATGGAGATACTGAGCACCTTGATGCCTTTCCCATTGCAGGCCTGCATGATAGACATACAAGGAATAACATGGATGGCCTTTTATTATTGGTAAAATACAGCCTTATCCCGTGGATAGTTGGGGTGTAAGACTTTTCACTTGCTTTTGTAACAGTTTTGTTCTGTTTGAGTATAAAATGCTACCCAGTGCGTTTTCTAGACCCTGTGATCACACCAAATACACAGCAGAACCTTTGTGAGAGATGTCACAATTCTCACCTGTTAATGTCACACAGCAAAACCTCTCAAATGCAAATTCCCCTGTAGCCCTGATTCTGCTGATTTTTCTCGAAATATCTGTTCATCATTATTTTCAATAGAACACAACTCTTCTTGTGTTGGAGTAACCCTCAGAGATTTTCATCATGCTGCTCACAACTGACATAATGAGGTTAATTTTACTGAGTGTATTTGGTTCCCTGTACCCCAATGTTCATGATTCATCATTTCTTTTGTGAGTGAATAGTGAGATAATGAGATAGCAGGCTGACAGGGGCAGAAATACATTCAGGTATAAAATGATGGATGTGCCTCGTGAGCAAGTTCAGCCAAGTAGGATGTCAGTCTGTACCATGGGGATTGCCAGGTCAGAGCTGACTCAGAATTCGTATTTATGAATACTCTGTCAAAATACCAGTATGAATAATGATAAATGTCTCAGTAATACACACATCAACTGATATATTCCACTACCCAGTATCTACACACCAAAGCTGAGAAGAACAGTATGAAATTTCAGTATCGGAACTAGGGCTGCCTACTGTCATGCAGTGCATGTTCTTCATACTGGATAATAAAAATACATGTTTTTTACTGAGTGGACATGATGAACTTTGCAATGTTCTGACTTGTCCATTTCCTCAATTTCAAGAGGTGGGGTTTTTTTAAGCGTTAAATTTCATGGATGTTTTTGAACAGCTTAGGAAGTTAAACTTTTTTAAAAGAGATGTGTAGGCTTTGAAGTGATGGTAATTACTGTAAGTTTGTGATAGTTACACTTCATGTCTGGAAAAAATGTAAGAAAACATTTCGAGTTGAAAAGTTTTAAAAATAATTGGAGTTTGATGCCCAGGTCCATTTGAAATGCCCACAGTATGACTACTGCACTTTTAGACACCTAATTATCTTCAAATACCTGCCCTTTGTGCTGTGTTTGCATGCAAAAATGCTCGGCAATGTTAACAGTTGGACTTGATGATCTTAGAAGTCTTTTCCATCTCAAATGATTCTGTGATTATAAAATCTGTGCCATTTGTCACTAGTGTTGTGTTTTTGATATGGGTGTGTTGATGTGAGCATTGCAGAGGTGTTGGGAGAAATTTGTATCTTTGACCAACATTTTTATATAGTAGAAAGTGTGTATGAGATCATATATTACATTCTGCTGTCCTGGTAGGTGTGACATTTTTAATCTGTTTACTACCTACTGCATTTTGTATACATTTTCAGTTTAAAGGAGATTGTGTGAGTGGCTCTGCAACAGGCACCATGTGTTTCTCAGCTTTTACTGGACTTCTTGATGTTATGAATCATGGAGACAGGTCTGGCCACATTAAATGAAGATTGGTCCCATTTGGCTTGCAATTTTAAGTACTTACTAGTTTATTTAATAAAGATGTTGAAAAGATGTTGACTGCCTTTTGTTATGTCCATGTGTGTGATTCACAGGTGGACGTGGCACATTCAGCCTCTGGCTCAGAAGGCTGTGCTGGGTTGGAGACAAGCACGTTCTCGTTCTGCAGCACCCCAGGCTGTGTCTACATTACAGCTGACAAGGGCTGGGAGCAGGAAGGTGTGTGAGCCACGGCTCCTGATCACAGGCTTGCCCCGAGGCACGCTGCAGACTGCCCCTGCCGTGTGCCCAGGGCCTGGCAGGGTATTGAACTGCCAGACAGGCTTAGACAGGGTCCCTTGGGCTGTGCCCGGGGTTGCACTTGTATTTCACTGTCTGAATACAGAGTGAGTCTGATCCAGAGGGCAGCCTTTGGATGACACTGGCATGCAATGTGCAAATACCCGAAGTCTCAGCGCACAGACAGCTCTCTAAACTGCAAAGTTAGGTTAAAGATACATGGCAGTGAAGGAGAGACAGAGCAGTTTCAGCTGAGGAAACATCCATGACTTCGACATGCCCCAGCCATGATTTTGTAGCTCTCCACTGGTGCTAATCCATGTTGGCTCAGACCCCAGCTGGGATCAGACAGGTCAGCGCCTGCTTAGAGATTTCTGACTGGAGAACAGAAGCAGAACTCAAAACAGAAGGAAAAGAATGAAAGGCTTTAGGATTAGACTGAGAATGATTACATTTGTCTTGGCAGTAGCAATACCACACACACACGCAGTGTTGGGGAGCTGCTTCCTGGCAGCACCACACAAAGTGCTCATGGAGCAGCATCCAGGCTGCACATCGGAGCATTTGTTCGACTTGCAAGTCTCAACGTGGCTCTGGAGCCAATCCCAGAACTTGCTGCTGGCCTCATGGGGCAGTTTATCATGTCTTCTGTTTAATCTGACTTTGGGCAGACTGAGAACCTGATGACAAGAATGTCCAATGCATGATTTAGCTCCTGCAGATGGTCAGGGCATGCCTCTGTTAATTTCTGGCATGTACAGGCCAGAGGGAGAAAAAGCAAGGAGTTTGATGGGCATGGCAGAGTCGTGGCAAGGAACACCCTCCTGGTACTGTGCAATGCAGTGTGAGAGTCACAGCAGGTAATCAGTGTGTTTTCTGTGAGGACACAGGGCTGTGTTTACTTTATGGGTCTCCTTAGGGCTACATAGGAAGAATGTTCATCTACTTCCTGAAAGCTGCATGTTGCTGCAGTTTGTGACATTTGTGGAGTTACATTATTGATTTTATTTTCTTAGGAGAAAAGGTAAATAGAAAAGTATTCATTTGTATACCTGGGCATGCCTTGGACATCCGGACATTAGGGCATTAAAGCTCAAAGTGACTGAGAAACAGAAGATAGTTCATTATTTAACATTCAGCTGAAGAGCTGTATTTACTCCTGTATTACATAACTGCTTTTTTCAGACAATTTCTGTATTTTTCCATGCATCTCTGAGTGTGCTTCCGGTTATTCCAGTAAGCATGGGTGTGTAGGAAGAAGGGGAATAATTGCTTTTGAAATAGTTGAAAATAATGTAGTTACAGTCCCATAATCAGGTGCTTCAGGATGTGGCTGTTCCTTTCACAGTTCTGCTTGCTAAAGCTCTATCCTGCAGTGATCAGCCAGTGGCACTTTATGGGCTTCAGACGGAAATATTCAGGAAGGCAGAGTTGGGGAAATCTACAGATTGAATTTATCCACAGCGATACACCGCTCTCCAGGGAGAATGACACATTTTGCTCTGGAAAAATAAAGAATAAGCTAGTTGGTTATCACAACTAAACAACCATTTTAATGGTTCTTTGTTTGCATTCAATACAGATGCTTTTGGCAAAGTTTTGCTCTCAAATGTCCTCCCCACTACTGTAATTATTTTTTTGTTGTTGTTTCCTGGAACAGAGAAAGGAGAATTTGATTATGTTTGTATTGCAGTATCATTCAAGAGCTCCATTGTGCTTAACTGTGCAAAAAATGGATTAAGAGAAACTCTCATTCTCAGACAGCTGAGGAAGAGGAACAACAAAGAACAGAGGAGGAAGGACACAGTCAGATACACACACATGTATTACTAAAATATTTACTTCATGTTTTCAAAGGCAAATAAAGTGAGAGGCATCTCCCAGTCAAATTATCCGTGTAATGACTCATTTTCCTGTAATGTTAGGACACGTTTAGGTGTTGAGGAGAGACGCTTATAGAGTGAGGTGGCCTCAGAGAGATGCATAAAGAGAGCATTCAGGGCATGGAGCACAAGAGTCAACACCTCCACCGGGTCTCCAGGACCATTTTGTTTGTTTTGAATGTGTTTTAGCCCACAGGCAGCCTTGCCTGGGCTCACTTCAGAGCCAGGTGGTTATTGTATAGAATGTCTGGTGTGACTGCACTGCTGTTAATCCCCAGGGAGAGGGAGGTGGGCATGGCACAGGATGTGTGCACAGACACCTTGTGGGTTGAGTCAGGTCCTGTCTGCAGCCTGCAGTCACCTCGGGCCGGAGCCGCCACAGCCTGGGTGCTATAATGAGCACTTCTGGCTCCCCCCATTTAGTCTCCCTCCACTTTTGGTCTGTAAATATTTGTTCTGTCCACATCTATTGTTGGCACAGAGACATCAGCAGAAAGTTCTCTTAAGCCTTTGCTTGCATATTTGGCTTTGGGCCAGCGAAAGTTTAAACCTGATAGTCTTAGCCTCTCACTACCCCTGCTCCTTTTTTTTTTTTTTCAGTAGTAAATGATGACTCTCCTCAAGGTGGGCCAGATTTTCCTGGGGGCAGGTTGGCATTCCCCTGAGGCATACACATTTAATGGCATGTGCCAGTGCAAGTCAACAGCAGCATAGAGGGGTTTTGTTCCTTTTGTGCACACGATCTAATTTGTTCCTTGACACTTTCCCCACCCACAGGGAAGGATGGCTGTCTCTCCATACAAGCTGGAGTTTGATTTATTTATTTATTGCCTTCCTTCCTCAAGCTGCTAGTAGCAGGCACACCGAATTTCCAAAAATGAAGGTGTTAATACAAGTATCGCTTACTGCCCCTCCTGTGACATCCATGCCACTGATACCCAAAATGAGAAATGCGATTTGGATGAGTCAGGGAGTCTGCCCTGACTCAGACTAACTAATGTAGGAGTGTCTCGGGGTCATGCATATTTCTATTAATATAGAGTCAAACTTGAGTAGGGAGCTCTGGTTTGATGTACCTATATTTAGCAGTCACACCAATGCAGCAAACCCAGCCAAAATAAACCTGGCTCAATTTTCTTTGAAGTTGTGTTAAAAAAAAAACAAAAAACACTCATTATCTTAAGGTAATAAAACATGTTCATTTTATTCCTTGCTCAGCCAACACACTAATTTTTGTGTCATGTTCTGCTGTTGCAGTAAAAGGTGTTGAAACCTAACTATTTTTGTGTCTCATACATATTTTTTTTTCTTCGCACAAATTAAACCACAAAGATCTCTCTTGTATTCTGGTCCTTTCAAACTGTATGTGCAAGGACACTGAGAGAAGCTCTATCATTTCTCCTTCCTACCCTCTCAGAAGACTCTTGGTACAAGGACAAATAAGAAAATGTTTCTTAGCGTTAAGAATATGTTGTGGGCAGATTTTCTCATTGTATCTTTTGTAATCCTACCAAGATTTATTGGTCCTGGGTCTAGCAGAGTAATTCCATATTAGAAAATCTTCTGGTGCAAGGTTTAGAATGTGTTTATTTTCTGGCTTCTGGGAAGGCAAATTGTCTTTAAATACAGTGAGTGAGAAAAAAAATATAGCAAGAAATTGAACAGACTATCTAGGGATCTAGGGTAACTGTGTAGGAGAGTAGAAAATATCTATAGCAGAGTGTATGGTGGGAAAACCCTATATCCCAAGTCTCATATCTCTGGAATGGCTCGGTGAAAATTTCTCCTCAGCCAGTACGAGCTCATATTGCTCTGTTGACCTTTTTGAGGTTCAATTGATTTACCCCAGCTTGAAACCTGACCTTTTGTGTCCAGATAGCAAGGTGGCACAGAACTTCTGTGTCCAGATAGCAAGGTGGGAGAGAGCAGAGCAACACTTCCTAATCTCCACAAAGGCTTCTGAAGCAGATAAAAAAGCAGAACCCCTGCTTTGCATTCTGTAACACTTTAGCAGGGCCAACAGGATGTGAAGCTGCTCTGAACAAGATCTGAACAAGGGTTACATGTTCCTGTAATCTTAAAAATACAGGTGACACTGATTTGTGTTCTCTTTTGAGCTGAAATGATTGAGATGTAAGCAACCAAACAGCGACGTGGCCCAGGGCACTCAGTCGAGTAGCACTGTCACCACAAAGACAGAAATATAGATCATATCTGGGCACCAGCCTAAAAAGGTTCTATAGACTGTTAAACCAATTAGGGATCAGATAACATGTTCTCCCAGTCACTGGGATGGAGTCTGTCTGCCCTAGAGTAAAAACATAATTGTACCATAACTAGAAATGCTCACTGTCAGCTTCATGTCATGTGTGAAACTCTGTATCCTTTTAAAGGCTGTGCAGAGCATTAGACCATTTGAAAAAAAAAAAAAGTGTAGTTTAAATCTTCCTCCCCTTTTTATTAAGCAATACTAAGAGTCAGCATAAATCTTGGAGCTCACCCAGAGGAAGTTTGGTATTTGATTTGAGCATGCACAGTGTATCCCTAAAATTCAAACTTGATGTGGAGACCAAGACAAATATATTTTGTCTTATAACTCTGTGTTACATGCCAGCCAGATGTGCTCTCAGCCTGGGAAACATCTGTAGCAGAAATTGTCTTTGCAACATGGCAAACAAGACCTTTCTGTGTTTTGTTGTTTGCTTGGGTTTTTTTTTTTTCACCTCCATCCATTATTAGATTACTGGGTAGAGAACATGACACAAAGCTCAAGCTGATGTGAGAAAATGAAATTGTATGTATCCACACATGCACCAGCTCTGAAGAATTGATACTGCTCGTGTGTTTTTTGGGTTAGATATGATCCACCTTCAGTCTGCACTACAACAGTAAGTGCATCACTACACAAGATCACAGGGCCCCCTGTGATCTTTCTTGCTGATATGATTCTGTAATTTCCTCTTCTTTCCCATCCTTCCAGTCTTACTTGCTGCAGGAAGACTTTAAAAAAAAAAAAAAAGAATAAAGAAAATATGCTATTGTTGGATTTCTAGTCAACAATATCCTGGGAAAAGCAGCATTGGCTGTTCCACTGAAAAAGTTGCTACAAGATGATGTCATCTGGCAGTAGGGACCAAAACAAGACAGGGTATTGCAGCAGCTAAAAATGACAGTCTGCAATGCACCAATATTTAGGTTTCATGGTCCTACAAAGGAGTTTGGGAAAAGAGATGCAACTAAACACTGCTGGAGTTCTGGCTGCTTGCAGGGTGCACTGTGCCTGTATTAAACACATAATTTGGTGTAACAGAGGTAGAAAAATATTACACCTGAACAGAAGCAGACTGTTGTATTTGCTCCAAAAATGATTTCTTTGCTTAATGCAGTGTTGCAATCCAAATACATGTGGTTTATAAATCACCTTTTTTTTTCCTTAAGTCACGCTACTTCCTTAAAACCCTTGGGAAACACTGATGGAAGATGTATTTCTGAAACTGTTTAGCAAAATTTTAATTTGAGATTTGCTGTCTAGGATCTGGTGTCATAATCTCCAGAGCTGGATGCTCAGATTTTTTCAGGAAAGGCTGTTTGTGTTGTGGAAGGCACCTTCATACTAAGAGCAGATCATAAAAGGGCTCACTGGGTCATTTGTAAGCTGTGTAAAAATTTATATGCAGGGTTTTTTTTCTTGTTGAGTTGGCTACTAAATAGCAACCCTACTGGGCTTTGAAATGTGTGATCACCTCTCCAAGAAGGCTGTGAACAGCAAGTAAAAAAGTGAGGATCCTTAAGGACAGAAGGCAGTATTTAATCCTCCTGCTAGAAGGCAAACACTAGGGCACACAGTGCACAGGCAAGGCAGATGATGTTGTGACTGAGAAAGGCAGCACACAAAAATTACAGAAATATGCATAGATCAAGAACTGAATTACCAGAATTGTTATGGTTGATACAGTAAATATTGTAATAGCTGTAATTTTCCATTTTATTTCCTTTTTTTCTTGGCAAGTGTTTTATGACACAAACAGCCAGAATACTTACAAGTCTGATGAATGATTTCCAAAGACCCAGCATCCTGGGTGATTGCTGCCCTTGTGAGCAGGATCACTGAAACTCCCTGTGCAGGCAGCCAGTAAATCAGCAGAACTGTGTGTTAGCTTTAAAATGGTTCCCAAAATGGAGAGAAATTAACTGACACAAGCCTCTTTTTTTGCTGTGCAAAATGAGAAAATGGAAGCAGCAACTTAAATGAATTGAATGTTTACATGTTCCATAATGTTAGATCTTATGGATTACAGAGTGAGCCATATTACCTGGTCAGGGAATATCTGGTCAATTATTTTTAAAAGCCATGCAGAATACCCAAGTGCCTGGGTGAATGGTTATTTGAGGCCAGATAACTGTATCCCTCTCACATAAATATCAGCTTCTTTGATCCAAATTTTAGGTAATTTCTGCCATTCTTTCGTCTGGTTTGGCTGTCTGGATACTTGAATTTTATCTGATACACCTCTCCTTCAGCAAGCTTCTTATGAATTTAAACTTTTCTCTTTTCTTTTTATGTTTGCTCCTTAATAACTCTGGTGTCTTTTACCTTGGATGTAGCTAAACAATACTTGGTGTTATATAACTGGAAAAGTGCTCAAGAACCCCTTAGACCGCATCAAAGCTGCATTTTAAATAGATTTAAATACTAGTAAGCAGAAAACCAAGCAATGAAGTCTCACTAGAATGTAACATTTCAGATGAACATAAACATATTCTTTTTTTTATGTTCTAAAGCAAAATGTTTTGTTTCATTCAACTGTGAACTGTTTTTTCTGTGAAGTTTTGAAGTTGAACAGAACATTGATTATTTTTTCCACAGAAAAACGCCCTTTGATACAGTTGTTTGTATGTTTTTACCTTTTGATTACTAGGAACAGATTTTTATTGAAACTTCACATAGTAAGTTTCTCATATAGATGCTACTTTTTCAGTTACACATGCTGGGATTATAAAAGATAGTGTGACCTGGGGTAGAGCATGGTCTGGTCTGCAGCATGCAGACCTGTGAGTTATGCAATGTATGCACCATCTCAGTCTTTGCTTTTACAGATTACAATATTACACATTTCACTGTAGGGTCTGAAATCTTCAGGCTTTTTGTTGGTGGTGTAATAATACATTTGTTTATGCAGTGCTTTGCTGTTTCATCCAAGCTCAACTTGTGTTGCCCTCCACTCTGTTGTGCTGTTGAGGTATTTTTGGCAATGTTTGTCTCTGTTGTTTGTGTCTATGGACTACTATTTCTATTTGTAGTATCTAAACTGGCTTAATTTACAATGTCTTTTGTTTGCAGCAGTCCTGAGTATGAAAACACTTCTGCTTTTGGGAAAATGTTATGGTCTATGCAGTCCATCCTCAAACTCTCACCAAAGGCAGCAAGGACAATGTAGGGACAAGCCCTACACATCAGGCACTGCTGATCTAACAAGTCTTGGGAGCAAGGATTGGTTGTCCAGAAAGGTTATGGTGCCCCCATCCCTGGAAGTGCTCCAGGCCAGGTTGGAAGGGGCTTGGAGCAGCCTGGGCTGGTGAGAGGTACCTACAGCAGAGGGATTAGAATGAGATGGTCTATCCAAGACCCATTCCAACATAAACCATTCTGTGATTCCATGAGTCTGTGAACTGGGATCCAGATCTCTGCCCATGCCACTGACCTCCCTAATTACTATTTGTTTCATTTTCTCCTAACTCCACTGTTCTCCATTTCCAGCTAGCATACAGATTCAAGGAGGGAGCATAGGGGGTGATCCCATTGAGTGTTTGGTTGTCTGATGATGAGAATGCCATCAGAAAAGGTGAAGAACATGAATTTAAATTCAGGGTTAAGGTGGAGTTGTACTCATAGTGCCTTGACAGGTGTTTATGATAGGAAAGGTGGGCAGCAGTACTGTCTCTCCCAATCACCCTTGAAAAAGCCTTGTGTCTGTCCTTAGAACTGATTTCAAAGCTTTACATCCCAAATGGATGATGTTGCTAAATTTTAGAAAGAGATGAAAATTGAGGTTCATCCTTGTACTTACTGTATCCTGCTACCTGACTGCTGGCTGCACTTCACTTGGTGCACAAGTTTTCTGTATCTCACCTTCTGGAACTGCCTGTTTGTCCCTGTTGCCTCTATAAGAAACTTCTGATTCTTTTTCTGTCTCTCACTTCAGTAAAATATAAGGAGAAAGTCCTTAATAGATGATACCCCTCTTCTCACCTCTTTCTTTGAGATATTCCCCCTAAAATGTTTATTTTGTATTCTTGCTTCTTCACTGCCCAAGACATGAATGGCTTATTAAGGAGATGAAGATAGATACAGGCACTTGGAAATTCCTATTGTTTTTCAGAGAGACGACTCTAATGTCCAGTAGAGCAGTGCCTGAGACCCATCTGTCAAGATAACAGCTGCTGCTTTTTCCATAGTTCGTTTATAAGATCACTGAGATCAAAACTTAGAGATGGAAAAGACCTATTTATAAGAATAAACAGTGCTGTTAATAGCTCCTTTCCACTGTGGTTTGGAAGATACTTTAATGGCTTACTGAATGAAGCCTTTCAGGATATCCAAGGCAAAGAATTTTGGTTAATAATATTATTGCTGAATATGCTATTGACTGGCTGACCTTGGTGAAACTACAATGCTTGTTTCACAGGGAATAAAATGAAGGTGAGTTATACTTACATGGCCGTCTGGTATCACAACCTATTCTTTTTGACATCCAGCTTTTTGCTCTGATCACAAATGTACACTATTCCATACTCTTGAAGGATTCTGCTCTGGAGAATAGTCCTGAGTGCATGATGCAATGTAGATTTAAATTACTGAGATCCAGGTCTCAAACTGCAACATGTATTTTTGTACTTTCATTAGTATCTGGGGGACTGTGCAAGCTCACACCAAAGAGAATCTGCAACATCAGGAATGATGAACAAAAATAGGAAACAAATATGACAAAAATTTAATCTCATAGTAATATTATTTCAGAATAAACTCAAAGTTTGCAGGCAGAGTGATATTTATGACACTGACAGGGTCTGCCTTGAAGCACATAAAACACTGTTTACATTGAAAACCATGCTGCAAAATTACTCTTTCTTTTGTGAAAGCAGTTGCATTCCTAGTAGTGGGAAGAGCAACCTATACTTCCATGGAAAGATTTGTTGGATTGATTAGTGTGTCTCGTATACATTTTAAAATGATGGTTTAGAGAAGTAAAAGAAGACATTTCTCCACTGAAGTCCTGCAGCAAACAACAAAGCTTCTGCTCAGCAAAGGACTGAGTTTATCTGATGTTAATGGTAGCCTGAACTTCTGACAATACAATAAGGGTTTTCCAACACATAACTTGTTAATGAACCCTTCTCAGAGTTCATTCAAAGACTAGAAGGGACTCTATCTCCTGATATTCCTGCAGCAGGGTTGCTAAGTGTATTGGTACACTCTAAGTGCCTGAGTAGGTCTGTGCTCCCTGAGTCTAAAGAACCTCAGGCAACATAATCCACTGGAAGGCATTTGGTGGGCAAATCAGAACCAGCTTGGTTTTAAGCTGCCTTTTTCCTATAATCTTGACTGTCATCAAGTAATTTTGGGTGGAAATGAACTTGACTGTCTTTAGGTACCTAGAAGTCTGCAGTCTGTCCATGTCAACGGAGAGAGCACAACATCAAGATGCCTTTTCCATCCCAGCAAGGGACTCATCCCTAGTGTGAACCAGTAGTGTGTTCCACCTGATCACCCTGGAAACTCTGTGTGTTATGCTGCAGTGAAGCCCCATGGTGGCCTCAAACTAGTGTCAGTGAAGTAATGTCTCATTTTTCTGCATGGAATTGCAGGCAGGAGGAGATGACTCCCCAGGAATTCTCCAAACACTTGTGAAGGGAGGGGCTATTGCATAATGCCAGCCAGGAAGGTTATACCACATCTCTAAAATAAGATATTACAGGGATGTCTGACCAGTCTAGATCAAAAAGTTGGACACCCTGGATGAAAAGCATTGGACTTCTGCATTATGTATGTTTAATGTACGTATGAGATCATGGTGGAACAGCAGTGTCTGACTTACTTAGAGTATATGTAATCTTGGCATATTGACTGTGCCTTCTCACATGGCTTGGTAAACACCCATTTTTATAAGCTATTTACTTCCCTGGTTGTGTCCTGTGTTTTTCTCTCCTTTTCCAAGAATGTTTTTCCTTTTCTCTGTCTTACTTAAAAACAGAGTAGCTGCTAAGTCCTTTGCATGAGGTTAGAGGATTGTTGTGTTTGTCAAGATGAGTCTCAGTAAAACACTCTTCTGTGAAGGAGCTGTAGCCATGCTGAGAATTAAGAACATTGGATTGATAAAGAACCAGGTAAACAAAGACCTATGGGAAAGAAAGAGCATTCATTCACCAGCGATGTGGGGAGAAATGTTATTTTTCAGTTCCAAATGCTCTAAAAGCCAACATACCATTTTAACATCTTGGTGTTAGGTGGTAACACATAAATAATATACTTTCTCATGCTCAAATTTCTTATCTTTGGGCATGGCCAGACAATCTGTGGATTCCCCATATGTGGAAGTGTTTAAGACCAGGCTGGACAGGGCCCTTAGCAGCTGGATCTAGTGGAAGATGTCCCTGCCCCTGGCAGGGAGTTGGAATGAGATGATCTTTAATGTTCCTTCCAACCCAAACCATTCTGTGATTCTCTCCATAGCCTATTCATTCAGTGCCCTACTAGAGATGGGTAGATCTGTCACTAGGCTGTTTCTAGCTTAGGCCAAGGGAATCAGAAGTGTTGCACTTAAATTAAGATTTTTAGCACAAATTTTATTCAGAAGGAAACATACCACAAGTCTAGACAGCTGAAAACCAAGGAACGCCCAGTCTGAGAACAGTTTATCATTAAAGCACAGCTAACTGCTGGTACGATTGTCAAATTGGGCTGGGAAGGTGTTTATTCTGGCAGTTTCTTCCCTGGAGCAGAGGAGGAATTAAGAACCTGGTGCTTTTACCCCAAGTCCCCTCTCATGTGATCTCAGAGCCATGGTCAGACCTTTTACAAGAAGCTTTTGAAGATGCTTTTCTGGTGTTTTTCCATGCTCCCTGCACCCTGTTCTCTGTGTTGAGAACTGTGGAGTTCCACCTTGGGCCCTTCTTGTGCCATACCCTGATAGACAGTGGCTGTCACACTCACACCTATTTCAGTGAGGTTTAACCTGCTACAGAAGTGTGTAACTTCCCAGTGGGAGGTCACCTGCACAGTTGTGTATGTGCCACAGGCTAAAATATCAAATCCATACCCCATAGGCAACCATGAAACAAAAAGGGAGGAGGGAAAGAAATATGTGTGGCATAGGATGAGATTAAGAATGAAACCAAGATGAAAAAAAAAAGTTACTGTATTCCCCTGTTCTCATGGTGCACTAGGTGCTCAGAATTCTTTGGGCAAGCTCTGCTGCTTGTGTCTGTGTGGGAAATCTTGCAGACTTTCTTCTTTGTATTACAGCAATGCTTGAACTGTTCTTTGTGCTTTTGGGCTGCTACCAGAGGGCAGGGACTGAAAGACCCAGACCAGTGAGGAGCATTCCCTCTCTCTGCAGACCCTGTGTTACAGGACATAGTGTTCAGGGATAGAGACACAAGAGATCCAAATGATTTCTATATTAATATATTCTCTCTAAAATGCTGCTTTAGACATCTATCGTCCCCCTCATTAGCATTCCCACACTGACCTGATTCTGCCATGCTTATTCAAATGAAATTTGCCTTATGCTGCAGTACGTGTATATTTCACAGCTGAACTTTATAACAGTAACAGAATCAAACTCTACAATAAAATGACTGTTTTAAGGTGGCGGGATACCAGAGGAATTGTTTTGGTCTCTTTGCAACTTATGTAGAATATGCTTAGTGAGCCTCATACCTCCCTTGAAGGTAAATCTTCTTTTCCTTCTCTTAAAAGTATGCAAATCCCCAAAGCCGCTAGGACAGAATAATGCCTTTCAGCAGGCATGAACTAGACAATTGCAGGTAATTTTCCTGGCTGTGAAGTCGAGCTAAGTGCAAGGTTCTTTCATATTGCCTTGTGGTTGTACGCAACAGTGATTCATAGCCCACAGTGATGCATTATTGAAGAGTTGTCTGTTGTGTCTTCATTGCATGCTGTCAGCTGCATAATAAATAATTGATTCTGCTGCTCTTACTCCACATTAAAGATATATGAGTATCTAATACACAAAGAAAATGAAGCAGCAAGGCCGCCTGTGTTCAAAAGATGAAGCATTACTGAAGTGTGGTGCGGTACCACCGCTATCCATTTCCCGCTTCTTCACTTCGAGTTGGTTTGTCATGGCAACAAATGGCACATTCAAGTCCTTGCTGGTGCCTTTCTAGACAAAACAAAATAGTTGTGGTGAAGAGCTGATATGCTGCAGAGTTGTGCATATCCCCTTCCACACTTTCCTTCAACTATTATCCCTCCAGACTGAAAATTCCCTTAAAATACTAATAATTTTTTCTTAAGTGGCTGCAAACTGTCAGGAAAATGAAGTCTAAGACAGTAAATCCTTTTTTCCACATTAGACTTTGTTTATATTAAGCAGAGGAAATATTAGTAGGATAAAACTGAGTGTTTGCAGTGATACTAAACCTCTGTTGTTGAGCCTTTCCCTTGAAAAGCCAGGCTTCCCTTCACAGTTCAGTTGCCAAAGTCCCCAGGCTGGACACAGTAAGGTGGCCCCTATTCCAACACAGCGTAGGGAACAAAGGCATCTTCCAACTGACATTCAGCACTCTCTGTTTCCATTACAATGGCCATCAGTAAAACTGATGAGACAACAAATATGTTCATAAGAGTTTGCTTTGGAAGTCAAATCAAGGAAATCAGAGGTGTGTGCTACTCAATGTGGTGTGGCAGGAGGAGGCTCACAGCCACATATAGCTACAGGTTACTGGGAGCTGTTACAACAAAAAATGTGTAAAACAGTGAATTGCAGTTTGAGGTAATAATTAAATGAAGATGGAAGAAGTGTGAGATGCCTGGCTGATGGACATCTGGATTCTGATGGAATGAGTTGGAGAGCTGATTTAGGTCCTGGGAAGAAGAAATACAAGGACACCTTCAGTATTTGCCAAGAAAACTGTTGCCCAGATCTCAGCATTTAACACCAAGACATAGGGGAATGGTTTTTGTTCCTGAGGGGAACCACACATTTTTCAGATGTGTTGCTTGAGACTCAGCCACAAGCTAAGGTGGGAACACCACTGAATGCAGGGAATGCTTTGCCACAGTTTTCCAGAACTGATTCCTGAAGACAACTGATCTATTTTAATGTAAAATGCAAGTAACACCACAGTGGAGTTCTGCTGGTGTGAATCAACCTGAGATGTGATTTGTGGCTTTATGGATGCGTTTCTCCCACCTCTCCTATGCAATTGTGCTGAACTGTGCCTTCCTCTGTGCATTGGGAAGGCATCAATGTTGACACAAGGACTTTTGTGCAGTTACTAGAACCTTTCTGAGAATATATTTTCCAGGCTAAAGGTGGATATTAGTAATAGTTGCATGTTGTAAATGGGGGGAAGATTAGAATTTCTAGCCTTTGTGATATTCTCCTGTCAGAATATGGATATATTTTGACATAGAAACAAATATTTTATGAGGAAAAAAAGAAACACTTGAGATGAAAAAATTCTTAACCCACAGGAACATTAACTCCTCAGAACGCCCTAGGAAACAAACCCAAAGACATGTTCCTAACAGCACAGATTTATTACAGGGCATAATTGGAAAGGTGATGGCATTGAGTGGCATCAGAATATAGTCCCTGTCCTGAAGAGCCTCTGATTTACATAAAATGAAACAGGATAGTGTCCTAGAAACACCTTCTAAATATCTGTCCCTCTTTCTGCTGCCAAAAAGTGTTCAGGAAGTAGCTGTCTTCAAGCCTATGTGTTGCCTTTACATTCCATAGATAACTACTGTTTGACAAAATAAGGGAATGGAATACTTCATAGATAAATGATGCTGTTTTTTGAATGTCACCTATTTAATTCAGTTTATCCCCTCAATACTTGTGAAGTAAGTGAATCCCATCGTACTGGATAAAAAGAGAGCAAGTAGTGAAATCAAGAGATTTGTCCTGGATTAGGATCTTCATCTTCTGATTCCCAGAATTTGTCAACACTGCAGAGACAAATCATTCAGTAAAGTCTGGAGTCAGTGAAGCCTGGGATGCAATTTGGCCTACTTCATTTAGGGATGGATGGAAGAGTTAATACTGCCTCACTAGGGCCCTATAAAAACGTGGTGGCCTAGCATTTGGTTTAACTTTTGTAAGGTAGTTTTTCTCATTGACTGAAAATGATAAACAGTTCCCGGAGGTTATTTCAGCCCTAACATCTAAATCTGGGTGCGATGAATCATTCTTGGAGATGTCTCTCTTTCTCCATTAACCATAGGAGTAGCCTAGATGACAGGTTGAGACACAGTTTCTACCTTTGAACTGGATAATATTAGCAGTGGAATTTACACATGAATTTTCCAGGTTCAGGCACAGAAGCTTGACAGACTATCGGTGGATGGTCTTCAGTGTTCTCTCTCCATCTGTCCTTTGTATGGATAATAGTTTGGCCATGGTTTAGGGCAGGGTTTTGTTGGGACAGCAGGTGTATTAGGTGTCAAATAGCTGGGCTGGCTCCGTGGTTTTGTGCTATGTGGTTGCTGATATTCCCAGCTGAATCATTCTCAGATGAAAGAAGAAAAGGAAGCAAAAAGAAACTTAGTCTGTGGTCCAGCCTTTCCATTTCTGACCTCTCCTCAATAATAGAGTTTCTCTGATAATAAAGATTGAGGCTTTCTCTTGGTAGGAGCTCTTACAGGCTCTTCTTTCTATGCAGGTTTTTTTCATTACATTCATAGGATCTTAATGTTGGTATGATCCCTATTCCTCTGCCAAACAGGGTAGAAATTGGCTCAGAGAACCACACGTTATTAGGCAAGTGCAGACAGTGTCATTTATTAGCCCTCTCCCCTTAGGAAACAGACTTCAGTGATGGGATCTTAGCTAAAGCAGTGCAGTGTTATAAAGTAGTGCAGACACACCTGTGTTTTAATAAGATGTAATAGCTTGTGTTGAACCTTGCCTGAAGTTGTGTTTTCACTGCCAGTTTAGCCCAAATGGCATTGTAGTCCTGGCAGTTTGGATGGATCTGTGGTCATGTTCCTTAATAAAATGATCCATCTGCTCTTTAATCTGCAACTTCAACGAGCTGAACATCAGTGATTCAGTAGGACCCGTGATCTGAAATGTCTCCTTTTCTACACACACTTAATTTTTAAAACATGATTTTCAATTAGGGAGCCTTGTAGATCAGAATGTTTTCCAATCTGTGCCATATTCTGAAAACAAAGTTTGTACAATTAATTATTTTAATACAGTGATTGTTGCCTTTCAGAAACTTAAGGATTTTTTAACAAATAACCGTATGGGCATCTAGATGCCCTTGCTCAGTCAAAACTCTTATTGATTGCTCTGACTTGCAAAACAATGTTGTTGCTGAGTTCCAGATTGTGGTTTTTTTCTTCCTTGCTGTTAGCTGGATAAATTAAGATGCAGGCTGAAGATGGGCATCCATCCTTGTTGAAGAATATTAACTAAATCAATTTTTTCACCGAAAAAAAAAATCAATTGGTGCATTAGCAAGACAGAAAATAAAGCATTGTGCTGTTTTGGCTCCCAGGAGCCCGCATAGCCAACTCTTAACTCTCAGAATCAGAGATAAAAAAGATCTAAAGTTCACATCTAAATCTGTATCGGAACTTCTTCAGGGCACATGGAGTCTCTGACTCATTTCTAGACTGGATGTGCATTTAAAGGGCACTCACATAAAATTTGACCCTCCTGCCAGAGCTTCAGTGAATACCGACTCATTTAACTCTTTGTGTCCTGGTTTGTCTTCCAAAAGCAGTAGGATGATGATAGAGGAAGTGCCATGTATGAGTCCATAACCTCATGAATTTTCAGCTGTTGCCAAAAATAGGATGTTACATACAGAAAAGCCTGATTTCTTCTACAAGGCCCAACACATCTCCTATGGGCATTTTCTAGTGAAATGAATTAGTTTTTAAATGGTGTGTCAAACTGGCAAGCTCATAGGCACATGAAAATATTACTTTAAATGGGAAACATTGTTGTCCAGGGCCTGTTGTCAGAATCTCTGAAGAGTTAATTCTGATTTCTGCTGCTGGTTTGATGTGGGGTGTTTAGTTAACCATCAGAGCTTTAAGCTAAGAGTTTTAATAGGATTTAGTTACAAAGTGAAATGAATGCATATTAAAGTGTTGCGGAACTTTCCATCTGAATCTGAACTTTCAGATTGAGGCTATTTTGTAATAAATATCTTCTTTACCTCCTTGGGCTAATGGGAAGAATAATTAATGTTTGCGTACTGCTTTGAACATGCAAACTGTAATGACAGTACTAAGTTTTAATATTAAAACTATTAAATATTGGGATTCTGTAATAGTCTCCTTCCATTTCATAGAATCATAAGGTTTTATGATGTGTTTAAAAAGAAAAGTGCTCTGAGGAAGGACTGTCACTTAAATTTAAGATCAAATACTTAAAAAAGGATTATATGATATGCCTGAGAGTTCCCCCTGAGCTGCTTCTCCCTGCCTGCTCTCCCCCAATACAGGCTGAATTTCTATACTACAAATGAATCCATCCAGCTCTGACCCCTCAATTCAGAAGGGACATTGAGGGGCTGCAGTGGGTCCAGAGAAGGGCAGTGGAGCTGGGGAGGGGTCTGGAGGGTAAATCCTGTAAGGAGTGGCTGAGGGAGCTGGGACTGTTAATCTAGAGAAAAGGAGGCTCAATTGGACCTTACCACTCTCCACAACTCCCTGACAGGAGGGGGCAGCCAGGTGGGGTCGGGCTCTGTTCCCAAGGAACAACTGACAGAACAAGAGGAAATGGTCTCAAATTGTGCCAGAGGAGGTTTAGGTTGGACATTAGGAGGAATTTCCTCACAGAAAGGGTGATTAGACATTGGAATGAGCTGCCCAGGGAGATGGTGGAGTCACCTGGATGTGACACTCAGTGCCATATTCTGTTTGACAAGGTGGTGTTGAGTCATGGGTTGAATTCAGTGATCTCAGAGCTCTTGTCCAACCTCATTGATTCTGTGATTTTGTGATTCTAGGTCCTTGCATCAGAGCACACATACAACACTTCATTATTTTACCGTGAAAAACTAAAGGGTTATGTCAGGCACTAATGGGAATGGTTATGAAACATTCCTTATGGGCAAATTATTCCATGGTTTTCTTAGTAAGGCTTTAGGCACATGCATAGGTGTGTCTGAAGGACCAACTTGGACAAATGTTGGACATGGCTAATGGCTGATTTGCCTTAATATGGCATTTGGTTTTAATGTTGATGTAAAATACCTGGACAGAGAACCCTACTGGAATAATCAAACACTGTGTGCTCATAACTGCAAGTCCAGGTCTCCATTGCCACTGATTTAACTACAGATGAATTTGGAGACATTTGTGTCTGAGCTGTTGTTTGGACTTCCCTTTATTCGTTGCACAGAAATAGGCACTGCTGTGATATGATTCATTATGTTCTGATGTACATCTCTGGGTCTGGTTAGATGAATTGCTCCCTCAAAGTGCACTTTTCTCTGACTTGATTATCTGTTTTCTCTGACTTGAGTAATTAGCTCAGAAGTAGCTGGCTACATCTTAGAAGCCTAAAAATTGGTAAAATGAATCCTACCTTTTTAGTCTCTGCTTTTCATTCTGGCACATCTCTTCATATTTACCTTTGATTCATAGTACAGACTTTTTAAGCAAGCAAAATATGCCCCTTTGTTATTGGACAGTAACTGGTGGTTTTCACTGAAAACTAAAACTTGTGCATCAAGCTGATCTGTTAATATAACTGCTTTAATGGAAAGAAACTAGTAAGACTGTGTCTTTGATATTGGATCTTAAAGACAGCTTTTCTCAGCATTTTCTTTCAAAGCTGGACTTGTTAACGTTCTTTTCAACCAGAGTCTTTCTCAGATTAATGAACTTCTCTTTGTACAACCCCTTGCACAGGAGAGTCATGGTGTATGCCCAAAACTCTGGCTCTACAGCACTGCAAAGGAAGAATTGATTCTAATATATAAATATCAGCCCAACCTTGCAATATCCAGAATAAAGCATTTTAAGTACCAGGTACTTCTAAATTGAAGGCTACCGTAATTATGCACGATTTGAAAAGAGAGTAGCCAGTCATGGAGTGCTCTGTGAAGGTTTGTCCATTTGCTGAGGAATCTGGGCACGTGTTCAAAACCTATGGATTGAAACAATGCCCATCCAAAGTAACGAGTAACGTGTTCTGTGACCGTCTCTCGTGGCTGAACGAAAACATGAAGATCAAGGGTAGTAGAACATTTGTATAAATGTCTTTGCCATTTTCATATTTGTGACTGCAGACTCTCTTCTGTTCTTTCTGTATGAGGAGAGACATGCAGTTGTCATGTTCTGTAGAAGTTTCACGCACATGGCCCTGTTTGTGTAACACACATTATTGGAGGCAGCCCTGGATCAGGCACCTGTCTGGGGATTCTCCTCTGCTGCCTCCCTCTTGTTCCTTGCTGGCTTTTATCCACTTAGGCAGGGAGCTCCACTGTGCAAACAACAGCTGTTCTGTGTGTCTGTGCAATGTTTGGTGCAATATGGGTTATAACCTATTGCATTGAGAATAATAAAAATAATTTCCACTTTAGAGCCTAAATTACAGGGAGGCAAAGGTAACAATAAGGTACCACTGCAGTTGCCTCTCCTGCCTTTTGAATGAGGCTTCAAAGTGAAAATGGAAATGAGCAGCTGATTTGACCAAGACATTAATTTTTCACTCCTTCCCTCTCCTCCAGCACTTAAATTTAGATATAGCTCAGACTGAAACTGTGTGTCTTGTTTTGGCAGGAATGCTACAGAATGGAAAGAAGTTTGATTCCTCCAGAGACAGAAACAAGCCTTTCAGGTTCAAGATTGGCAGGCAAGAAGTCATTAAAGGATTTGAAGAAGGTGTTACACAGGTACTAATAAGTTGCTCTGGCTGAACCTGGAGCTGACTGAAAGGTGTGTGAGCTCAGCAGTGTCCAGGGCAGTGGTGATAAGACCAAATGGAAATCAGTGTAGGATATGGAGTGGTTTTGTGAAAGTGTGGTGCATTTGAGCACAGTATTTCCTGTAGTATCCATCCCTCCATCCATCCATCCATCCATCCATCCATCCATCCATGGCTCACAAGCCTTTCCCCATGGTAAGCATTTGGGAGGGGAGAGGTGAAGCCCCCTCCCCAGGTGCCATATAAGCCCTGTCCCTCTCCTGTGGGCAGTGCCACAGACAGCAGCAGCCTCTAAAATGTCGAGGTGGCAGCTTTTTATGGAGTGACCTCTATTCAGCTACTCCGTAAAAGTCCAAGCTGCTGTTTTTGATGGCATCCAAGACCCAGCTACAGATTCTGACCCTTGCTGAATTAGGTACCAAACTGCACTGTTATATTTTTACGACTTCAGACTGCCAGCTACAAAATATTCAATGACCAACCCTATGCTGAGAGAAAGAAAACTGCCCTCCGTTACTTTCAGTGTGAGTGCCAGCACAGTGAAAGCCCCACAGTACAATTCACTGCCAGGTCTTCCTTTTTGTGCAGTTCTGGGAGGGCCCCCACACATGAGGAGTGTGATCAGGCTGCTCAAGTGCAGGAGTGAATGAGATCAGGGTGCAAATTGCTCCTGATTTCCCATTTCAGGATCCAAGAGCTCAGTGTAGGATGCAACTGCTCAAATACTTTTATAAGAACAACTTTAACAGGAACAACTTCTTAAACAGAGAGAAGGGAAGATTGCAAAATGAGAAACAGTCCACTGAGGAATGATGCAACCATGCTATTCCAGAGAGGGGTGGAAGAGACAAGTGTTTCCAGCCCTATGGAGAAAGCAATGCAAGCCATTCCCTTCTCTCCAGCCAGAGAAGAATCCTAGACTGTGAAAAATCCCATCTTCCTCTGAAGGATTCGAGTTGGACCATTTATTATTTGCTTTGCAGAAAGGCCTAAGAGAGCTCAGGGCTGCAGAGCTGTAGGAGCCAAAAGCCAGTGCAGATAAAGCAGCAGCAACAAGCACTGGGTGAATCAGTTCATCACTTCCTTGACCACTCTCACTCTCCGGCTCCTGTCCCTCAGAAAATAATTGGCCAAGAGCCATTCCAGAAACCCGTGTGGCCACACGCTGCCCTCCTGCTCCTCCTAGTGGATCACTGACACAAGTCGAGCTTGTGGCTGTCTCCTTCCACCGCAGGGTTTGAGGGATTTGGGGAGTGTGATGGACAGAGTCTCTTGGAACAAGGCAGTTCCCTGTGTCCAGCAGGCAGATTTCACAAACCTTGGTGCAACGACTGTCAGATGTCAGCAGGGTCTGCATTTCTCTGCTCAGCTTCTGACAGTTCAAGTTTGCCTCATCCCTAAAACCCCAGGCAATACCCAGCAGCTGCCTGGTTTGCAGGGACACATCGAAGCAATGGATAGCCAGCCCCATGCAAAATCTCTGTGGGGACCAGGGGAGGTCATCAGCTTGGACACCCTCAGCCCCATGCCATGAGTATTCCTTGAATGTGTGGAAGTTCATACCCACATTTTACTTCTACCCAAAGTAATCAACTCTCTAGCTTTGTGTATTTTATAGAACCTGAAAATTTTCAACCTGAAAAAGTTCTCAACAGGACCTATCACGTAATCTCTAGTCCAGAGATGTGCCAAATCTTGGGAGAGAGGTCTGAGTTAAAATCATTGCTTCAGATCAGGGGATGTGTCTTGGCCAGTGAATATTCCATCACCAGTGTATGGTGAATGAACAACAGTTTGAAAATGTTACAAAATTAAGTTAGAAGATAACTCGAGATCTTGGAGAGCAGTTCCCTTCAGAGCCAGCCTGGAATGAGGGAAATCAGCATTCTTGCCCATCCCAGAGGCAAGGGCTCTCTGCAGTATAAGTGAAATGTCTGCCCTGGAGCTTGGACTGAATTTGGGGAAATAAGTGCTGAACCTGGCTGTGTTGGGCACCGATCTCTCATGAACAGAGGGCTCTGAGGGCCTTCTCCCAATGCCTGCAGATGGTGTTCCTTGTACCCTGCACTCCACAGAAGGAACTCAGACCTCAGACCTCCTGCAGCTGCCCCAGTATAGGCAGGATGGACCAAACATGGTGTGAAAAAGACTTTGTGTCACTTCCAGGCTGGTTCTGGCAGTTTAAATAACTGCTGTGAGAGGACAGAGCATTGAGGAAACCCATATCTGAGCTGTTTGTGGCAGCTTCAGCTTGAGGCAAAAGCATTTGGACTCAGAATCATAGAGTGGCTTGGGTTGGAAGGGACCTTAAACATCTTCTTACAAGCCCCAGACTCAATAATCCTAAAGGTCTTTTCCAAACAAAACAATTCTATGAATCTGGTGGTCCCAACACTCCTTGATTCTGTAAATCTGCGAGGTTGTGATTTGTTTTGGTTGTCCTCCTAATCCTGTTTGTTTTTTGTTTTTTTTTGTATTCTCTTCTCCTTTCTCCAACATCCAAAACCCAGATGAGCTTAGGACAAAGAGCAAAGCTGACCTGCACACCTGAGATGGCCTATGGAGCCACAGGCCACCCTGGGGTCATACCTCCCAATGCCACGCTCCTCTTTGACGTGGAGCTTCTCAGGCTAGAGTGAACCTTCCCGAGGGAGTGGCTGGAGACATCTGTTAATAACCATCCGTTCCTTCCTGCCTTGCCAGTGGCAGGAGGAATCTTCACTGGAACCCCAACCTTCCCTGCTCGAGCTGTCCTGTCAGTAGCACCTGACACTTGGTTTCCTCTGCCTTCCTTCTCTTTTATAGCTTTGTGGTGTCTGTATTTGCCTTTTATTAGAAGCTTTGCTCTGAGGAAAAACGTCTCCCGGTGTAACATTTCCGAGTTGTACATTTTATTTAATTTGCATGTACGAAGAATTCACGGTGATGACTGAACATATATATAAATATATATATATATATATATTCCTTATTGAGAAAACCACTGCCTTACTGTACACTTAAACCAAGAAAAAATAAAAACCACAAAAGGTGCTCAAAAATAAAAGAAATCTAATGTACGCCTTGTACATGAACGGGCATTAGCCAAACAGAGTTACCTGCGCTGCCACTTTTCTCAACTTGTACGTTCTGCTTGCTGCTGTTTTAAAAAATACTGTCTCATTTAAGAATTATAAGTATATATATAAAACAATAAAATCTTGATACTTTACCGTTTCTCATCCTGTTTCTCACTTCTGGCTACTGGGAAGCTCTTTGCTGTACAAGAAGTTCTTCGTTCATCAACCCATTTTTTGTTAATTATTCCTCTTATACGAAATACATGGAACTGCTGTAATGCAGAACATGCACTGCATCTATTAGAGATGGGCCAGTGAAGATCTCTGTGGGACCAGAGGTACCAGGGACATGCAAGTTAAGGGGTGCTGGGACAGTTTTCCTGATTCTCCATTTCCCCTGCCTCTATGGCTCCTCAACTCTGGCCAGAATTTGCCTGCTGAAGAGATGGAAAGTCCTGCTTGTCAGAGACATGCAGTCCAGCTCTAATTCTGTTCCAACAGTAAAAGTAGTGTAACATTTTCTACTGGAGCTGAGCAAGGCTAGAAAAGAGCAGGATTTATGTATGCCCACCTTTCAAAAGAAATCTGAACTGTGGGATGATGTGGCCAATGAACATTCTGGGGTTTTTAGGTTGCATCAGCTGCTGCTGTTTACAAAGCCTGCAAACTGACTGTGTGTGCTGGACCTCTGGAACTAGAGGCTCAGCAATATTTATTTCATTTACTGCTTACATGAATTCATAAAATGCTGGTTTCTCCTCTGGAGACAGGGAGATGTGTAGGCTGTCATTTACCTGGATTTGGGAGCAGGACCTCATCAGTGAAGCTTTCTTTGTGCTGTTATTTTGCCTTACTTAAGTCTGATTTCTTTCCATTAGGCTCATTTTCCCTCTTTGCTGTAAAAAAACCAGGGCATCACTGGGTCATGGTATTACTTTTATTGACTATAAAGAATTTGCATGGTTTTCTGCTAGTGGATGGGAATATTTCAAACAGTTATGCTGTTTCTGTATCTGTGTAAGAACTTTCCCAGCACGAGCAGTCGGATGGCAAAGCTACAGAGATGACCCCAGGGGACACCTCCTGGAGAAGGGAGAGGGAATGAGCACAGAGAAGCAAGACTGGTGATCTGGCCAGGGACCATGGCTCATGGTCTTCTCTCTCCAGATGTTCATTTTACCCACAGAGCTGCATTTATTTCAGCTTGTTAATAATTAAACCCATAAATCCATATCTTACAGATTTTTATACACTGAATGGAGTAAATTCTTTTCTCACTCTGCTTTCTGTAAAGAAATGAAGGGATTTTCAGAGCACTTTTTTTGGTGGAAATCTCAGGTCACTACAGCAGCTGGGTTACACCTCCACTCATAGTTCTTTTATTTAGGGCAGGCTGATTTCTTGTTAAAAGATTGGTAATTAGATCTGTCAGGATCTGATGTCCACCAGCTTTCCCAAATCACTTGAAAGGGAGAGAGTGGCTGCTCTCCTTTGCCACTGCCCTGGGCTCTGTTGCCGGCCTTCCTTTCACCACTGGGTCACAGATTGCACCTCCTCAAGTCTTGGTTAAAAGTGGTGTGGCTCTGTTGTGCCTGACAAACACAGTTTGATTCAGCACATTTGTCTAAGCTGTTCCTATTAATGGCCCAATTTAAGTTAATTGCATATTTAAAAAAAACCAAAAAAACAGAAAAAACCCAAAGCATGATAGACTCACAGAATGGTTTGGGTTGGAAGGGACCTTAAAGATCATCTCATTCCAACCTCCTGCCGTGGGCTGGGACACCTTCCATTAAACCAGGTCGTTCAAAGCCCCATCCAGCCTGGCTTTGAACACTCCCAAGGGTGGAACATCCACAGTTTCTGTGGGGAACCTGTGCCAGTGTCTCATCACCCCTCACAGTAAGGAATTTTTTCCTAATCTGTGATCTAACCCTGCCTTCTGCTAGTTTGAAGCCATTCCTCGCTTGTCCTGTCACTCCATGTCCTTGTAAACAGTCTCCTCTCTGCATCTTTTCTTGTCAGCTCCCTTCAGGTACTGAAAGGCCACAATTAGGTCACCCCAAAGCTTCTCTTTCCCAAGCTGAACAATCCCAATTCTCCCAGCCTTTCCTGATAGGAGAGGTGCTCCATCCCTCTGATCATCTGGTGTCCCACCTCTGGACTCACTCCAGCAGCTCCATGTCCTCACTGTGCTGGGAAGCCCAGAGCTGAGGCAGCGCTGCAGGTGGGGCCAGCACCTGCTCTGGGCTCTTTCCTGAACGCCCCAACAGCAAATGGCAATGCCCAGGACTGTGTGAGTGACCCTGGAATGGCCCCGTGCCCTCTCCAGCCCTTGGCCCTGCTCTTTGGGAGCTTCTGCTGCATCTGAGGCAGCAGGCAGGGCATGGCTCTGCCCTTCTGCTCCTGTGGGTTTCTGTACAGGGAAACCACATTCCTGCTGGGCTCCAAGAGCTGATCTTACCATCTCTATCTGCAGAGCTGCTGCTGTGCTCTTCTCTTCTGCCCTCCCAGCACAAACCAGCCATTACCCACTCCGTAAATTCCTTATTACAGCTGGCTGATGAAGCTCTCCCTCATCGCCTCCTTTCTGCGGAGACCTCGGTTGGAAACAGGGATTATTACATTTTTCATGCCAATTTCATTAAAAAGAAAAAATCTGAAAGGAAAACTAATTGTGCTTTGTGATACTTAGGGAAATTAAGTCTTCGAGGAAATGAAATCTTCAGCTCTTTATTCGACTGCAAATGCGTTAATTTATTTAATTGTATCATCGATCAACACAGTACATATAATTATTACCCCTATATAATAGATTGGAAAAAATTTACTGTCATTGCCTGTGTAATCAGATATACTCTTGTTACTAATTTCTAAACAGCATCAATGGGAAAAAAATGACCTTCCAGTCTTAATTTCATGCCCTACTTCCTGAAAAATTAAATGGGAAGTGAGTACACACAAAACCAGCACAGATGCAGAGTACAAGGCTGGTAACATCTGCTTTATTTGCTGCCCCTCTGCCATTCATGAGCTGAACTCATTTCCCTGTTCTTTGATATTACATTTCAAACAAAATCTTGAGCAGATCTCATCAAAACAGTCCTCCGGGCATTCCCTTTCCATTCCCCCTGTCTTGCAGGTACAAATTATTATTTCATTTTACATGTGCAGGGACATTGAAAGCCCTGAACAGGCACTAGAGGAAAAACTATGAAATGGAATATTTAATGAAAGACAGCAGCTGAGCTCTCAGAGAAATCAAAAGCTGCTGATCTTGAGGATTCATTGAAGGAATTTTTATTAATCTTATTACCCTAAAGAATTGCTTTTTATATATGTTTTTCAAACAGCATCAAATCCTCATCAAAACAGACACTGCAGTGCAAGCACCATGCTCTCTGCTGTTGACAGAAGCAATGTGGTATTTGCATGTGATTTAAAACAAGGCTGGCAGCATGCAGCCACCATTATTGGCACTCTGGTATTTATTATCAGTGTTCATTATTTATTAGAACCAAAAATCCAGCATTGCAACAAGCACCTCTAGTTCCTGTTACAGCAAGGAGCCTTCTCAATGCCCAGCAGTTGATGTAAATGGTTTCAGTTATCCAGGTGTTTGCTACATGGATGTGTACATATATACAGGGCACATATAAATACATGTGTTTACGTATATAAAAGATAGACATTTGGGAGCAGAGCAGTTTGTAACCCTTGAAGAGCTATGGATGTTCACAGAGAAGCAAATCCCCCAGTAGGATTTCGTTAATTTAAACATTTTTAATGCAATCTGGTTCTTGCCTGAGAACTCTTGGTTTGTGTTAATCTGACGGGCAGGACCTGGAAGCCAGGCTGGCCACGGAGGGACTGCTCACCTCACGCAGCTTCTGGGCTCCAGATCTCCCAGTGCCTGATCCACACCTCAGCCGGGGTTACTGTGGCCTGCGACGCTTCTTGCTGAAAAAACAGCATCATTTTAAGGGATGGAGGAGTCACACACTAAGCACACACTGAGTGTGGCTCTGGCTCATCCCAATGCCTGTGTGAAAGGGCAAATCTGCTCCAATGGGATGCTCCTGGGTCAGACACAGGATGGGACTTCAAGCTGAAATCATCACACCTGAGCCATGGTGGCTGCCTCCCCCAGAGCGCTGGGAGCTCACTCTTCACAAGCCATTGCTGACCCTTCCCTTGTAGCATCTGATTTATTATTTTTAACAGCTTCTTTGAGGAACAAAGAAAATAGGACCAGACATTCAATGCAGAATTACAAGTGTTTAGTTTGTCATTGGTTCCAGCCAGTGAGTGTGAGTATTGCTGTGAGCCCCTTCCAGCTGCCAAACGAGGTGCCCAGCACAAGGCAGCTGCCAGGGATCTCTGCAGGTGAGATCTTTGTTCCCACAGCTGGGCCCCCTCCTGTCACCGTGACACACAGGGACATCCCTGTACCCATGGAGATGGATGTGCTGGCAGCTCCCACCTGCACCAAACACTTGGGTGATGAAAGACTCCCTTCTGACAGCACAGGGTACATGCAGGAGAAGCACAGCATGAAGCCAGCCTTGATGGAAAAATGCAAAATATGCAGACATTTATTTTTTTCCCAAATGGACACAGTGTTGTTCCTCAAGTGACAGATTCCAACAAAAATCTAATTTCAGAAAATGGGAGTATTCCTTTATGACAGGACAACGTACTGAAAAGCAAAACTGAATTACAAATCCCACGGAAAGTATGTTTGCATCTGCCCTGGGTCTGCACTGGCTAGAAGTTGTCTGGTCAAGGAGTGGAACATCACGTCCATGCAAATCCTCCCAAGGCAGGATACTACCCATGTTCACACAACTTCCAGCTGGTTCAGAACAGAGGCAGAGGTTATTCTTTCCCAATTCCAAAAGACACTGGTTATGCACACTCTGGATCACACTCACTTTTATACACAGGACACGAGTACTGAAGAAAGCCAAAAAAATGTAAATTTGTTTTTCCTCCACCAGATGCTATACCTAAAAATGTATGCACAGAAAATGTGTTACAGTTAAACCACACCAAGTAGAAAACAATCGCACTACAGGTATCAAAATTAAATGAATGGTCATGTGTTCTTCAATTCACACCAAGTCCTCAGTCCAAACCTGGCACACAAAACAAAGCCCCCATACACTTTTTTTTTGTAGTGTGAGAGCTGGGTTGTTCCACTGCAGCTGATCAGAGCTGGCACCATCACTGGGAACAAGATACTTGGGCTGGAGTCCCCTTATCAGCTGGATCCTTTTAAAAGCTCTTCATCTTCTACAGTTTGTGAAAGAAACTTTGTTACAAATGTGGGCTTGGGCTTGCTTTGTTCAGTCACAAAACCTGCTTGGTCCCTTCTTGAAAGCTTCAGCTAGAAACAAGTTGATGCAGCCTTTACCAGGTCACCCTCAGCACACAAAAGCCACGTCGCCTTGGGGGATTTAATCTAAAAGCAGATCTCCCCATGTTCTACATTTATTTAATTCTAATCTGAAGACATAAAGACTGCAGCTTATCAAATTTATAAGAGAAAAAATTACACTTAGTTAAGAATTCCTATGTTTATGCCAAGAACTCGATGACAGGGCTTGAAAACAGTTTTCCAAAAAGGATCAGTTTATTTTGGTGGGTCTGTGTTAATTCCATATTTTTCCTTGAGAAGCTTAAGCTGTTCTTCTTTCTTCTTTGTGTCCATCTTTTGGAAGGCCTGTAATTAGGAAAATAAAAGATGTAAGAAGACAATGAGAGTCTCTCATCTTATGAGAAGTTATTTCCCAGTATCTGCAAGAAGCATCACTGTGACCTGCACAGAGTACTGTTTGATTCTTGCCCTTGGAGAATGTCACAGGGATGGCCCTGGATACTGTCAGTGACAGGCACGACATGGACAACTGAGACTTTTTACCCAGAACCAAGATCTCACCTCCTGCTGCAGCTGTGGGGCCTCTGCACCCTCTTCTCCAGAGCACTCTCCCCACAAACATGTTTTTCACACCTTTGTCCAAAGCTGTATTTTTTGCATGCAAATCACCAAGCAAACATGAAACTGACCCTGTATCCCATTCACTCCCTCTAACAGTTTGGATTTTGTTTCTTAAAAATACCCAAGCAACTCTCTTTACAAACTGATGCTGGGGTTGTTTTTTGAGGCAGCTCTGTTCAGAGGTGACTCGCCCAGCCCAGTGCACGTACCCTGTTTGCATTGTAGTACAGAACCACGAGGTATCTGTTGCACACGTTGAACCCTGACAGGTGGTCACAGGCGTTCTTGGCATCGAAGATGTCCTCGTACACCACGTAGGCTGTTCCTCTGGTCTCAGGGGTGTTCCCACTGCACAGCAAGGGCACATTCAGGGTTACACAAAATGAACAAGAAATAGTTTATTTATTTCACAGTGACTGAGATTAGGTGAACTAATGCAGCTTCACTACAAAACAGTTTGTTATTTTTTCTGGGTATTAAATTACATCCCTGATTTCCACATCAAACAGTTCAGAGCCAGAGACAACAGGAAAATGTGCTGTATTTTGCTCCATAAGGGAAAGGCACCTCTCCACAGCAACTATCAGAAGCTTTTGTCAGGGCTGCCATGTGTCTGGAAATAATTTAAGTCTTTATTATAGCAATTAACTTTTATTTAATATGATAAGACCTGTCTGTCAGTTACTGGCTGTCTGGATCAGATGTGTCCCTAGGATGGAACAGGGCTCCTGGCATATCACCAAATCAGTTTAAGAGGCAGAACAGCCCTGCTGGTGTAAGCCCACTGCCGAGGCACAGCCATCACCCATGGGAGCACCAATTCCATGCCCTCTCCCTGAGGGATGGGACAGGTGTGGGCACACAATGAGCCCAGAGGGGCTGCAGGTTACAGAGCCCATAGATCTTGACCAAAGACAGAGATAGAGACTTAACAATCAGAGCAACTGTCTCTAAGGTGCTTCTGAGAACTCCCGAGGTGACTTGGTATCACACACTGGGATCTGTGCAAAGGTGAGGAGGAGAATGGGATAAAAACTGCACACAGCACAAAAGTCTTTACAAAGAGGCTTACACGTTATGCCTTGTCACTGATGATGTTGGGATTTCTGTGGTAAATGACACGAATCAGTAGTTCTGAACAAACTGTTGGATTCATACACCAGTGCATCACTCCAGTGGAAAGCCCCTGACACATACTCAGTCTGTGCCCCACTCACCCTGTTCCAGCCCACTTGTTTTCAGAAATTTAAGTACTGGCTCTTCTTTATGCACATTAGTAAAGAATTCCACCTATTTAGTCAGGCCCCTTGTTCCCTCAGCCACTTCTCACTTCTTCTTCAGTCACATCCACTGCCCTTCCTTGCTTGAGAAGGGTTTGCCCAGCATCACATCCCAGCATGGCACCAGCAGCACGTGTCCCCTTGGTGTCCTTTGCTTACTGAGGCCAACTCTCTACAACTCACTTTACATAGTGAACGCTCCAACAGGTTGCCCAGAGAAGCTGTGACTGCCCCATCCCTGGAAGTGTTCAAGGCCAGGCTGGATGGGGCTCAGAGCAATCTGCTCTGGTAGAAGGTGTCTCTGCCCTTGGCAGGGGGTTGGAATGAGATGAGCTTTAAGGTCCCTTCTGACACCAACCCTCCTATGATGATCAAAGCTCAGGTCCTCAGCATTTGAACTCACCAGGAGAAGAACCTTAGAGCTGCTGCAGACTTGTATAATCTCCATGTATTTTAGAGCCGAGGCACAGTCACATCTCCACTATCCAGACCTGGTCTGGCCTGAGGACACCCGATCTCTAGTGCACAGGGGTTGCTGCTGGTATTTGTTTCTACTGAACAGATCCAGCAAGAGCAACATCCCTGTTTTCCCACTGGTCAATTACCAGATACTCATAAACAGGGAAACTGTGCTCAGCTTCTGCCTTTCCTATCCTTACCCCAAGTCAAGGTAAAACCTCAGCTGTATTCCAAACTTTCTTAAGCAAACGAGTCTCTCATATTTTATCTACTTCCCCAAATTAATTTCAAATTTAAGCTCCTTCTCCGCACCTCCCAGCAGAATAATTTTCTAACAAATTCACAGTGAAGAGCATCATCACATCCCCCTCTGCCACTCGGGGTGCTGCTCCAGGGCATTGAGCCTTTCCAGCTGTGAAACACAGCTGCCACCACTGCGGCAAGAATACTGACAATGGAGCACGTGAAACCCTTCAAGGTCCAAAGAAAATGTAAATACTCACACTCTGATCTGCCGGATGGGCCCGTACTTCCCAAAAATGTCGTACATCTCCTCGGCCGTGATTTTGTACGGCAGGTTCCTGATGTACAGGATCCGGTTGACCTCCGGAGGGAGCCGGATCTGATGGGGGAAGGACAGGCGGTGTGTCAGACCAGGGCACGTACTGCAAGCCTGAAACCCAGCAGCCTTCGGGCTAAATCACGGAATCACGGAATGGCTGGGGCCGGAAGGGGCCTTAAACATCCCCCAGTTCCACCCTCCTGTCGCGTTCCCGTAAGAGCAGCGGGGTGCTTGGAGCGGGACAAAGCCGGAACCCAGCCAGGCAGGGACGGGACGGGACAGGGCAGTGCACTCACGTTGGCTCGTTTGGCTGCTTGCATCGCCATGGCGGCGGGCGGTGGGTGGGGGCCGCGGCCTGGGACAGAAACACCGGCGGGGAAGGAGCCCGGAGCGGAGGCAGCGGCGGGGACCGAGAGCGATGGGCCGGAGACCCGGATCTATCCCGACATGCACCGCGCGCTCCCCTCACGGAACCGGATCTATCCCGGCGTGCACCGCGCGGGAAGCGCCAGAGCGCAGCCTGCACAGCCCGCCCCACGTGACCTCGCCCCNGCCTCAGTCCGCGCTGAGTGCCGGCCCCACACGTTCGATCCTCGGTGCCAGAATTGCGACACGAACCTCTTTAATAAACGCTTCCTTATCGTTCCCCCCTCCTCGCCACCCGCACGAAGCGGTGCCGGTGTGAGGCAGGAGCGGCGGGGGGGCGGGCGTGCG
>VZTZ01023272.1:810047-897969 GCA_013400955.1 Drymodes brunneopygia
ACGGGAATTTCGATGACGATTTTGCCGATGTTTCTGTTCTCCTCCATGGCCCTGTGAGCCTCAGCGATGGCGTGCAGGGGGTAAACGCTGTCCACGAGGGGCTGGAGACGCGGGGAAGTCCCTTCGGAAAAATGGGGCAGCACCTCCTCCGTGAAGGCTCTCACCAGCCGCTCCTTGTACTGGGGAAAAAAACACCTGCAGGGTTATTTCCAATCATTGCACTCACCGAGGGGTCTCAGAGCGTGGTGTATAAAATGTACACAGCCCTCAAGGAGACACCTGACATTCTCACTGTGAAATGGAGATAAAAACACCTGACAGGTCTAAATTACAAACACGAAGAAAGCTTTTAGATTTATTACTTCTTAACTGAGTGAAATTGTCCAAAGCAAGTGGTGTAAGCTCCGTGCAGAACCATTTAAATCAAACTGATAAAAGTTACTGTAAATATTCTGTCTTAAACCGTGCACAGAATCTACCCTAAGGCTCTGCACTGCCTTTTACTGTCATATCAGAATATTCCACATAAAGTGAGTTTTCCTTGGTAACTGGGCATCCAAATGGCCTTGGTTTCTACTTTGAAAAGTGACCTAATAGAGATTTTTGTTTTCCCCTCGTCAGACTTGATCAAATTGCCTGATCACTGGAGTTTTATTTCTTCTGGGGCCAAATACCTAAATTAGGGTACTCATTAAGCACATTAGGAAGTCCTGGGTGTCGTTAATTTGATAAAAATAGAAAAAGGACATTACAACTTAATTTTCTGACATTTTCCAAAGCACGTAGTAACAGTTCAAGGTGGGGTTTTTTGGGCAAGAATGTGTTTAACACTGGTTTTAAAAGAAAGCTCTCAAAACTATCATAAATTTTAAAATCAAACTGCATGCACTGCTTGTTGCCACTACTTGCCTCCTTGTCTCGGGACCGTAGCAGGCTGGTGTGGATGCTGGCTCTTTTGGAAAGCAGCTTTGCCAGCAAATCCCCATGGACTTCACCTCCACTCAGGAGTCCATAAATAATCCACCGACCGTCAGTACTCAGACAGTTGAGATTCTTCTCCCAGTATGAGGAACCAACACAATCTAAAATAATATCTACTCCAGAACCTCGAGTAGAAACAGAAGAGATTTCAGCAATGAAGTCAGGCTGCATTAAGGGCAGGATAATTTCAGGCAAAATTAAAACCTTGTTTATAGGTGCAGAATCAACCCTGCCATCCTTATTTAAGTCTTTCTACTGAAATTAGGAATTGGTACAGTGATTTGTAAGGAATTACAGAATCAGGCACAAAAAGAATAATCAGTTACCCATAAGCAAACTCAGGCATAAACCACCCCAAATGCTTAGAAAAGCTACATTTTTCTAACAGTTCAAGAATGAAGTGTGGTGAGGCCCTGGCAGAGGTTGCCCAGGGAAGCTGTGGCTGCCCCATCCCTGGAAATGTTCAAGTACAGGTTGGATGGGGCTCAGAGCAACCTGCTCTGGTGGAAGCTGTCCCTGCCCCTGGCAGGGGGTTGGAACTGGATGATCTTTAAGGTCCTTTCCAACCCAGGCCATTCTGTGATTCTGTGATAATTCAAGCACCAGATTTGAGGATTTGGTCCCATAGTTCCTTGAGGAGGCAGCAATAACAAGGCACAATATTTATGCCCCAAATGAACACAGACAAAGAGGGCCCATGCAGAAAACAGCACAATTAAACTAAGGAAAGGCCCATTCTGGGCTGAACAGGGTATCAGGTTGTGCTTATAGGGTCACTACTATCTGTTCCCTCACTGAGTCTGTGTCCACACATTCACACTTTCACAGAGAGGTTTTTACCTTGGGTGAACTCCAAGACCTTTTCACTGAAGTCTTCAGTCTTATAGTTGAACCCTGCAGCTGCTCCAGCTTTTGCTGTTGCTTCCAGTTTCTGCTGAGTTCCTGCTGTCACAATGGGAACAGCCTTTGCCAGTCTCACCAACTGAATGGCTGCAATGCCAACCCCGCTGGCCCCGGCGTGGATCAGCACTCTCTCACCCTCCTGTACTTTACCTGGAGGAGGGCATAAGGAAAGTGGTCACCCTTTGGGCATCACCTTTGGATTAAAACATGAACAGTCTGCAAGATAGTGAAAAGGAGGTTGAAAGAGATGTCCTTTATTGGACTTTGGGCAATTGGACATCTTTGTAAGCTTCATAGAAGAGACAAATCAGAAGTAGCAGAGGTTGCAGTGTGCTGACAGGACATCATTTTACCAGCCTCAGTGGAAGGACTTGGTCTTGGCCCTGTGCATTTCTGGGCTTCCATGACCAAGATGCTTAAGTGAGTGCAGTCACAGCCTTTCTATACCATCAGTGGAAAACACTCTTGGAGGATGTTCATACTGAGCAATCAGGCACTCAGCAATGGAGAAATACCAGAAATGCTGGGTAACATTGAGGACCAGGCCTGCCAGTCATTTTACCATCTACTGGTTGCATTAATTTGTGTTACACCGATTGCTACTGAAAGTGAGGCACCAAGTAGCCTCCCACTGATCCCTAGGAAGCAACACTTCTCGAAGCAAGTCTGCAGGGAAGTTATGTTTGGAACTTTTGTTCCTTATTGGATCTTTTAGATGCTACTCCTGAAGAGTGTAGAAAGATATTTCTCACCTGAGGAAAACCCTGGATAGTGCTACTGTTTATTACCTTGGCAGCGTATTTTTAAAATTAAGAGTGTGGGAATCTGTCTATTTTAAATCAGCTCAGAGTGGATTTTACCTACAATTAATATCTCTGTTGAACAAGGTATGAGATTTTGCCTACTGTAGATCCACAGGTAATCATTGATAAAGTTCATGATATGGTCATGCATGCAGTGAAGTCAGATCCTTAGAAGTGAGATGTGTTTTCAGGTGTGTGGAAAACATGGGAATAATTTCAGGGTTTAGACTTAATGGAAGGTATCCCTGTCCATGGCTGGGGAGTGGAAGTAGATGATCTTTAAGATCCTTTTCAACCCAAACCATGCAGTGATTCAAGCTGAGAAATACAGATGAAGAGAAATCTGACCATCTTTCCATATCCTTCCTCGTAAGTATATAATCAGCAGGGTAGGTTGGCACTGGGGAGAGGTGGTCAAGATTCAAGGATTTGTGTCTGGCATGCTGGATTCTGACCCACAGGAACAAAGTGACAGAGAAAAGGTTGTTTGAAGGCAAACAACATCCAGATGGAGGCAACAAAGACAGGGTTTTGTACCAGAAAGGAGGGTGAGCTGTTTTGGTGGGATATACAGGCAAACGCGCCTCTCACCTACAAAATGGAGCAGCTGAAATGCTGTTAGCCAGGCTTCAGGAATGGCTGCAGCCTGAATGAAAGTCATATCTTTGGGAATTGGCATCAGGAGGCCCTCGGGCACCGTCACATATTGAGCCTGGCCTCCCCCGGAGAGCAGAGCCATCACTGCATCGCCGACCTTCCAGCGGCCCGAGCAGCCGGGACCCAGCCCAGCCACGCGCCCTGCTGCCTCCAGGCCTAAAATATCACTTGCTCCTTTGGGGGGAGGGTACTTCCCTCTCCTCTGAAATAAAAACAAACGAGAAGGCAAGGAAGGAAAAGCCAAACATCAGTGAGCGTGATGCAGTACTTGCAGTATTTCATTCACACGTCTCCAGACTGAATTATTATTTGTTTAGTCCTGATTTTGCACTGTGCAAATGTTGTAGTAATTTGAGGATCTTCTGTCCTCTGGAGACACTTCTTGCTTCCTAAGTATTACTCTTCCTAAGTTTTATTCTTAAGAAAAAAATTGAAATTTTTGTGAGTCCCCTTTGTCCAGGCCAATCCCTGCTGCGGAGGTACTATGGTCTCCATTTGCAGAGTGTGATTTGCAGCTCAAACTTAATAATTTGATTGTGAATTTGAGTAATTTTTGGAACTGTGCCATTGGAACATTTCCTGTTCATCTCAAATACCCAGAAAAGTGTCTAAGATCTAGAAAGACCAGAGCTTTGGTTTTGTGTGTTTTATTGAAAGGCAGCTGCCTTTCCACGCCAGCCCAGCACTGCACTAACTCAGATAAAAACATTTATCTGCTGAATCAACAAACAACTCTTCTTTCAGTCCTATGAACTCTCCCATCCAAATGCTCATCAGGTCCAAACTCTTTTAGCTCATCAGATCTGTCAAGACTTCACAGAGGGGCTTGAAAAATCTGTGTTGTTTTTAGGTGCATAAATCTGCTTAACATACACATACCTGGAGTAAATCAGCCCTATTCAGAGCACTGGCAGAGACCTTCACAAGAACTTCTCCTTCTCCTGGATCTGGTTTCATCACTCCTTTCATATAGAGATTTTCTGGGCCTCCTGGGCAATCAAAATAGGCTGCAAACATTTTCTCTAAAGAAAAAAAAAACAAACTGAAAAGCTGGCATGAATGCAGGCACACTTAGGTGCAATGGAAAAATTTCAGTAAGGAAAGACAGCAAATGGTTTTAAAAATTCCTGTTTATTTCCCTTGCCTTAGGAGATGATTCCTGTGTGCCTGATTTGCTGTGGTACAGGATCTCACTGCTGCAGGAGTCTCTCAGATACCTTCTCAGATGCTATTCCTGGGATTCTTTTGGCACCACCAGCTGTCGAGATGGGCTGAGCTGTCAAGCCTTCTCCTGCCTGGTAAAATTAAACGTGGAACAATCTTCTCTCTGCTCCCGGGGTGCTGGGTGGAAGGAGATGGGGAAGGACAGGGAATCATAATGGGAACAATTGTGTTACTTCCTGAGAGCTGGTACTGCAGTGAGTGCAGCACAGGAGGGGCTGCAGGCCAGGGTAACCAGCACTGTGTGACAGAGCATCCTGCCCTCTGTAAAAATCACTGATCTCTGCACAGGAAAACAAATGTTCATACCTCATTATTGGTGGTAAGACTGCAAATGCAGAATGATAAACAGCTTGAAACCCCAGGGATGTCAATCCCCACAGGGTGGTGCTCTATGGCTATTTTATGGTGAATAAGCACTTCCAATTATTTGTATAAAATGCAGTTTAAAGGCTTTTCTTTCTGAGACTGGCTGTCTGTTCGTTGTTTTCAACCATTAAATCCAGTCCCACAAAATTTGCCTGTTATCAGCAAAAAAATTCAGTGGGAAGCCCACCTGATGCCACCCTGTAACAATTGTTTCTGGCGTCTTAATTGGCTCCAAATTTAGTCAATTAAAAACAAGACGTGAAAGAAGCTTTTGTCCCTCTTCCATGAGAGTTCATTAACCTGCGTTTTTATAAATTGTTGTCTTTGTTGCTAGAAGCAGGCCCACAAAAATGTAAAAAAACCCCTCTAAACCAAAAAACAGAACAAAACCCGTGAGGATCTGAGTATTTACATTACTCTCAAATGCACACAAAAGCAAGGGAACTGAAAGACAAGTTTCCAACCATTTCAAGCTCTCAGATCTGCCAGCAGTGGCCCAAAACAACAATTTTAAGCAGCTGTGTGTCTCCCGAGCTCACCTGTTTCCTGCACAGGAGGACGAGCAGTCTGTGCCCCGGAACAAACCCGGCATGGCCAAGGGGGCAGAGTCCGGTCCCGGCTCCTCCTGGCTGCTCCCCTGCAGGCCAAGGGGAGGAACAGGGCGAGGCTGTTCTGCTTTGCAGCGACAGATGTGAGTCAGGAATATTAGCACAGCTCACCATTATTTCTGCTAACGACCTGGATTGTTCCAGGGGCTGGCACAGGAATCTGCTGTCCCGCTTGGCCTTGTGCCTGCCTGAGATCGGCCGCTGCCCAGCACGGGGCACAGCTTGGCCTGCTGCCCGTGCCTGTGCCAGCGTGTGTGTGATGGGTGTGCTCAGCTCAGCAGGTGCTGCGATTTCAGAATTCTCACTGTCTCAGACCCGATTTGCTCCACCAGCAGTGAGGGTGTGGGCGCTGTGCCAGCCCTGGTGCCATAAACGCGCTGGGGAGGCTGCCCTGGGCTCTGTTCCTGGGGGACAGCGGCGTTCAGAGCTCGCTGGTTCATGTCCTTAAACCCCAATATCCTAAACCTAATAGTATGGAATCAGAATCATTACTGTTCTGAAAGCCTGATGGTATCTCCTTGAGCTTTGCAGAAGGATCAGATCACACCTTTCTCTGTGTCCTAGTCAGCAGCTCTTGAGTGTTTGAGCTGTCAGAGAATAAAACTGACACTTCAGACATTTAAAAATGGTAACTTATACGTGTAGGATTTTCTGTGGATTTTTTTTCCTGTAATAATAAGATTTTTGGATTCAGGCTTTTAAACTCCTCTTTGAAACAGAACAAATTTAGAATCAGGTATAGCTAAAAATTCTTTTGTTCCCACGTGACTTGAAGAGCTAATAATTGATGTGTTTCTGAAGATGGAAAGATCATGAAGCCTGGTCTATAGTACACACAGCCTGATTCAGTGCCAGTACTGACACTATCTCTCCTCCACTTTACCCAGAGAGCTTTGCAATCCACTGCAGTTTAAAATAACTTTGTATTGCAGTCATTGACCATGCAAATTCACATTAAAAAACATACTTTATTATTCAAGGATGTACAGGACAGTCTGAAAATGTGGTAGTATAGCAATTTCCTTCATCCCTTGGGTCTGTGGCCCCCTGTGTAGCTATAATGCCATTAGAGAATTTCCTTTGCTTAGTGAGATTAATAATTGTGTTGTCTGGAAACAGGCTAAAAGACAGCATTAGAAAGATAAAGCACAGCATCTTAAATCAAATATTGAAGACATCACTTTCAAGTCAGTTAAGAAACTTGGAGGGCAGGTGCATAAGGTAGTCCTTTTATGAGCAGCAAGCCCATAAATTTTCTTGAAAAAACAGAAGGGAGCTCAGCAGCTGGAATGTTGTAAAGCTGCAATTTCTTGTTTAAAGTTTTGAACTTCTATGCTTTATTTTCTAATGAGCACTCTTGAGGCTGATGAAGTCCAAGTTTTCTGTTGATTCAGTTACATTTCTCCCTAAAGTAGTCTGCTCTAATTACACAAGGACATAAATTTTAAAAAATTTAAATCAACAATTATACAAGTGATATACAGAAGTGATGGAGATTCTTTTTTTCAAGTTTAAACCCCCCTCACACTATACTGCACTCAAATGACGACAGTGCTATTTCTATCTGAAAATTAAAAATACTCATATCTATATTCATGAGGTATTATCTGCTCTAAAGAATAAACACTGAGCAGCACTTTAAGTAACTTTCAGAAATCTCTTGTAGCATGCAAAGAAAAGTTACTTTTTTTTCCCCACAAAGAAATCAACCAGGACAGCAAGAGCAAACTCCAAAGAATAAATACTGCAAATCTGGCCCTGAAAAACTGAGCATTAGTCTTTGCTAGGAACAGTGGCTGGTTATGAACAATGTGACTATTTACAACAAATAATGTGTGGATATTATTATAGGATTTTGAAAGTGCTGGCATTTTTTGCAATCTTTCAGCTTTACACTTTCTGCCTTCCTCCCACAGCAGAAAGAAAAAGCTCACATCAAATATGATATGGCTTCAGAATTTATTACTAAGCCTGCCAGGCAGACTTGGGGCTGAATAACACAATGGCACTTTCTGGACCCTCCCTAGCTCTGTGTGTAGTCCTGCTGAAAATAGTAAGATAGAGCTAGTCTGAAGTTAGCTTATAGGGGAAGGCCTAGCTGTTAGATTCAATAAATCTCAATTCCCCAAATCTCAGCATTAGAACCAGCTCTGTTTAATGTATTTATTGATGATTTGGATGAGGGGGCTGAGCCCACCCTCAGTGGGTTCCCAGACAGCACGAATTTGGGCTTGAATGTTGATTTGCTGGAGAGTGGGAAGGCTTTGCAGAAGGATCTGGACAGGCTGGATCCATGGACCAAGGTCAATTGTTTGAGGTTCAACAAAGCCAAGTGCTGGGTCCTGCACTTGGGTCACGACAACCCCTGCAGTGCTACAGGCTGGGACAGAGTGGCTGGAAAGCTGCACAGTGGAAAAGGACCTGGGGGTGCTGATGACAGTGTCTGAACACGAGCCAGCTGTGCCCAGGTGGCCAAGAAGGCCAATGGCACCTGATCTGTACCAGCTGTGATGTGGCAGCAGGAGCAGGGCAGTAACTGTCCCCTGTGCTGGGCTCTGCTGAGGCCACACCTCAAGTGCTGTGTCCAGTTCTGGGCCCCTCAGTTCAGGAAGGACATTGAGGGGCTGGAGAGTGTCCAGGGAAGGGAACAGAGCTGGGGAAGGGTCTGGAGCACAAGGCTGGTGAGGAGCAGCTGAGGGAGCTGGGGGGGCTCAGCCTGGAGAAAAGGAGTCTCAGGGGAACCTTCTGGCTCTGCACAACTCCCGGACAGGAGGGGGCAGCCAGGGCAGCTCTTCTCTCAAGTGACAAGTGATAGAACAAGATGAAATTACCTCAACTTGCACACGGGGAGGTTCAGCTTGCATATTAGGGACAATATCTTCACCAAAAGGGTTGTGAAACACTGGAACAGGCTGCCCAGGGCAGTGGTGGAGTCACCATCCCTGGAGGTATTTAAAAGATATATAAATATAGCACTGATGGACATGGTTGGACATGATGGACATGGTGGGCTTGGCAGTTAATGGGCTGGGCTGGGTTAGTGGTTGGACTTGATGATCTTTAGGTCTTTCCCAGCCTAAATGAATCAGTGGTTCTGTGATTCTGGGCATAGAGCTGTCATTGGATAGAAGAATGGGCTTGTTTCATGTGCTATATCAGTGGTAGGAACTTGGCAGCTACAGTGGTTTCACTGGCATTGTTTCTCCAGCATTAGGCAGAAAATACTTTTATATTGATTCCTGGTATTGAATCTAGATCTGTGTTCCCAACAGGCATCCTGGTTCAGCCACGGCTTTGGGGTTATAGCATGGGCACAGCACATTCCATTCCAGCAGCTCTCAGGGCCAGAGAATGGACCTACATCCACCTGCTTTACTGTCAGGATCACTGAGCACAACGTGGTTAAAAAGGACTCCTTCAAAATGCCACTTAAATGGCATCGTTGTTCCAAAAATCAAAGATGTGAAATTAGCAATCACCCTTGCAAGTCAGTGGGGCTGTGCCCTGGCACTGGGCTCTGAGGCTGAGAGAACAAGTGGGTTTAGTGGAGTGCTGTGCTCCCTGCCATTATTGCTGCTTTGAGCTCTGGGTTCACAGAGTTTCTGCCTCTGCTGTCACTTCCCAGGAAGCTCTTGATCTCTCACATTAAAGCCAAAGGTCGATGCAGAGACTTGTCTTTATACTGATCATAACTGCATTTTCCACGTGCTCTTTGTGCTTACAAGGCTGTCACTCAGCAAAACCTGGAGTGGGATCATTTTCCTTCTGTTCTGTAAAAAGATAGATGTATAAATGTTCATTCCCCTTCCCTTTTATATTGGAAAACGTATTTTCCTCCATGTGAAGTTCAGGAATTTCAGCAGAAGAAATGTAAGGCCTCAGATAAGCAAAATAACAAAATAAAATTACTACTACTACTACTACTACTACTACTACTACTACTAAAAAAGCAGTAGAATTGATCAGCAGGAAAATGGTCGTCTTTCCCAGACAGGCCAGGAAAGTCCAGTAATGTTTGTATAGTGTAAGTATTTTTGGAATTTTTTCCCTGTCATTAAAATTTCGTCTTGCTGAGGCAACAGTCCACAGTGAAAACACTAAGAAATGAGATAAAACTTGCTACAACCATCAGATCAGAGCAGCAGGAGGGAGCTGAGGGTGTTTTCTGGGCTGGGCTTGACCCAAACTAAAATTATTGAGGCAATTAGCCTATTGGCCAGCCCTGCAAACATCAGATAATCCATGCAGTACAAATGCATGAAACATGCTTGAACTCCATTTGGATATTGGGAAGCTTGAGTGACTACAGTCACAGGGTGGATTAAGTGGGAAAATGGGGGAAAATTAGAGACATCTGGGGAAAAATCTTGAGGCTAAAGTTACAGTCACATTCCAACAGAAGCTGTAACATTAGGAGATTTTAGGGTAAAATGCAGTTGCTGCTTCCAGGAGGGAATGCAGTTGGCAAGCACAGAATTCATTCCGTGTCAGTTCTCCATGGAACACCCCCTGCAGCCTGGGGCGGATGCTGAGGAGGGATGAAAGGGAGGGCGGAGCGGGATGGAGACCCCGCGGGCAGGCTCTGCTGTGATCCCTGCGGGAATGGGAACGCGGTGGTACCACGTACAAACCGCACAGCAGCTGCCAGCCACGGGATAGAGGAGGAGATGTCCTGTTCCTGAACCAGCAGCTGTGGGAAAATTGCTCTCCTCAGATGAACCCCACTCTTTATGCTCTCACTGTAATGACGCCCCACACCTGCATCCCAAAATTACCCACTTCCAAGGTGGGACCACCTCTCCCTCAGCACATGTTCTCTGTTTTATTAACTGTATCTCTGAAAGCAAAGTGAGGGGAATTTTACACCAATTGGGAACAAAAGTCTGTTTGACTAGAGTCACTCAAGCTTTACCAAGTGTAAGGAAATGGTGTAACAGTGAGTTAAGAGGGGGACAAGTTAGGAAAGGCTCCGCATAACTTCTGGGATGGGTGGATGGGCTGATCCTGGCTTTTCCCCCGTGGGCACACCTGTTGGATAGGATCCTTACTCTGATTGATTATCTCTACCTCTCACTGATGTTTAGAGCCTGTTGTGCATCCCTTCAAACTTGTTCTTGCGGCCAGCGCCCCATCAGTGACAATCTCTGCCCCGACTCTGTGAGTCTTCTGTATGAGTGTATCTGTTAATAAAGTGTGTTATTCCTTAAACTGCTCTGCCTGAGTCCTCCATGGGTACTGACAGACTACGGGAGTGGATAAAAATGACAATTAATAACACAGAGACTAAGAGCGTGGGGGAACCAGGAAGGATTCTCTCTTTCCAGACTGCAGTGAGGGTACTCTGACACGCTGCTGTCCCTGGACAGGTCAATGGACCCACCCTGGGTACAGCGGGCTCTGCAGGGGCATCCCCGTTCCGGGGCACTGGCAACCTGCTGGGCACAAGGCTCTTGTTTTGCCAGGGGCGCTGACAAATCAGTCATAATAATACATTTTGAAAAATAATGTGTAAAGGGCTCGAGGAAACACCCTTCTATGTGGCACAGTTATTGTGAGACCTGTGTGTCAGCGCAGCTCTGCTGGGGGAAAAAGGTCTGACATTTCCCTCGTCTCGTGGGATCTCTGGCTGATTTCAGTTTCACATTTAGTGTCCTGCTCAGCACTGCAGGGTGATGTGTGAAATCTTTTAATACGATTTAATGGACTTTGGATAATAAACCAGGGAGCGTCGGCTCGGCTCGGCTCGGCTCGGCTCGGCTCGGCTCGGCTCGGCTCGGCTCGGCTCGGCTCGGCTCGGCTCGGCTCGGCTCGGCTCGGCTCGGCTCGGCCCCGCTCCTGATTGGCTCGCTGACCGGGCGATCCCTCTCTGATTGGTGAGCAGCCCTGCCGGCAGGAGCGCGCGCGTTGGGGTTGGCATGGCAGCGCGGGACGCTGCGCGGCAGGCGCGGAGGGATCGAGCCGTGCCTCCGCCCCGCCTCTCTTCGGGGGCCGGATCAGGGCTGCCGGGACGTTGTCCCCACGGGTTTCTGTGTCCCTGTCCCCACGGGCGACATCTCCTCATCCCGAGAGGCTGTGGGTGATGGGTGAGGGACTATTTTTTCGGGCAGAAGGTCACGGAGGGGCGGTGGAACCGCCATGAGGTGTGATGCGCCGCCATTTTTCCCTCAGCGGGGCGGGGGCGGCTTTGGCTTCTATTGCAGCCCTGTCCCCTCGCCCCTGGGGGCTCCTGGGGTTGTGCTCACCGTCCTCAGTGAGGGACCCCGGCAGGGGTGGTGGGAGAGGAGCTTTGCTGCCCGCCTCCTTATTCCCGCCTCAGGACCGGGCAGGGTGCGGGGCGAGCCGGGCCTGGAGGGGGCTCGGCCTTGACCCCATCGCTGCCTCCGAAGTGCAGGGCCGGGCCAGGATGCTCCGGGCATACACGCGTTATCCCTTAGCTCAGCACTCACAGTCTAAAAGGTTCTGTTCACAGAGCTGCCCTGCTCGCACTGGAGACTGGTTCTCTCACCGTTCTCTGTCCCTGAGGCAATCACAGGGGACCGAGGCACCAGTAAAGGCTGCCCGCTGTTGCAGGGTGATATCCGTGCAGTGACACGTGAGCATACATGGCTGAACGGCATTTTGAGAGGAGTGAGGCATGTGTGAGGGTGCTTGTATTTGTTACAGAGTGATTAAAATGTATTTCCTCAAAGCTGCTGCAAAGACCCGTGTTTGGGCACACCGAGTGTGAATTTTAGCAGGTGGGTGTTTGGGGAAGAACCTTTGCTTTACTGAGGAAAGAGAAACCTGTCTTTAAAACTTACAGAGCTACACTGCTGACAGCACAGAAGGATATGTGTTTATCTTAGCAATAATTTCTAGGCACACTTATTCTCAGGCTTAATCATCACAGAATGGTTTGGATTGGAAGAGACGTGAAAGATTGTCTTGTTCCAACTCCCTTGCCATGGTCAGGGGCACCTTCCCCTAGACCAGGTTGCTCCAAGCCCCATCCAGCTTGGCTTTGAACACTTCCAGGGATCTGGCACAGTGAAACAAATGTCCTCATACAGATCAGCCAACCTGCTCATGGGATTTGGCATCTACACTTGCTAGATTGACTAAATGCTTGTTTTATCCACTCAGGTTTTGGAAATCCTTTATTTCTGTCTAAGCCGGTGTGAAACCTGTAGTTTCAAGACCTGTAAAACAGCTGCTGTCTCATATCAGTGAGCTCTTTCTTAGCAGAGAGGAGAGCTGGCATCTCCTAGCAGGAGTTCAGAAAAAGAAAGAATTAAGATTCAGTAGCAGCCTGAGTTATGAAGATTAGTTGAGGGGTAAATCTGCAGCTAGAGTCTTTACCACTTGTGGGTTCCTGAAGGCAGATTGCTGCAGAGGCTGATTTTCTGTGTTTGCTCTGTTTTGTCTCCCCTTGGGGTCCCAATTCTCTGAGGTCAAACACCTCCTTTGCTTTGTGCTCAGTGTTTCTTTGTGAGATGGATGGAGTCTTAATTATAGCTACTAAAAATAGATAGAAAGGAGGGTAATATTTGGGGTTTTGTTTTACTTGTTTTACAAGGTTAGAAATATTAAAATATATATTTTCCTCATCTCAAGCTTGTCCAGGGATTTACAGCATCTCTGTCTCAGAACAAAACTGCTTGAAGGAAATGTGTAAATGGTGGCATGAGGCAGGAGCCTGTGGCACCTGTGCACGTAGGGGGGATATATTGCTCACAGGAAGGTGCGTTGGATTTGTCTAATGGCACATCTGTAGCACCTCAGGTACCCAGATCTCTTCAGCCCTTGCTGTTTGCCTGTTAATTTTGTGTCAGAAATTGGGTCTTGTGAGGTTTGCTCTTCTTCAAGCTGGCACTGGGACCAGGTGACTTCCTGAGGTCCCTTCCAACATATGCTTTCCTGTGGTTTCTGATTCTTTCAGTCAGAAAAGACAGGAAAGCATTGCTGTGGGGATGCAGGAATATCCCAGCAGATGCTTTTGTCAATGCACAAAAGCAAGAAATATGAAATGAAACAAATAAAGATATACATTACAGACTTTACCTTGAATTGGTGGCAAGAAATTTGAATCTGCACTCCAGAGAGGTCAGTTGGGAGTCAGATATTGTCACTGAAGTGCTGGATTGGACAGAATAAACTCTTAAATGTTGTCTTGTACAAAAAATGTTATCTTCTATGAATATCCCAGAGTCTTTGCAGATTCTTTTAACTAGATACTGCAAAAAATAATTGAGTATGAGATTTTTTTTTTTTAATATAACTGAAAGATCTGTCTGAAGACTTGGGATCAGTATCTCTGCAGAAATAAGCTTTTCTTTTGTTCCACTCTTTACCTAAGTAATGTTGTGAATCCATTGTTTCCTGGAAGCAGTGTGTCTCCAGTGAATCTGAAATAAATAGGGATTTAAATGGAGGTTCCCGTAAAGGATGGTTTGCTTCTGTGGTTCCACTGTCTCTGTTATAAATCAATCCAGATATCTTCATGCACGTACAAGAGAGGAGATGGAATTTTCTGGCTGGAGCTGAGTTAGCACTTCAGCATAAGCTTCACCTGTTAGACCTAACTTTAAAAACCAATGAAATGTAGCCATCCCTGGAGCGGGATGTGGCAGCTACCTGAAAGGGACTTTTATGTGATTGAAAAAGGCACATAGGAAAGAAGTAATAGTCTGGAGGTGAAATATGATAACTGTGAAATGCTTCCAAAGCTGACAGGCATTTTCAAATAATTTGTCAATCACTGTTCTTTGAAACAAAATGTACTGTCCATGGTATGTGGAGATGAGGACAGACAGTCCCACCAGAGGCAGTATCTGACTGTAAACCTGATACTTCATCTCTCTGTTTTACTTACTGTGACAGCAAAATGCTGCTGGTATCAGCAGTTAGAGTTCCTTTAGAGATTTGTTTCATTGATTGGTAGGAATTTTGAGAAAATTTAGTTTTTGCTGTTAATACAATAGTTTTATATTGTTTTGATGGTTTTATTGCTTTTCCCAGACTAATCCAACCATGGGTAGTGTGAATGGCTCAGAGGGTCCCTGGCTACAAAGATTTGCAAATGGGAAACCTGTGAGAAAACCCAGGCAGAAACGGCCTTGGAAGGTGAGTGACATCCAGCATTCCTTCAGCTGTTGGTTCTACTGTGAAGAACACATGAAAGCAATATCTGTAACTGGGACCTCAGGGTGTTTGTGTGTAACTGGGCTCCTGTACTGGAACTGACTGCTTATCCTACTGAAATCCTGGCTGTTTTTTGGTCTGTCTGTGCTCCCAGACTGCCATCCCTGGCATGTGCCTGAACTCATCTGTGAGCCCTGAGCAGGAGCTTTGTGCTTCACTCTGTCACCCCAACAGCACACTCAGAAATGGGTATTGCAGTTTTTTTTACTTCTTACCATTCCATCCCAGTTTGTGGCTTGGAACCTGGGTGAGAACCTGATCTTTGTAAAGCAGGTTGTCTTTTTATGCACACCTTTTCCTTTCTTTACATTTATCCAGAGGTGCTCCTCAGCACCAGGAGGGTGGCACAGCCAATACTTTTGATTGCAGCAGACAGTTTGGGAAGGAAAATATTGCCAAAGATTGGCTAACACAGAAGGAAGGGCTTCTGTTGTGTGAAGGTGTGAGTGGAGGAATGAAATGGAAGTTATGAAGGGAAGAATGAAAAATTGTTATTTGCAAAGTTCTGTAAAATCTGCGACATGTTTGTCGTGGAGAAGGAGAACAAAGAATTCTGAAAATAGCAACAGATTCAATGGGTTTTATTGAGCTCTTGCATCCTTTTGAGGCAGCTTTATTGAATTACTTGCAGTTTGCTGTGTGGAAAGGTTTCCCATAAATCTGAAATAAGCTTGTGACTAGTTAGAATCAGGGACTCATGGAACAGCCCAGACTGGAAGGGACCTTGGAAGATTGTCTGGCTCAGTCTTTCATGGGAAAGAGATGCCAGATGAGAGTATCCAGCTCCCTGTCCAATTGCACCTTGAAAACCATCAGTGATGGGGACTCCACCACATCCCTGGGGAGGTTGTTCAATGAATGATTGATCTCACTGTAAACATTTCTTTCTTATATTGAGATGAAACCTCTGCTAATGCAACTTGTACCTCTTACCCCTAGTTTTCTTGCTCTGGCTTCTGGTGAAGCGAGAGCCTCCATCCTCTTTGTAGCTGCCCTGTGATGAGGCTGCCCCTTAGCCTGCTATTTTCCAGGGAGAAGAGACAGACTTCACTCCTTCGGTCAAAGGAGATCGGTTCTTAATGATTCTTCAAATATGTATCATCCTGAAGGAAAACTCTTCTCCTGTTCACCAGTGATGGTTCTTAACTGGAGTGAGGGCCATGTCTTTGTGCTGCTGTTATGGTGCTGGCTTCAGAAAGGATCTGTGACTATGCGAAGTAAATTCATCAGGCATAATACAACATACCAGTTGTTTCAAATAGTAGGATGAAAGGGTCTTGAAACAAGCCAGAAATTTAGATTTCTTATTTCTCATTTGGTTTTGGTGGATTTTTGAATACTACTTGACTTTTCCTTGCTTGCTCTGATGTATGATGTCCTGCTCATCTTAGTGTAAGAAACCTTTAGGAGTGTGGAGCTGGTCAGCAGGGCCAAGGCAGACATGACTGAAAACTACACTACATTTTGGAATTAAAAATCAGTATTACGCACAGGGAGTAGCAGGCTAATGTTCCATTCTATGCATAAAATGCATTCCATCCCCAAATGATAGATTTGGTCTGGATTGCCTGAACTCCTTGCCTGGAGTGCAGGAGTTAAGGAGCCACGTGTTTGGCCCAAGTGAGAAACAGTGGCAAGGAGCAGGTGGTGTTTGGTCGTGGTGAGGAGCAGCCATGGAGGTGTCTGGTCTGAGCATGTACATTTCATTCTCATTCCAGTTCTTCCAACACTCTTCTGTTGTTACTTAACCCAGCTGTTCAGAGCAAATCTTGCAAGGATTTGCTAGCTGCACTGTGGTATAATGTGCCTTTAATTACGACACCAGTAATTGTTTTGAATTCAAAAATCTAATTCCTACTCTAAGTCCTGCTTTCACCTCATGTGGGTTTTTTTGCTGTTTTGTTAGGCAGCCCCTGATCAAAGCCGAGACATCATTGCTTCTGTTCAGTGCATTGTGGACAGAGAAGGTTTTGTGAGGGTAAGAAGTGGTACCTCTTTTCTCATTTGCTGTTTTTAGTTCCTAATCAGTGATTCATGAGAAAATGTTAATTGTCTGTATTCTTGAGAAACTAATTTAGAGTTACAAGCTTCTGATCTTTTCAGTCTCTTCTGAACAGGACTGAAGTAGTAACCCTAAATGTGAATCCCAGGTGACTTGAACTGCCTGTTTGCACCTAATATTTGTTCTGTGGGTGTGGTTAATTGGTGACAGTGGTGCTGTGAGCAAAGGGCAGGAGGGCTGCTCTGATCTGACCCAGCAGATGGCCCGTGCTGCTTGCAGCCCCTCTGCTCTCCAGTGATTTCAGCACAATAACCTGATGGGGAAAAGTCAGTCATTTTCTGCCGGTCTTGCACCACAGCTTCAAACATTAAGAGTCTGAATGCCAGAGCTCTTGAAAAGGCAACCTTGGAAACAAGGGGTGGGAAGTGGAGAGAGGGAGGAGCAGAAGGAAGGGCTGAAAAACAAGTACCTTGGAGTAGTGAGCAGTCAGGTCAGCCAAACTGCAGACCTTCACTTGTGGAATCTTCACTGCCATCAGCCAATAGTTCATATGGATTTTGTAGCTGCCGTGGAAGTTTCCTTAGAAACCCACGGGGGAGAGGACATAGAAGAAGAAAAAGATAACTGGTGGAGGCCTCCCAAGGGGGCTGAGTTCTCCCTGGAGAGTGAAATCACCATGGTCTGACCCAGGACATTCCAGAGTAGCCGCCACGAGTGTCCATCATTTCCTCCCTCCCCCCAAGGCCTTTGTACTATCCCCTGTTATCTCCTGGGCCCCTGCTCCTCTCCATTCCATAGGACCAGGTAGCCTTGGTCCTTCCCTATACTCCCCCAACACCCCTGGTGACTGGTCATCTGAAATAACTCTTATGTTGGTGTCTAACCCTCACTCGCGCTCTTGGTCCCTGCCTTCCCCCTGTGAAGAGCATCTGGCAATAAAGCTACGCAGATACAAGGTAAACCAAGGGCCCTCTCGTCTTTCTACTCCAGCTGATAGCTAACCGGTCCTTAGCTCCTGCACCACAACGCAGGCTGCAGATCCTCTGGCTGAGTGTCCATGGGACGCTGCCAGAGTGCCTTCAGGACAGGGGCACTCCTGGAAATATAGCCAGCTGGAACCTGTCTGATTAGCCGGGCTGGACAGAGGAGCCCAGCGAGCTGTAGTTTTTATTTTCCATTTCTTACTTAGGAGGTGGACAGATACATGAGGCACAGTGATTTCCTAGATCTGAGAAAGACGGATATTCTGTACAAAAAATACCTTGAGGATGTTTCAGAGCCTTTTATGAAGAAAATAAAGAGGCAAATGGACAGCCAGTCAGAGAAAGAAGTACATAAAAGGAAACAAGAACAATTCACTCAATATTTAAACTACTGTACAAAGAAGGTATGAGAAGCACATTTCTGTCATGGAGAGGGTTGTATACAGAGGGTTTTGGACAAGATCAGGGGTTTAGCTGTTATTTCCTGTCCGTTGAATAACCTGGGGTTTAGATATACCTTGCCTCTAATTGACTTTTCTCAAGGACTTCTGTAATGGTGATGTCACAGCTGTATAAGTTCACCATCAGATATGAACAGCAGCACTGCTTGGTGCAGTGAACACGTGCTGGGTCTGAATATGATGAGACACCCTACTGAGGTGTGTTTCCCTCTGTGGGCTGGACCATTTAGTGGGAAAACCTTGAGCTCTGCTAGCTGAAACCAAAGGCTGAGTGAGCAGAGAGTGGGCTGCACTCTCCTGTCTCAGGTGTTCAGCTACAGCAGTGCTGCACTCTGTTGGCAGAGCATGAGTGAAATGGTTTGGTGGCCTTGGATGCTATTCTTCAAGCTTCATAAAAGAAAAAATATGGAAACAGGGAGATAGAAACAATTTTCTGAAGTCTGCATGCAGGTAACGGACCCAGCTCATGGATTTTGTAATTCCATGTGTTTCAGTATTCCCAAAAATTGCAGTTACTGTAGAAAATACTTGTTAGTTTTCTTCGTTTTGCTCTTAATTTCACACCACTCTTGAGTATCAGATCCACGACTAAACTTACTGCATCTCAGGAATGAAAAAAAGAGAAAAATAAAAGCAGTTATGTAATCTGCCACAAAAATAATGATAATTTATTGAGAACAGGCATTTGTTGTCAGTGGAAACTACTGCACAGTGGAGTAGTGAGACTGCAAGCAAGCTACTCAACCAGAAATGAAAATTTCATGAGAGCTGTGTTGTTTTAATGAGGCCAAATGATCTTTTTTAAAGGCCTAAATTGACAGACCCATGCATTTAAACTGCATGGAATGACAAAGAACTGAACCAGTCCCACTGCTGACGTCCTGGGATTTAGGTTATGTTGGGTGCACTGTACATCTCTGGATCTGCATCAGTCCATCTTGCAAGCTGCTGTGCCAGGTCAGGACTTTGCTGGGTGTGCTCCAGAAGCAATGGCTGCTGTACTGTGTCCTTCTGCCTGAAGGGGAGCACCAGCACCAGTGATCAGCTTCCAATTTTCTCCTTGCTCTGTGGTGTCAGGTCTGTCCCCAGCACATCTGAAAAGCAGGCTGAGGCCCTTCACAGTTACAGGACAACTTACTTGCATAAGTTTGCATTAACTGTGGCAGCATATGATACATGTTGCAGAACTTGAGACACCTGTGTGGGTTAGTTAATATGGTTAAATTCTGGATGTGTTTTCCCTTCCCTCCATTATTTTTTTCCATTTCCTCTTGCTCTCTTCCCTGCTATCAGGCTTCTCCTTCTGTTGTTGGGTTGTTGATGAGCTGGAACCATGGTCTGGACCATGACATGTGGGTTCAGGTCATTATTCCACTGTATAGTGACCTAAGCTTGTCGCTTGTGAGGGCTCACTCACTCAGTGTTTTTTCCTTTCTTTTTAATAACTGTTTTGCTGAAATCACAGAATATTTTGAGTTGGAAGGGACCCAGAAGGATCGTCAAGTCCAACTCTTAAGTGAGTGGCCCATTCTGGCATCAAACCCATGACCTTGGTGTTACTAGCACCATGCTCTGACCAACTGAGCCAATCTCAGGGCTTCTTTCTCTGGAAAAACATTTCCAATAAACAAAATTTCCATTGTCTTGACTGTCCTAGTTAAGGTTAGCATTTTAGCCTGTAATTATTTCTGGATGCTTCATGAAATCATTTATTATGTATTTAGGCCTATGATAAATTAAAATGGATGGAAGAATTTTCCTGTTACACTTCAGTCACTTTCTTTCTGAGGTGCAGTGTATGAAAATCTGGGAATCCTTTTTTCAGCCACCTCTGGTGCTGTATTCATGCTGTGCCTGCCTCTGTCCCACCCAGGCTGGCTGTTCTCATTGTTGTACCACCAGTAGCTTCTGAGACCTGACCCAGTACCTGCTTCTTCCACAGGGCTTTGTGTTTTTGGAAGATTATGACCCATCAGAGTACAATCCATTCTCCCATAAGAGGTGCAAAGACTGCTGGAAAGTGTAAGGAGGTTTGGAGTCCCACTTTGACCAGCAGGAAGTTCCTGATAGTGCTGCTGGGGGGCTGCTGTAGAGGAACACATTCTGGTTTTACTAACCAGCTCCTACTGCATTTAAGCCCAAGAGTGTTTGAGCATGGTTTTCACCAGGAACACAGTCTGGATCTATACTAAGCCCAGTTTTTGAGGCACAGTAGCAATGGTAGGGGCAAGTTTGTTTTTCTCATTTCAAATCCATTGTGGCAGCACAAGGGGGTGTCCTGTCTAAGGTGGGTTGGAGAGTTACCAGGCAAGCTAAGTATGAGCTGTGTAAAAGGAAATAATCTGACAGTTCAGCTGATCTTTACAGAAGCGTGGCAACAGTTTTCTCTTCTCTTCAAAGGTTGAAAATCATCAACCAGCACCAGCATGACAGAGAGAGACAATGATGTCACCTGTCCTCCAGCTGACCACAGCAGCAAGCACAGCCATCAAAGGTACCTTTACAAAACAGGTTACATGCACTACCAAAGCAAGTGAGAACAGAACAGATCTTTGGGCAAACTGCAATAAACTTATTGTCTTAAACAGGTAGTTCTGAAATGATGTTACCCAGCAGCCAAAGACATGACTGAGATGCTGCTCCACTTCTTGCCAACTCCAATTCAATGCTCTTCAGGCCAAAACCTGCTATTTTAGGAGATTTAACTTAGGCTGAGCTCAATAAACACAGTGTTGGTGTTCTCTCCTGGAGACAGTGTCCAAGCAGTAAATCAAACTTTTAACATACACAGTAGGTGTTTTGAGAAGGCAGGAAATAAGCAGGGGAGAGGAGATGGGAAGTGGTGTAGTACAAAACATGTGCTGCTTTCTGGAGAGTCGGTGCTGAGCAGCAGCTGCTGTCAGTGCCCTCAAACCTGTCCCTGTCCTGTGCCAGGGCAGTCCCATCTCCCTGCTGCTGTGGCTGCTCAGCAGCTCTGGGCTCAAAGCCTGGAAACAGAATTTTCTCTGTCCTCCAAACTCCCACTGTACAGACATAATCTCTCAGGAGTTGCCAAGATTTCAGTTTTATTTAGGATTAGAAATACTGAACCACAGAAAACTGTTAAAAGTAACAGAGGTTGACTCAGTAACAGGAGGGTGCACAGATGGTGACTGGGTGGGAAACTGCCAGACTTCAGGAGGAATTTCTGCACCCATGGAAAACAAGGGCACAGGCTGCTCAGAACTGCATGCTGTGCTTCAGCAACAAAGCAGTTTAAGGAGGCAATAAAATGGTTACAATGTATCAAATGTTTATAAACAAACTTTCTTTTTTTTTAACCATCGCTGATTTGGTGCCAAGAGAAAGTTTTTGCTTTCACCCAGTTCATTTTACAGGTTTATCCTGGCGTGACAATTCCCCAGAGCAAACCTTTTAAACTTGTAACAAACTTTTCTTGAACAAATCCTGTAAGTTTTTCTCATTACTTCACATTCCCCTGTACAATAAAATATACTTTTTTAAAATCACTATGCATCAATAAACATCTGTAGACAAATTAATAAACTTATATTTTACTCTCTATATACATGTTGGCAATGTCAAAGCTTCAAGATTCACATGGAGGTCTGCAAGACCAAGGAAATGTACACAAATAACTTATATTTAGGAAAAAACCCGAAGAGCTGAAGAGTATTTTGCCACTTTGTTGTGGGTCACAGTATTTAAAATATTTTTTTTCTAGTTATTCTTCACAACCACATTGTCTCAGCAGAGAATGATAAATCAAACTGAAGCAGAAAGAAAAATCAAGTAGCAGTTACTGATTCCAGTGCAGAACTAAAGTCAAGTAAAGAACTACACTTTATTCTTAAAAGAATATACAATATATTGGAGACTTCTCCAGTGCTAAGGCTTCTTCAACATTTAACCGTTAAAACTATCATCCTGAGATGGGAAAATTCCAGTGGATATCACTTTTAAGATCTCAAATGGAATGATTCTAGTGCTGAGCTTAAACCATTCCTCAGTCTGTCTGTCAGACTAAGTGGTAAAATATACAAACAGCTTGGTGCCACATTTCTACGTAATACTTTTTATGGCCCTGAAAATGGAAACATTGGCATCCAAACCCAAGATATTCCAACATAATAAAAAGGCACTGAGCTATAGTACTGTATTTACAGTAACATTTGTGTTTGCATAGATCAACAACAACTCAGAACACTGCAAGGAACTAAGCGCAACCAGGAACTAATATGGAAGCAGCAGGAATTCTTGCTTAATAGCCAAAGTGGGGCAAGGAATCTTTTACCAAAAAGAAGTTCAGGCTGTCAGCTTCAGTTGTCCTTCATAAATTAAAAAATAAGTGTTCTTAGAGGAGTGTTTTCTGATCAAAGAGCTGCAGGTCAAAGCGCACCCACACTTCTCCTGTTGGAACTTCATGCAGCAGTAAGTGTTTAGTTGTGGGGCCTTTGCTCTCTTGTTCTGTTCTGATTTTTGCTACTGGAACTTCAGTGCGACCCAAAAAATCTGTTGGACAAGCAAATAAGGTATTTCCTTAGGCAAAGACATTAACCTTAGAAAATCTGAGTCAGTCAGGTTAATGCAATGCTGTGTGGTACATGCTCAGTTCCAGAGCACCACTCCCAGGCTTCTAATTTGATTGGACCCCAGCCCTGGCAGCCAGCAGTAACCAAAAAGGGCCTTTTTAGAAAAGAAAAATGCTATGGAATTAGGATGTCAGAGTTCGAGCTAAGGGCTTTAAAAACACTCCTAGAAAATACCCTTTCAGAAACACAATTTCAAGTGTTCTTCAGTTTCAGAGCTGACAGGTCAGACTTTGGTAAAGGAACCTGTGTATAAATCAGCTGAGGCGCTCAAAGAGAATAAAAAATATTTTGGCTCAGCCAACTTTTAATTATGTGTATATATCATGCTTTTCAAAACAATGATCTTCACCAGTTACTGCCACTAGTAGGCTTACAGTCCTATTCAGAAATCATACACCCTCTGTGTGGCTATTTCTTACATGACATCTTTGTGTGTATGTGTCTCTTAAAAGGTTCACCATGGCCTGAAAAACAAAACTCAGCTGTCCAGCTGGGGGAAGCAGCCAAACTCACATTAACTACAGGAGAAAAGACTGAGCTATGGTTACACACACGGCATCTCAGGTCAAGGCAGTTCCCTGCAAATCTGCAATAATTGACTGTGTGTCAGAGCCCTGAAAAAGCACTTAACCTTTCAGAGAATATGAGAAGCAACTGACTGCCAAAAACGTGCTCAGTTTCCAAGCAACAAGAAAGCTGATCAAGCTGTTGCTGTGCAAATATAACCCAGGACCTTATTTTTGAGCACCTATCGTGAGTAGAACTTCTGTTTTTAACTTGTCTGTCTCCTCAGTCTGACAAGAAAATAATTCTGTGTCTGATACAAAAGCCAGACTGGGATCCAGTCTGACTGCCTGGAGTTACTGGCTCTGGAAGGCTACTGAACCTCCTGAGTACTGAGGCATTGTTTTTACCCAACATTTCTCAGGCAGCAGTCAGACCTACAGGCTCTTGAAACTGCTGCTGAGGAACTGGGTATCCCAGCTCACAAAAAAGCATTCTTTTCCTAAATATTCACACTTACCATCAGGTGAGAACTGATCCCTGTCAAACATGGTGATACACAGGACATCCTGATACAGATCCTTGATAAAGAACTGGCAGTTGAAGTTCCACTTGGGGTTCAGGGTGTCCTGCAGGGTCCTGGTAGTGTAGCTCTGTGAGCCCATGCTGATCTCACAGTATGGGTTGCTCTTCCCTAAACACAGAACAGGGAGTGAAACCCCTCTGCAGTGCAGAAACCCCCCCTCCATCTGAAGCCTGCTTGGACACACACCAATGCTGCTGCCAGAAGGTATGGATCAGGCAATCCCTATATCCCAAAGCAGCACTTCACTTGGTCCTCTGAAGCTAAGGAATGACTATTTCATACAGAAACTGTAGACAAACCACAGTGTTTCCCAAATGACCAACTCCTCTCAGCAAGCCTTTCCAAACATTACAGGAATAAAAGTGCTCTGAGACTATTTTCTCTCACTTACCATTGGGCTTACAGGCCTTTAGTTCTGTTGCTTCAATCACGTGCACCATCAAGCGTCCTATTCCTGAGGTCTTCTGTGAACGAGCTGGGAACAAAGAGGTCAGAAATACATGGATTGGTTTGAACTGTAAGAACTGGCAATAGATCTGAAGAGGGAGATCCTACACAGACACTGGCATCCTCCAGGAAATGCCCTGCCCCTGTATCCAGGTGGATGAGAGGGAAATACAGAACTCAGTGTGTACCTTGATAAGCCTTTTCACGTTTCTTCTTCTCCGTTTCAATGTACTGCTCTGATGCCGCTTTGATTTTCTGGACCCAGGCAGTCCTGCAAAGTGCAATCCCTACAGTCAGGGTACATCCTACAGGCAGCAAAGTCTTCAGTGACTCTGCCCCACTCTCTTTCCCCATTCACCACTCCTTGGGGTTCAGAGGAATCACAAATCAAGTCGGTTCATGGACTAAAGCAATGGAGTTTTTTGATTTAATCTTAGGCCATGTTCCAAATCAGCCTAAATAAACGGAAGTGGAGCTGCTGTTTTATTAAAGACTGATGGGTCACATGAAAGACTGCCCAGGACTGGGGAAGAGTCCTATAGGATGCTGGATTTTGCAGCCCTCAGCTGTTCTTCTATACAACTGAAACATCAAGGAGCAGCAGATGTCGCTGGATACCACTGCAACGGCTGCCATACAAGCAGGACAAAATCAGAGAAAACTTCTCATTCAAATCAATTGTGTGAGTTTATTTCCTGACCAAGAGACAGCTCTGTTCCTGAGCTCAGTCCTTCTGTGTGCTCACTGGACACACAGCCTGCAACATCTAGGAACAAATTTAAGCTCAGATTTACATTTTCACTACTCACCGCTCATTAATGTTGTCAGTTTTAAGTGTGTAAACTCTGTCAATGTGTGATATGTGAAAAACTGGCTCATCACTTGAAGGGTCTGTGGGCAGCTTCACGAGGACTTCATTAAGGAAAACAGGCTGAAAGAAAAGCAAGCGTCACTGTGGCAGCATCACCCTGTGGCAATAGGCAGAAACTTCATAAGCATGTTTAAATAGACTGTTTTACTGCAGGGAAAATGAAAGTCATAGGACACAGGACAAACAATGAGATCACTGTGTAAAGGATGCAAGAAGGGACTGAGAGAAAGACTACTCTGGCAATTCACCCCATTCTGTTTTCCTAGGCTAAGGGCTTTGTGAAAGGGGCAGGACTGTGTAAGCAGAGCTGCAGTGTGGAGCTTGGAAATCTGCGAATCTCTCAGGTTCTCTGTGGCAAAGCAGCCCAGATAGTTAAACTTATGTCTCCAGTTTCAGAATCTTCAGAACACACACTATGTGGGCACAGAGACTAAAATTTTGCACCTTCTACTGTTTTCTGAAAGACAGGAATTTTCTTCTGGATGCAGGAGCCTGTGCAAACTGAAGTCAAGGCTCCTGCTTCTGAGCATCTCATTCAGCCGTTCAGGCATGGTGCTACTTCTTGCCCTTTCTCCTTGGAGTGGACAGAAGTGTTTGCTAAATCCAGATGCAGAAGTCTGTCCTTTTCCAGGCACTAAGCCAATGGCATTTGTGCAGGTTGTGTGACAGAATGTGCCCGTGTGACAGCAAAAGGGGCCACACAGCTAATCCCAGTGGGACAGCAGCATTCCTCATCAGAACCAGGACCCACTGTACCAACACGACCATGGAGCACCTTGACTCACTCACCATTTTGTACATTTTGAACTGGGAGTTGGATTTGGGGCTGAACAGTTTATCAGATCCGGAAGACACAAACTGTTTAACCATGTAGGTGAGCAGCAGGAAGTCATTGAAAAGGAATCCATACAGCTCCTTACTGCTCTTGGCCTTGTACAGCTTCCCACTGTGCAGGAGCTTCCGTGGTCCCAAGCAGTTTGTGAGGGAGTTGAACACGGGTTGCTGGGAAGAGACAAAACCCATTAGCAGCAACAAGTCTATGTAGACATCAGCTCCTGCTCCTCTTCACTGTGGAAACTGATCAAGCTGCTCAAAATGTTCTCTTTTGTTTAATGAATTCGATTATAAATGAAGAGAACTGTTCTGTGATCAGTCATGGCAACAGCACAACTCCCACCTCAGAGCAGATTTAAGCTTTACCAAAAACACACAGAAGGTTGGCCAGATGGAGGCATTTACTGCACGGCCATTTCTGTGTTGTCCAGAAGCTGTGTTTAAGAAGAAGCTGCACAGGCTGCAGTCAGGTCACCACTTACAGGTGATTAGGTGATGGAACCAGGACAGACCTTCTGGGTCTGTCAAGCCCTGGTTCCTTGTGCAGACAGTGGAGAACTGTCACACACACCTCAGTTTGAAGGCTGTTCTGAAAGGTATAGGAGCCTGAACACCACATATCCTTGAGGATCTGGCACTGAGGGCTTCTGTTCCCTTCCTGTTTGAAGGAAAACCCTGGGGAACACACACCAAGTCAAATCCTCCATAGTAACACCTGACTCAGCCCAGTGGCAGCATGATCAGAAGTGCAGAGAGAAGAGTTACTTCTGTTTGTTTAATGGTCTAAATGGTATCAGATTTTATGCTGATAAATCAAGATTTCTCTGCCACTACAGTCATGCAAAAACAATGTTTCATCACATTATTGCTGTGACTAAAATTCACTAAAACCTTCCCTGCCTAGATCTCAGCAGTGGATCACAGTTCCAAATCAGGGATGTGAGCAAGGACTCCCATTCCCTCCCTAGCCTTTCTGGAATGACTCTGAAAAGCCCCAGCCCTGCAGAGCATCAGTGCAGGTACCTCAGCAAGGCCCTCACACTGGACGTGGGCCTGGATCCATTCCAGCCTGTCCGAGTTCTCCTTCTCACGCACGCCCTCGTTCACCTGGGAGCACAACTCCTCCGCACGCTCCAGGGCAAGCCGGAGGTTACTGTGATCCGGGTGGTTCTCTGGAGTGTTCTCTAGAATCTGGTGTGAGAGAAAACGAGATAAAAACAGAGGTAAGCACTGGTGCTTATCAGAGAAATCCCCATAAAGGGACAAGCCTTTATCTTGGCTTTTGCTATGGAGATCAAACTCAAAGCATTCACCTACAAAACCTCACTTGGGGTACTCACACTCTTTATGAGCAGAGGGTAGCGTGTTATCCTTTGCATGGGTTTCAGGAGGAAGCTGGAGAGGGGCATTCCTTTGCAGCGAGGGTCCAAGGCAAGTTTCTGTGGTGCAACCCAGAGATTTAACAGAGACATTGCAGTAGTCATTAGAAAACTGAACACTGAAAATTCTCTGATCAGATTCATTTTTCCAGGCATTCCAAGAGATCTTGGATTTTTTCAGTAAGCAAACACTTCTCATATCTAGAACAAACAGGAAAGCTGGCAGTGTCATTGTACCCAGACGCTTTGCCAGCATAAATCACACGGTCACTGTTCATGCAGAATCCTTACATTCAAAACTGTTCCAGCTTTTATTTTGACACCACAGGCTCCACTCAGGTTGAAAAAGAACAAAGCAATGAAAGAAACAAATGCCTGATGTCAACTGTTCTGGCAATTTTACTTTTACGGCCTAAGTAAATTAGCTAGAGAGAAAGACTGCTATAAATAACACACACAGTGTTAGCCATGGCCACCACATAAATACACCTTGGAAGCTTCTTAGCTATTTCTGCAGGATTTTATTCTTCGGAGTTATTTTGATCTGGTTGGTGCTGGTTAGACAGGCTCCTGTCATTGAGGACAGGAGAGAAGGCACAAAAGCTACTGAATCAGGTACCTTTAAGTAGTCTTTGAAATCAGCATCTTCATCAGTTTTCTGCTGCAGCAGGGACGCTCCGTTGAGCTGGCAGCTGCAGAAGCGAATGTAGGCCTGCATGTGGGACAGCTCTGCTGCCAGGATGTCCCCGATCATCTGCACCGGCATCTTCTCGCCTCCCGTTTTCTTACGCACCCGCAAGGCTCTGCGGACAACGAGAGAAATCACCATCCAGCTTTGCTGCCAAGTCTGCCAGGCCTAAATCACAACCCTTACAGATCCACCTCTGCAAGGACACAAACCTGGGAGGTGAATTTCCTTACACAGCACAGGCACTTCCAGGAGGTGACCCCAGGAAGTCAGTGACACAACATCCTGAGCTGAGCAATCTCCCTGATAGAGTTGGGGAGGCTGGGACTCTCCTTTGAGGTTTCTGGGACAATCAGCATCAATCTCTACATTTAACCAGCATCTCATTCAGTCAATTACTAGCCACTGTCTCTTTCTAAAGATTATTTTTAGAGAATAAAAGGCTGCTTTGCAGAAAACTAGGAAGAAAAGCTCCTATGCACATACTTTTGTGTAGGGTCTGTTTCTAAGGTATTACAGCAAATGTGCATCTGTTCTTGCTGTTTCTTTCTCCCTCTTATTACAACCCCTTTTGAAGCAGTCTTACTGCATTTAGCTGTTCTGAATGCAAGCATGCACAGGAAATAATCAGCAAGGACAGAATACTGACTGTAAACCCAGAAAACTTCCTGGGGAAAGGAACGACAGAATAAGGAAAAGGAAAATGTAAGACTGCAGTTAAGTACTCACTTCAGTAACTTTGTGTTTGACATGATGAGTTCCTTCCAGTTAACAAAGATCAGCCCCATTTCTCCTTCTGTGAGACAGCCTGAATCAGCCATTGGTTTTTGGAAAACCTGCAGCCAAAAAATGAGCAATTCTTCAGAGAACAGAAACAGCTCAGCCTCTTCCTTAGCCCAGCAGTGAGTTTTTTTTGAATGCTGAGTGTCTGATTTCTCAGCAGTTAAAAGCAATTCCTTACTATCACTTGTGACAGCTGTTTCCCTGAGCGTGTGACCCCATTCTGACACTGGTGTCAGGACTTACAAAGCGAGGACAAGCACTGGGACCTGCAGGCTGACAGCTCAGCAGAAGAGCATTGCTGTGATTTCAGAGTCAATCACTGCACAAATTACACTCAGGCACTGCTCCTCTCCCTTGACCCAGAGCACTCAGGGTCACCCTGTGTGCAGAACCACAGCTGCTCTCAGGGGCCCTCAGCACCTCATCCATGGGGAGCAGAGCACCCCTGTGACTTGACTATTTAACATGTGCCACACTTCACCACACCACTGTTCTACACAGAGGGGTCAAGCTGGGTGGCCAAGAGCCCTTAATACTGGCCTGTCCCTGCCCTGCTGAGGAAGGTGGTCTTGCTTCCAGAAATAAAATTGGGGAGAAGGCACGTGATCAGCTTTTATGGTACTTCTACAGCTCTGTGCAGCTCTGCTTGACACCTGTACCCAGCCCATCATCTTTTTAATGAGCCCAAGCACTTAAGAACAGGATTTGGAAAACAGGAAGGTCTTTGTAAGCTGATGGGTTTCACCAAGTGGTGCTTTTGTCTGGCGAGCAACCACATAACATTCACTGGAAAAGGAGGTGCCCCCACACCTTTCTTCCTGCATCATCTCACAATTCCTAAGAATCCCTTTATTGTTTTTATTCAGCAGGACAGAGGTGTTCTTTTTCCAAATGCATTTTCACATCGAAGACATCTCACCTCTACAACGAGCTGCAGATCATCCATGTACCTTTCTTCTGTCTGAATGAGCTCATGAATGTAGCCCTGCCTTTTCCTTTCCATGGGCTGCATAGTGTCAAGGCTCTGGAGATCAGCACACCCTGCAGGAAGTAAGTCAGGAGTTTAGATTCCACTCAAGGCATCAAATCTGATAAATTACAAAAACCGCACCAGCACTCAGCAGTCTGGCTCAGACTATACAGGCACTGGTAAACCCCCTCCACAGCAAGCAGTGGGTTTCAAAATGAAATGATGTTGCAATTGACCCCCTCTCTTCTTTGTGTCACTTTTCAGTCTGTCACCTTTTTATTTCTTTGAACACTCCTTGTACTGTGATGCAGAATAAGAGTTCCTGACTTCTTGCCACTCCATTTGTCTCATACTTTTCTCATCTCTTCTGGCACACTGATTTGAAACTGTTATTTTCTCTTACCATGCGCAATATCCTTCTGGACTTGATGATCTAAAAGGCCTTTTCCAGCCTTAATGATTCTATGATTCTAAGTTGTCTTTTGTGAGGTAAGGTCATCAAAAGCGTGGCTGGTCCTGACTTAGGACATTGCACCTTTAATCCCCACCCCATTTCTAAGTTCTCTGCATTAGTTATTAGTTTATAATACAAACCACCACTACGAATTTGTAGAGCTGTAATGCATTGTAGTTGTGTAGCTTCACAGTGGCACTTTTTTTTTTTTCAAAATGAGCTGGAAATGTATGCAATGATTTTTATGCATCAAGGATGAAGAATCAAAATCATGCACAGGAACACACTGACAGTCAACGACACAAACCCCAAGTTTCTGTCACAACATGCAGACCCTGCAGCTTCACACGGCTCTATCTCTACTGGATGTTAGTGAACAAGACAACAGTGTTCAAACTTTAGTAACCAAACCAAAAGCTGGTAAAACCAGAGTGGTGAATGCATTTAGCTGGGTAAAGGAGACCACAGGAAGTCAATCTGATCCCTCTGTCAGCTATCACACAGCAGAGTATTGCAAAGCAGCAGGGTGGGGGAAAAGGAAAGAAAAGGAACAATTACAGAGCGTTTGAGAACATCCATCTATCGCTGGGTGTGATGGCATCGGACTGCAATACCAGGTGAGCTGTGGGTTTTGCAGGACAGCAGAAATGTCATCGCAGGGACTCACTGAGATCCAGCAGCTCTAGAGGAACAATACTTCATGAAGGTTTACAGGAGTTGTGAAAGGCAGAATGACCTACAGGAGGAAGGGCTGTGTCTCCCTGGTCACCCTGACACTCCTGGCACACAAGGATGTGCCTTTCACTGGCAAGGTATAGATCTGCTCATAGGAAGGTGAGTTAGTAATAAATTTGAGGGGAAAAAACCAAGAAACACTAAACATTAGGCTGAACTTGATGTGACAGTGGCCTAATGGGAACCTCATAGGCTCCTGATTCCGGCATCAAGGTGCTCTGAAAGAGCAACTATCAGCAAAAGAGAAATTCTTGCCAAGTCAAATTTTAGGACACCTTAACAAAGAAAACCCTTTGAACAACACAAAGAAGTAAAAGAGCAAAGACAACAGCTAGATTGAAAATCAGGACTTTTCAGTTCTGTTTTGCACCCTAAGGAGGATCACAGATCTTAAGTTTTCTGACAAGGTTTGAAAAAACATCACTTTTTAAAAGGAGATGAGGGATTGCAGCTCTTTTGATCACACAGAATGCTCCTTCTGGCCTTAGTTATCCCCAGGGCTACAACCAGGCCAAAATTCGATGAGAAAAAGGAATAAAGATGCAGATAAAAGTGATTCCTGCAAAGTTTGATGTCTTAGTCCATTGAGACAGTCTGTCGCCAATGTGCTACTTTTAGATTCTTGTGTCACTCTTCAGTCTGTAGAGGACTGAGTTTAAGCCCACCTGGTTACCAAGACATGAAATTTTAGGACAATCCAAGGGCTTGCACAGTAACCAGGCATTAACTGTCCGGATCTGGAAGTCTCAGCTTTGGCCAGTGGCTCCCTTTCCTACTGCAAGGTGCACTCCTGTGACAGAAGCAGCGATGGACTGAGCTCCTGTTTGCTTGTGTGCCAGCTGTTGGAACAACCCACATACTGGGATTTGGGTCTGTCTCATGCTGACCACTGGAAAGTTGGGACAAAGCCTGGGAGAAAAATGGGCCTTTTTTATGCGTTAAAATAGATTTGGTTTATAAATTCGTGATCAGATGCAAAAACGCAGTTACATTAACAGGCTCCTGTGCTAACCTTGTGTTTGGACTGTCAGCTTCTGGGATGAAGGGATGACTGCTATTTTATATTTAGTATTTTATATAATTTTATTTTAACACTAGTGTTTACAAGTGAAAACACTCCCAATTTTGAAAGGTCTGATGATATTGGCATAATAACACACTATGCAATCCCCACATTTGATTTTAGAGGGTGAATTCAGGCATTTAAATCTGAAGGGGAAAAAAAAAACCTAAAAAGAGAATAAACCAGCCTAATGAGTGCATTTGCCAATGTTTTTTCCTAAGTGACCACAGCAACCCATGGGCTCAATGGTGCAGAAAGGGTGGAGTTACAGCTCTACCCCCTCTCCTCTCACATTGCTTTTCCCTCCTTTCCTTGCCTTGTAACAATTCTGGCACTTAGATCTGACTCCCTGCTCACATGCTGGCAACAAACAAATCCCAAGGGGGGAAAAGGAAAACAGCAGTTTTCTGCTGCTTTAACAGCCAGTAATGTGCCTGGAAGCAGTAAAACTGCCTTGTTTGGCAGCAGTAAGCTCTTGGCTTGGCTTCCCTCTGGTGAAGCTTCATCCCAAGCTCCCCAGGCAGCTCAGAAAGACCAGTGGGATTTCTGGGAGTGTCTGCAGCAAGGAATTGCAGCTCCTCACCTGCTCTGCTGAGCAAAAGGGATACCTGCCCTCTGGAGGGGAAGCCAGCCTGCCTCTCCCACCAAGAGAAGGCACTTCCAGGCTTTCAGCCAGCCTGGGGCACAGCCTGCCCAGCTCCCTCTCCAGAACATTCACAGCAGTGAGCAGGGGGTGTCTGGAACCTTGGAAACTCGTGGCACAGCAACAGAGAGATGCCTACACTGACTCTGGTGCCTTCTGGGCTAAATCCTGCTCTCTGAGCTGAGGAAGAAGCTGCCAGGGTAAAACAACCTGGAGAGTTTATAAACAGGAAATCCCAGTCTCTGAAGTTGTACTTAAAATTATATTTTCCAAATATACCTGAGCAAGGAGTATTTTTTTCTACTAACATAATTACCCCTGCATGAAAAACTACTGAGTTTCAGAGTCAAAAGATGTTCCCCCTCTGCAGGACATTCAAATCCCTAAAAGACATGGGGGTCTGGGGGAGAAAACCTTCCCAATTGCTGACATTTTGGGTATAAGCACATTCAAGGGGAAGAGGGACAGTTTCTGAAGAAAGGAAATCCTCCAGTGAAAGACAGATGAGTAACACCTATCTCTATTTCCCCAAAAGACTTCACCACTCAATGGACAGGGGAAAAAAAGCCATTGAAAGTGGCTGCTCTGAAAAGACATCTCAACCCTCCAGCAGGAGCTCAGGCACTCATCTGGAAGGATCTAGTCATACCACAGGCACCAGCTACTTTGGGTGACCAATGAAGACTATTTAGGGATAGAGAAGAGGTTTAGATTTGATAGGAGGAAAAACTTGTTCATGGGGTTATAAAGCATTGGAACATGCTGCCCAGAAAGTGGTGGAATCGTCATGCCTGGAACATATGGATATGGCACTTGAGGATGTGGTTTAGTGGTGCTGGGTTAATGATTAGACTTGATGATCTTAAAGGTCTTTTCCAGCCTTAATGATTATATGATCCTATATAAACTGCTTTTTAAAAGGAAGTATCTTGGTTTGTTTAGGGTTGGTGGTTTTTTTTGGAGGGGGTTGTTTGTTTTAATTCTTTGTTTGACTCTCAAGCCAGCTGACCTGGCTGGGGAAAAAGGTAAGGGTTGGGGTTTTTTTCCTGCCTCAGTTTTCCAAGGCTGCCATAGAAAGGCCACATGTCCCCTTAAGGACCATGGGCTGGCATTAGAACAGTCCCTTGAGTACAGCCAGAGAGCAGCTGATGGCATCAGGGGACACCACCACAGCCTGGTGCAAGCTCTGCAGGCACAGTCAAGGCCAAAGCACTTGGGATGCACTCCTGTCACTCCTGGAGCCGTCAGCAGCCTCTGAAACCCACAAAAGGAACTGATCCAAGAAATCTGCTACTGGGAAAAAGGCAGTTTTCATCAGGCCCTGGGAGAAATAATAAAAACCTTTATCCAATCTCCCCTAATCAGTAAACACAGGGTACTGTGCTATGACAGAAGAAATTTATGAATCAATTTTCAAGAGGTAAAAAGCAAAATCAAGTCAATCCATCACACAATGGTAACACAACGCTCGTTCCAAGCTATTCAGATGGGAAAAAAAAATCCTCCCCCAATGGACAAAAAAAACACAACAGACAAACTAGATCCTTTTATGTGTCCCTTTAATAAAACACATTTGCATAGTTACCTTACAACTTTGTTCAAAACCAAAGGTGAACAATTGCCTCATGCTAAGCACAGCCTGCATTCGCATGTCTCAACAACCATCCCCACACGTGACACTCAAGCTTGGGAAGGACAATGAGGGCTTTTAAGGCAGCACACACCAGAACACAGCAGTTTTATTGGTTCATTACACTGAAGTAGCACAGCCCTGCAGCAGCTCCCGCTGCAGGCCCAGGACTGTCACATTCCTACAAGCAGACTTATTTACAGGTGTTTCCAACCCCACCCAGGAGAATCACACAGGGATACACAATCTGACAAAGCCTTGAGATGGAAGAAATGTTCAGTGACCAGAGGGAGACATTTCAGTAATTAGTGTGTAACTTTGTGATGGAGCTTTGTGCCATCTGCTCTCCTGACTGCACCATTAACCACATGGACGAAGCGCTTTGGATGCTCCCAGCCCTCACCTTGGGCTCCTCGCACACCCAGCCCTGCCTCTGGTCCCAGTGGTGGCACGAGACCTTCCTGTGTGGATCCAGCTCTGGATCAGGAACTCAGCTTGTGTCAAACCAGGCTTCTGGAGTTTGCTAGGCCATTATGCAAACCAGACAGTTACAGAAATAGTGTTTTGGTACCCGTCCTTGTGCATTTACAGCACTGTTTGGTTCTCACCCCTAGTAACACCAGAGCCTCTATTCTCTGCTGGCCCATAGGAGACAACATTTAGCAAGTACCACACTGCAGGCAACAGCAAGCAGCATATTTTGCTTTCCACATTGGCTTCAGTCTTTCTTTTTAACCTTGTGTGGCTCTGAGCAACATTTAGACTCTCAGCTCTTGCCTGGGAAGCATGAGTTCAACAAAGGACTCTCTTTTCCACCTTGCCTTTAGTTCCACAGCCAACCCTTTTCACCCAAATAAGGGTGATTTTACTTGACTGGCTGGGATGACCAGCTGAACCCAAGTCTGTGGTCTTTTATCAACAAAGGGGTGGATTGCACACAACCAGAGAAAAAGTAGCATTTTTAAAGGTAAAAGTTTGATTTAAATCCAACTTCCAATAGCCACACTGCTTCATTGATACAGAATATTATTTTTGAATAATCTTGCTGTAAATACATCCTTGGCATAGTCTTTCCTTCAGATGATCTGATGTGTGTATCCGACTCTTTCTGCACCACTGTGCAGGGAGCACAGCTCTCAGGCAACTGTGCTGGAGCTGTGCTAGGCAGACTTTTGCAGTACAGAAAAATGCTGAAGGCAGGGACTAAGCCTCTTTCAATCAGCATTATTAAGGTGTGTTTTTATTATTATTACATTTATTATCATACTTAAGAGAATTTAGGCATACTCAGGTAATACTGAAACATGAACAGGTAGCTGTGAAAGCACAAAATGCTTCACTTCAATACTCTTCAGTTCAGACTTAGAGGCAGCTGTTTCAATAATTATCAATGCTCATACCTACACAGCAACACAGGGCTACCTGTGTGAAATTTTGCCAACAGTACTGTAATCTCCAAATGTATCAGTAATTTAAATACTAAAAAAAAAATAGCAGAATGCCAGTTGGTTTTGGAAAACTCCACATAACTATGTCTTCAAATACCTCAGTGAGGATGTGAAGTTGTTTTTAATTTTTCAAAAACAATTAGTAGTAATCTGGCATTCAAGGAAAATTGACTGAACATTGATTGTCAGTGTGGCTCAAATCCCACAGGTTAACAGTGCCTTTCTGCCTTTTAGAAATTACATAATTTAGAAGATCACCTAATTCTTAGACTTCAGTAAGTGACTGCTCGATGCCACTGGTGCAGCACAACACATTTCAGCCTGTATTAAACAGGCTTTCCAAGACAGAAATTCAGAGAAGGCAATGCTGAGTGAGTAGTGTATTTTAGTAGAAACACCTAAAATGTGGTTTCAGAAGGAACTCAAGTAATCTGGAATACTCAAAGGATTATCTAGCACATTATTTGCCTACAACAACATGACTTCATTTTAAAACAAAATACTGGTTCAGACAAAATACATCCAGAATAAAAATCCATTTGTAGTTTTCTGTAGGCACATTGCGTAGTCCATATTGCACAGGAGATACATCTCTGAACTAAAGGGCACATATACATTATTTGAGCAAGGATATTAAATACATAACATTGGATTTTGGAGAAAGGCTTTAAAATCTCTGCAATTGGATTAACCTTTTCCTGATAGTACCTTCACAACATTCATCCATATATATATATATGTGTCTATATAGTAAACAAGCTGTTTGTTTTGTAAACATTTCTGATTGCATAAGTCACCTTCACTGTTTCATAACCAAATTCAGGAAACCAACTAAATTAAATACTGTATCTAGAGATCTCTCTTGTTACAAGAGCACAGAACTATTTAATCAGAGAAATAGTCTAGAATCAAATTAATCCTTTTATTTAAAGGGGAATCAAGGTTACAAGTTCCTCCTTCCCTCCAAACATTATAGTAAGACATGGGCAGCCCATACTGCACTGTATTTCCAACAGGCCAGGGCTGCAGGCTGAGGAGCACAGTTCCAACCTAAACCCAAATGCTCTGCCCTCACTCCAGGTGTCTCTTAGTGTCTCTCTGCTGGCAGCACCTCTCCAGCAAGGTCACCTCTGCATTAGGCTGCTGCTCTGTTTACCAGGAGGAAGAGCAGCTTTCAGACAGTACTTTAAAAGTCACTGCAGACCACAGCCAGAGACAAACAATTCAGTACCATGAACTATTTAATGAAGAGAAGGGGCAGGGGAACGGCCTGGTCACACAGAGGCTGTGCAAGTACTTACTGCAGCAGCTAAGCATGTTTGCCAAAACTGAAAGCAAATATGAATGATCAGAATTCAAAAGAAGGTGTCTGTTTAGGGATAGCACATATCGAGCCAAAACAACCTGAATTCCTACCATAGTACTACTGTGAAGGAAGAAAAAAGTTAAACATCCTCCACTCTATGCTTAATATTTCTTTCCCCCGTTAAAAAGGGTGTTAAAGTTTGGATGGACTGCATCAGATCTACCCCTTAGATCTTGTAGCACGTTTGTAATCTCAGTGACTATCAGCAGCAGACAGGTAGGGTTTGTTTCTGGATGAGCCATGAAGGCTGCCGATTTTAAAAGCTCAATATGTAAGAGATTAAATCAAGTCCATTAGAACAATAATCAATGAACGTTTTAATTCTGCAAAATATGTACATTACAACATTAAAAGAACACAAGTGCCCGTTCAAAACAGCTCAGATAAACTGTGCAAATAGTGGGTCTTTGTGTGTCTGCAATCCCACCATGCAAACGATAGCTTGATATGCATGCTAATGACTACTTATCAATCCCAAAGGAAATACTAAAGGAAACAAGAATGAACAGCAGTGAAAGCCACACAAAGACCCACTATCCTTTCTGCTTTTACAAATCAACTGAAACTGTAGATTAGAAGAAAACCCACAAAAACCTAATTCCTTGACTGGTTCTAACGTTCAAACGAAGCAAAAGGATTGTGTCAGACACGTGAGCAGGGCTGGCCACCCTGCCTCCACGCTAGTCAAACTTGGATAGTGGGTCTCTGAGGTGCTTTCACACTGGAAGACAACATTGGGTCCTAAAAAAAACAAAAAAAAAAATGAAGGATAAAATGAACATAAATTTGAAGAGTGAAACACATGAATTCTATGGACAAAGACAGAACAACACCAAAAAGGTCAGAAAGGAATGATGAACATTCAGCTTTCTGAAAACAGACATCACAAGCTTCCACCCTTGCAGTTTCATATTTATAAACACACAGATGTAAGTACTTGTGACCAGCCATTGCTGACTCTGAAAACCCCTGCAGCTCATTCATTTGAAGAAAAAGTTTCTTCCCAAGGAAAACTTCCATCACGTAGATTCAACACAAAGTCAAGCCCTAAGGGTTTTTTAAAGGCAATGGCAAAATTCCCTGAAATTTCAACAAAACCAGAATCTCTCCTGAGAAACTTCTACTAGGACATTAAAAAATCAGATAAAAACTAAAATTGTAAAGAAAAATCTCATTGGAATTTATTCATATCAGCATATAAAAATTAACTTGTTCAATTCTGTTTGAGCCTGAAAGAAATTAAAACCTTGCTTCTAGTCTTATGTGTCCATGGAACAGGAGGTACCACATCCCTCAGAATGCAAGGGCTACATGGTCTGAAGAGGGACACACATTAAGGGCAATCCAGAGACTATTCCAGACTCCAGGATTATAACCTGCAAGTGTTATAAAGCCTGACTGACACTCACCAGATAGTTTTAGAAATACAAAGTCACTGTGTCACTGCAAACTGATTGTATTTTGTATGTGATCTTTGGTTAAAAGAGGGAAAATTATGGAGCTGTTGAGTAAAATCTTAGAATAAATCATTGATCTTTGTGTGTTAAAAGTATCAATGTGGAACTGCAACAGGCAACCCCTCAAAGCCACTGCTACCATGAACTGTTACTCCACAAAGAGAAGTTACTTGGCAAGAACTAGAGAACTTCAAAATGTGTTGTCCATACACAGACACAGAAATCCACCAGCCACAAGCAAGTCAGTTCAGAAGTTATTTCACTATGAACACCCCTGAAAGTGAGTCAGCTTCATCCACCAGACAGTGTGGACAGGAATTACCAAAGATCTTTTGCACATGGAAATCAACTTCTGGAAATACAGACCCTTGTTGCAGGACTTGCCTTATGTCTCCAACATGTCCCATCTACAGGGAAGGTTTGGGGAAGACAAAAATGAGGTAGTTCTAGAGATATTACTACAAACAACAGCCTGGAGCTCAGGCCTGAGCATCTGAAGGAGTAACTCTGTGTGAGGAGCTGCAGGAAAGCAGGAAGAGTGAACAGAAAACAGTCACTACATGTAGATTAGATTAGAAAGAAAGGACTGGCACAACATTCAGCTCTGTGAGTCTCATGGGATGAGACACCTCAGGACGAACCAGAAGCTTCTCTGGACACTGAGCACAGGAGTGTCCACCTGACTGAGCTGTCCAGCCCTCAGCAAGAACATCTCTGAGGGATGAACTGATCCCTAACACTAGAAGACATCCAGCAACCAAGTGTGCAGACATAGCTGGAGCAGCTGTCTTCCTTCCTTACACTTCCCTCCTGCCCACCCCACCTTAAACATCCCTTGGGAAGAATGGGAAGAGAACCTGGTAGATGTGTCCTTGTCAGATCCTCATAACACAAAACAGACCTGACCCTTAAGCAATGGCTGAGATTCACCTGAGGGGAGAAAATTTCAACAAAAGAAAATAAAAGGACAAGGCTCACACTGGTCCCATGGATAAGATGACAAACTTTAAAAGGTATCTCACTGAAAAAGCCAACAAATAGTAAGAGAACAAGTTTCCAAGTGCAAAGCAGATGAAGACTGGTGAAAATAACAAAATCAGCTCCAGACCAGGCCACTGGGAAGAACTGTGAAGTGGTCAGTGCACCATGCCTACCCCCTTACACACACCTTGGGAAGAGAACCTGGCACTAGACAGGTACTGGCAACACACAAGATCTGACCCTGTGTGGTTGTGCAAGCACTTGTAGAACAGCAGATTGATTCTTTGTTTTAAATCTATATTTTGAAGCCTGCTGAGTATCATATTTATTATTTATGATGGCTTTTGTGCAAACATTGGAAGAAGGGCTATTAAAATATCATTAAAACAGGAGCAAGTCTAACCACAGACCCCAGGAGCACAACTCAACTGTTCTGTGTTCTGCAATCACCACGTGTTTAAGAGACAAACACCCAAACCTACAACACCCTGACACCCTGAAGTAATTTTCTTTTTCTTTCCCTGCAGGGGTCCTATGCCAGGATGTGCAGCAGCACCAAGAGGAAAAGTGATCTTGTTCTGCTCACAGAGCTATGTCAGCAACTCAAGAGAAGGGACATCTCACTGACCCCAGCTCCTTCTTTGCTTGGACATTTGCCATTACAGCTACAACTAATAACTTCCAGAAAAGAATCCAGATACAAAGGTCTTTAAATTTGAGGGAAAACTAGAATTCTCCTAAGCCACAAACCTATTTGAGTAAACCAAATCTGCCTGTTCCCTTTCCAATACCATTATACTTGATCTAGAAAAAACAGTGGGAAAAACTGCTATTATTCAACAGAGGCATTATAATACTCAGTTCAGCAGTTCTTTAAAATGCAACAGTGCATTTTTAAAATTATATTCTGTCCTATCCCAAAGCTGTTCTGTAGAGGGCCACATCAACATTTCTGTGCGACAATTCCTTGGTGATTTCACAAGGATACTCGCGATAGTTTCTGTACTGTGTTCAAACAAGAGCCAAAAATATTGTAAGGAGACCCAAAGAAGTTTTAAAGTTAATTTAGGACATATTTAAACGTTCCTCTGGTTCCAGAAGAAGAGGTACAGAGCAGTGGCTTACTGCTCACACAACTGACCAGCAGCAGCACAGCAGCAATCTGGGAAATGGCATTTGCTCAGTTCTGTGCTGGAGCTACTGAGCCCTGCTGGGTTTGTGCAGGCTCTGGGCTTGAGGCAGGATTTTTCCTTAAGTTTCCAAATGCATGAGTTTTAGTATCACAACAGAGTGGCAAAGCCTAGCACAAAACTAGTGTGTAACTTAGCTTATTTGAATACTCAGAGAACTAAAAAAAATTTTAATAAATTCACCATACTCTTCGTTTACCAGTAGGTGGATTTTGTAGAACTGCTTCATAGAGTAGTTCTGAGACAAAAATATAATGGCCAGGTACAGATGACAGATAATGGTGCACATCTGCACCTCATTAACCTTTGCAAAAGCCAGTTTGATGTGGTTGGAAATACTCTTATTCCACATCACTGAAATCTGAGGGAAAACTTAATGACATATCAGCAAACAGTGAGAAAAACTCACTCATCATCCAGAAAGTTTCTAATTACAACGTGGTCTTAAGCACAGTTTATGCTGAAAATCCGTAGTTTATGCGATCACCTTGCAGTTGTCACATTCAACCACATAACTTGAAATGGCAACACACCTCGTGTGACAAGCTGTTACCTCTATCATTTTTGAAAATTCCTAAGTGTTAATACTCAGCTAGAATCTTAATCTTCTAGCCCATCTGGTGTAGTCTATACTGTTTCTTCAAAAGTGAGATGTGCCAACAAATTAAAGCTTTCAAAGGACCATTTTAATGATTTAGCTATGTCTAATCAAAGAATGTTAAGTTCAATCTAAATGCAGAAGTTTGTGACATCCCAGCCACACTGGCCAGAGGCATTTAAAAAAAAAAAGCCAGAACAATGTGTTACCAAAAATGTGAGCACAGAAGTAATTTAGCTAAAAAAGAAACCTCAAGAATGGTGCACACTGTCTTTTGCCCAGGAACCATAACAAGCTACCCTGGGAAAATACTTTAACTTTCCAACCCAAGCTGTACCTTCGTTATGAGTTTGTGAATTTTTCTGTAAGAACATGACTCTGTGATCAAATTTTAAGTGCAAACTGATCCTACACAGTAGCTGTAGGCTAATAAGAGTGAGGCTCAGCCAAGCTTCCAGATGGGTGTCTTTATCCCAAGAGAACTCCAAACGATGCCGAGAGAAAAACAGCAAGTGAAGGGACAAGGCCTGTCATGTCAAAGGAGCAACTCTGGCATCATGGCATGCTCCCAAACCCACAGGGCTGATGTAAAAGTTGGTTTCATCACAGGATGAAAAGCTGAGGGAGTAAAAATCATGCTCAGTTTCTTTGGGAGAAGGATTTTCTCTGGGGAGAGGTGCCAAAAAACAGGGGGTGTGTGTAGGGGACACCAGAAACCTTTACTGTGTTTATGTGCAAAAGGCAGAGAAGATGTTGACTGTCAGGTGTACAATTTAGCATTTAGTTCTCAGCCTGCTGCTGGTGACTTTCACCTCAGCGTATGTCCTGATGTAAATCTTGTTTCCCAGGATTGGATGACAGCTGGAATGCTGGGAACCACGATAAGCATATTTAGGACAGACCACTTGCTAATGCCACAATCTTTTTCCTATCCTTTTTATGGTTCTTTTTACTTAACTGATACATGTGTTAAAATTACCACAGCTGGCACTTTTCCTTATTTTACAAAACTTGAGCAAGGTCTGTAATTGCAGTGTGCCTGCACTGCTTCCCAATCCATTTTAGTTATCAGCATCTTACTGGAAGGAGAACTCCTACCCAATCCAGTATTTTCAGCTCACCCTACAGCACTCTTGCTATCCCACATTGGCTGGTTGGTAACATGCCTGTTTGTAGGTTAACTAGAAAAGGATTTCAAGTACCTTGTACTACAATAAAGTATTTAAAGAAAGAGTACTTGAAGTACCAATCAATTCAGCTGATGCCTGGAACTCCAAATTCCAAACACGAAGAACAGCAATGCACCTTTGAAATGCAGTAACAAAATCAATCGAAAACAGAGGTTGCTTACACTGCTGACTTGGATCGGAATCTGTGGTCATCTTCACATAGTTTGAGGGGAAGAGACCTGTCACACCATTGATTTCTCCTTGCCACCAGTCAGCATCATCTTTGTTCAGCACATTAATCAGCTGCCCCTTGGAGAAACTGAGCTCGTCCTCGTTGTTCGCTGTGTAATCGTACATGGCTATCACTTGACACACTGTGAAGGAAAAAAAGAGTAAAATGGAGTTATACGAGTTATTATTCACTGTTTTCTCACTGTTTTACAAAACCACAGGAAAGAAACAACCATTTCACATGCACTGTTGCATAAGAAAAAATGCCACGTGATTTTTATCTTGATGCAGAATTGTCTTCCCTTTTACTTTTCTAAAATACAGCCAGCCAGTAATTTTTATTTCCACTTCATGTATCTGTGAACTTTTATAATGAATAGAATGCATCTACTGGCCTTCTAAACACTTTAAAATATAATCAAGTATGCTTCTCTCTGTTACTGGCTGAAAAGAGAGTGAGTTTGATTATCTTATTGCAAACACTTGTGGGGAAAATGCGGCAGAGGAAGAGGAAATGTGCATTAGCTAATCATGGGCTGCTGCTTTAGCCACAGGGAAGTTTTGACCAGTAAAAACCAGGAAATTGTTGTATAAGCAACTCATAGCTGTGGAGAACAGCATAATTTAAGCATGCAGAAGCAAAAAAGCTCCTTTTCTGTGAAACAACCTCATTTGTACTCAACCATTCAAATGGAAAAACCTAGAAATAACCTGAAAATTTGCTTAGTCTCCCTCTCTGGAGAGGAGCAGTGCATGCAATTCCATGTCGTTTGCCAGTGTTTGCTGGCTCTAAGATTTTTGCTAGCACTTGGAAACATGGACTTTCTAAAAGAGAAGAGCGTGGCTCTTCAGGGCAACCAGCAAAATTAAAAAGCCCAGAAAATGGATGCTGACCCTCACAGATACGTGAACAATTGAAATAGTTACATAAAATATTCTAAATGAAATACAAAGTCTTTTTTTTTTTCACCTGAGGGAGCAGCTGATGTGGTTCTTTCACTGCTTGGACCCAGCAGCTTCACATGGCTGGCAGGGAACCATCCTTTCTGTCTCTTTTTCCCTCTTGCCTGTAAATGTTTATAATGGTTATTACACAATTGAAAAACCGGATAGTCTACACTGAAAAAAAATGCAACAAATGTATCATAGAGTTTTGCCAACAAAAGACATGAAGTCAGGCTTCTAAACAGCTACTAAATGAATCTCAAAAGATAAAAATCTGACTAAAGCATAAAACAACACACTTCAGACAAAGCTGTACCTGAGTACGTACCAGCAAACATATTCATCCGAAATTTTTAAGTGAGATTTCGGAGTGCAATTCAATTGTAGGGCAGAGAAGTGGTTCTATGAGTGTTTCCACCACTGCATCATACCCAGAGTCTCTAATGAGGTTAAGGGTACTCTTACAGGACATTCCTCTTAAATCAAAGTAGGGAAAGGAGAGATGTGGGAACAGCCACCTTTGCATTAAACAAATATTTTAACTCCAGCTTCCAAACCCGCCTGTTCTTTCATTAGAATAACTTTGCAGTTTAATTTTTCACCAATTAAATCCTAGCCAATTAAATAACTGTCAACTTGTCTCTTCCTCCTCCCATGCACGTTAATCGACAGTTTTATGATTTCATGTGACCAAGAAAATCCACTCTAAAAAAAGCCATAAAACTCCCAGCAACCCAAGGTTTAAAAAAGCCAACCAACCAAACTAACAAACAAAAAAAACCCCACCACACAGCTTTTCTTCCCCTTTGGTTTATAAAAGATGAAAATAACTTTCTGGCCAGCTTTTATATAACTCTATGCTTAGCTGGTTTTTTGAACTAAACTCAAGAGCACCTCCTTGCCATTCATGGAGTCACAATTATTTCTCCTTGAATCACTACCTGCAACTCTCCTTGCCACCATCCACTGGCATTTTTCTTCAGAATAAGTATCAGCTGTCCTGGAGCGAGGCTGAGCTGTTCAGTTCCTGATGCAGTGTAGGCAGTAGTAACCTGAGCGATTTCTGGAGAGAAAACAGTAACTGCATTTGTTATTTGTTCACTGCAGGAAGAGCTGGATGCACAGAAATATCCTGGTACACGACTTGCAGCTAAGAACATCAGCCACCATTACAACACTGCTATGAACCTAAATGCTCAGAGTTATTTAAGAAACAGCCTTAAATGTTGAAAAGTTATCACACACTTACCGGGTTTCTTATTTATTGTTCCAGTTTTGCCAGCATAGCTAGAAGCCTACAAAGACACAACAACAACCATCTTTTAATGCACAATAAAACCAGTACAGTTTACACTAAAAGCACACGGATGTTTTAACTTAAAATCCATATTTAACAAATCACCATGCTGTACAGAGAAAGAGGCAGTGGGGCACTGGCCAGAGCTCTGATTTAGCACTCAAACTACTGAGGATTTTCTTTTCTTTAAAGCACATTAACCTCTGCTCAAAATCCCTGTCAAAGAGCTGGGTGCCAGCAGAATAAAATTGAGGGAAAATACTGTGTGTCAGTTCTCAGAATATGAACTCACGTCTGGATCTTTTGGTCTGACGTAATTGGAGGGGAAGATTCCAGTTCTGGTATCGATGCTCCCTGTCCACCACTCCCCTTCCTTCTGGGTCACCAGGATCTCCTCACCTTCCGTGAACGTCAGGTCCCCGGGCTCGGAGCTCGAGTATGAATAGAGGGCAATGTACTCTGTGCCAAGAGGAGAGAACAGCTTCAGGTAGGGATAAGGAGCACCAGATGCAGATAAAGGGGTACCAGCATTCATCAGTGTGCTCATAACAGGGATCAGCACAGTGTGTTTGTAACAGGGACCTTGCCTTCACAGCTCTGTGAACTGACCTGTCTACCTGCTTGACTGTAATCCCATTTACTCTTACAGGGACATAATTTTGTAATGAAAAAACACAGCTGCAATTAAAGTATCATCAGGGAAGCATGGAGATACACTAGAAATTTTTCTCCAGTAATACTTGTTTTCTCTGCTCCTTACTGATAGTAAGAGAATGATTGATCTACACTCAGGAGATTAAAAACCCAATCTCACGTCTTTACAGAACAGCATAACACAGTAGAGAAAAACATGAAGAGAACTCTGTTTATGGGTTTTCAGAAATATATTCATGCTCAAGCAGAAGTCTTAACAGAACCTAGGCCTATGCTCAACCTGAATTACTTATAACCTTAAGTTCCTATTTTAGAACTCTTGTATCAACAGCTGAACATCTGCACTGTGTCTTTTGGACAAGCACTCAAAGTGCTGCTCAGAAACTCCTCACAAACTGAAGTACATTAATGTGTCATTAAGCAGAACCAGACTGTAGCATTAGTTGGCATTTTTCATGCAGTCTTACCCTCTCCTGCTGAGTAACTCTGGGTATTAGGCCTTTTGTTTACTGCTGCATAAATAGCTTCTGGTCTGCAGAAAGAAGGAAAAAAAAAGCTTTGTGTAACTAAGAGGCTGATCAAGAGCAAATCTCTCAATTCACATGAGACTAAGATCACTTTGGTTATATCAGAGCTGGTATTGACTCTGAATTAACTGCAAAGACTTCCCTATCAAACAGTGCCAAGCATTACTGATATTTAATATTACAGCACCCAAGAGCACATAACTTACAAATACTATCATGTGATAAAAGGGAAGAGATACATTCACAAATTATGTTATTCAAAAGAAGTAAATTAAAAATTTTGACTAAATTCTCTTATTCTAAAAAACTTCTAGGAACTTTTAGCAGAATGCACGAACAGAAAAATTCACACACAATGGTGCAGCCACTCAAGCAGTAACCAGACTTTGGGCTGTTACCTGAACAGTTACCCTGGATCATCAGAACAGGCATAATGGTCTTTTCAAGTGAAGAAAAACACCCTGCTTCTATCAGATGTGCAGAGCTTACAATTAGTTTTGGGTCACTTAAAAATTGGCACCTTTAGAGACAGAATGCAGCTGCACTGCAAGAGAGAAGACTTGGTAATGAACAAAAAGTCTGGCACCTGATGAATAATCAAACACCACTGATGTTTCACAGCACTCAGCCTAGCAAGATTGTCTACAGTCACACAGCAGTGAGCCCAACATCACTTGGCTTGCCAGAATGAAATAATAAAAGCCTAAAATGACCCAGTGGAAATCCTAAATGGCATTTATGTTCTGCACACTAAAGCACTGCAAGAATTTTGCACTCTAAACCATCTCTTTTTGCAAACTATTGAATAAAACAACAACAAATGTCAAACTTACTCCTCTTTCTTGGTTTCACTCCCAGGTAAGAGCTTGACATAGGACTTTGGAAACCAACCCCTTCCTCCGTGTACCTCTCCAAACCACCAGTTCTCCTGCTGCTCCAGGACAGTGATGATGTCATTCTTTGAAAAATTCAAGTGGTTATCTTTTTTTGCAGTCCAAGAGCAAAGTGCTTGTGCTTTCAGGTTCTCTACAGGCTGCCCCTGTAAGACAGAAGTGATGTTGGTTGACCACACTGCCCCAAACTGGTGTAATTAAAAATAAACACTGGTGTATCTTTTATTGAAGTTTAAGCAACTTCATTCCTAAGTGATGGCTGAATAACTTCATGTCAATGCATGTATGCAACTCAGCTTCTTATTTGTAAGAAGTATCTTCTAATTATAGGTGAAAATTATTTTAAAATTATGAAAGATGAGTCTTCTTGCTCAGTGGTCCCTGGACTATATGGAATTATATCAATGCACACTAGTGGAACATTTAGATGAGTTTCTTTATCCTTCAGCCTGTTCAGTGCACCCAGCATGAGCAAAGTTGTGTGGTGTTCTGGTTTTTCTTTAAATCATTTTCATTAACATGAATCTGAAATCCAGCAAGGTCTGCACAAGGTACCTGTCCATGAATGGGTGAAACAGATCCAGGGGACACAGTGCGAGTGAAAGCTGATTTCTGCTGCCAGGCTGTGTTCACATTCAGGCTGGAAAAGGGGATATTTTGGTAATCAGATTCTTCTGCAGATTTACTTGGTGAAAGTGGTCTGCAAGTCGAACACAAGGCATATTTATCAAATTACAACTTTTATTTAGAAAGTACCTCAAGCAGAGAACTTTTTTTTAACATCTATAAAACGGATATTCTATACAATGCAGAGCAGACCACCAAGTACTTAAAATTTCCAAGCTAAGACTTTTAAGAAGGTTCTTCAATATTTTAAAAACAAACACCAAGCGAAACTTGCAGCACATTATGTGCTAGCTAAATTTAGAAAAAGCAATTTAAACAGAAATGTAACAAAAACTCACTCTGAAGCAGCTGAGGTAGTAGATAAAGATACTGTAGGAGGAAGTAAGGCTTTCTTAGGAGATAAAGCTTTTTCTCCTTCTGGTATTTTTTCTACATAATTGCACGGAAACCAACCAAAATGTCCTTGAAAACTCCCATAAAGCCAACCAGGCTCTCCCACAGTTTTTTCATCAACCTATGGACAGCAGGAGAAATACAAAGAGAACAGAATTAGCAGCATGAAACAAGCAGGGTACCTGGTGTGTCAGCACCTGCTGCTCTGACCTGCACAGGGACAGAGCCCACACCAGGATCAGCATTTTCACTCCGCCCTGGCAGAACTGAGCTGATTTTGCCCTGTGAGGACACAGGCACAGAGACAGAGCTCAGGGACCCTTCACCCCTTCAAACAGGCCCCAGACACACACATGGGATCATGCAGTGCATCTGAGCCACTCTGTCCTGCCAAAAATGACAGTGCATTGTGCTGGATTCTGCTGAATGTGCAGCCAAGAGGCAGGGGCTGGTGAGCCCAGCAGAGCAGGAAACAACTGCTGCTCTTCTGCTCACAGATATAATTATCTCTGTCAGCTGACTACCTCCAGAACACATCCAAAAATTCTGTTATTTACTATGTGATTACCTATAGAGCATCCTTTAACATTCACAGCAATACTGAAGCTTCCACTATGCTGCAAATTAGCCAGTTAGTGAAAATTGGCTAAAAATTAGCAGCCCACCAAATACTATCAGCTGGTTAGCTTGGCTGGGGTTTGGAATGCAAAAGGAGGAGGAGGTAGCAGCTGTTAGCCTAGTTCTGAAATCAGTTATCAGCAGTTAAATGATACAATTACAGCTGGGAAGGAAGTCAAAGCAAAACCTACTTCTCTTGCTCCCCCTTCCATGGTTCATTGGTATGAAAATTCAAATAAATGCTTTAACACTGTCAAACTGAAAGCTAATTTAGTCAAGTGTTTAAATATTTTGTACCACATTGCTTTACAAATTCTCCCTTATCACCTACTTGTATCACTTACAGTCTGAATGAGGAGGAACCACACATACTTATACATTAGAAACTGTATTACCATGGCTGTAAATCAGTTTTCCCACATTCACCTGCAGGCAAAGACTTTCAGACAAGTGCTAATAACTAATGTACATGAAATAACACAGATTTCAACTGAGATGCCACAAAGCATTTCCAATCCTATGGTCCTGCTGTAACACTACAGACAGCAAATTCAGCTGAATTCAGAGAAGTGTTAAAATGAATGGACACAGAATAAATTACTCTAAGTAACTGCCTGAGGGAGGATTGATAAAGGAACAGTCAGAAAGAGAACCACAGATTCATAGGATGGTTTGGGTTTAAAGGGACCTTAAAGATCACCTGGTTCCACCCCCTCTGCCAGGGGCAGAGACACCTTCCACTAGACCAGGTTGCTCACAGAGGCAGAAATCTCTGTTAAGAATACACTGGAAAACAGTATTAAGATTCAAAAGAATCTTTCACATCTACTTGTTAAATAACTAATTAGATTTTAATTCAAATGTCATTAATTAATAATTCATATCTCTATTTACTATGCTCATATTTCAAGCAAATACTCAGAAGCCAACTTGTAAATGTACAATGAACTGCAACAACTACATCATTTCTGACCTACTGATTTTTGAAAGTTTATGTTTAGCATTCACTGTTCTTATATTTAAAGAGATTCTCAGGATATCAGGATATGTGTAAAACTCAGAGAAGTATTTTGGCTGAACTAATCCTAATGTCACCTGTTCAAAAAAAAATGAAGCAGCAATCCAATTTAAATTTTGAGTAAACCTTAAAATGTAATGTTTTTGACCCTTAAGGGTAGAGAAAAGGGTTAATTTTTCCAAGTTCAATGTGAATGGCAAATCTTACCTGAATTACATCTCCAGTATTAAAGCTCATCTCATCGTGGTTCCTTGCCTCAAATGGGTACAAAGCTCTGTAATTTACCAAGGCAGCAGAATTCCTCAACTCTGCAGCACCAACTGCGTTGCCTGAAGGTAAGAAAAGGTCACAGTTACCACTCTGACACAGCTGAGAGACAAGCACTCAGCTGGAGCCCCATTGTTCTGGGCAACTGGTAGGAATATCAGTTCTTGCCCCAGACACTGTGCAGGAATCAGAGGAGAGCACCAGGGATCAGTTTAACACACCAATCATGGAAATGTAATAGAGACAACAAAATGCATTGACTTCTGCAGTGAAAAAAATCACAAAAACATAAAATGGGTTGGGCTGGAAAGGACCTCAAAGGTCACCCTGTTCCAAGTCCCTGCCATGGGCAGGGACACCTTCCATGAGACATCCTTAAGAATGACATTTTTATCTCCTCTTTTCTTCCCACACTGCTCTGGCTAAGCCAGTGCTTTAATAAAGCTTCATTTAACACCACCATAATGTTCCAAGCTGAGAAGATCCCTGTTGCAACAATAAGTGTTCAGCAGCATGTGTGAAGATTTATTTAGAAACCTAAAATAGCAAAATATCACTATTTCTATTTTCTTTGCATCTTTGTTCTCCAAGTCAGTGACTGATGCTGCTAACAGGGAATGTTTTACAAGGTTTACCAGAGGAGTGCAAATATCTTTCAGCTCTGCTCTAATGTGGTCCTTGCTGAACTCAGTGAGAAAGGTGGCTAATAAAAACTAACAAGAACTAATGAAGGATGAAATCAAATGTGCCTTTAGTGAAAATATTGTTAAAGCACTATTTTTCCAAGTCCCACAGCTAGAGTTAGGTCCAGTCATTCAGTTCTTTGTTTTTTTTTTATCTGAGGCATTGAGTACTGCAGAAACAAACTACATTTCACTATTAAAAAATTACTTTTCTGAGCGTTACCTGCCCATCTCTCATCAATGAACAAACCCCCTCCATATTAGCATTCTATTTTAATGAAAGAAAGTGCAAGCCTTAGGAAAAATCTAAAATATTACTGTTTCCAGCAACTGCTATTTGTTGACCATAGTCACTGGAAGATCTGTAATCAGAGTCATAGGTGCTGAAAACTGACAGAGGTAACTTAAGTTAATAGGATCATTTATAACTGACAAAAGACATGAAACAATCCTGGTTTGGGTTTTTTTAATTGTATCTTAGGCAATAAGTCTGCCATAGTGTCCCACCAATAACAGTACACTCAAACAGTGAAATAACACTCAGGAAAGTAAAAGTCCCAAAATCTAACAGACTGACATTACCTTCATTTTTCCAGGGTGGCTTAAGACTTTTCCCCTCTGTTGGTTTCAACAGATCTGCAAACTTTTCATTTATGTTTATTTTAGAAGTGTGTTTCTCCACCTCTTGAGAGTTGGTTGCTTCTTTTATGTTTTTTATCTCCTCGTTCTGCTTGCGCCTCTCCTCAGCTTCTTTTGCTATTTGTTCTTGCTTTCTTTTATCTTCTTCCAGTTGCCTCTGCCTTTGTTGTTCCACCTCCCTCAAGATCGTGGCTTGTCTATTTTTCTCCTCCTCTGCAAGAAGCTGTTGTTTGTTTTCCCTTTCTCTCATCATGGCAGCTGCTTCTTCAGCTTTCAGCTTTTCTTGGACTTTCTCCTGCATTCGTTCCTCCTCCATTCGCTTCTTTTTCTCTTCCTCTTCCCTTCGGATGTTTTCCTGCCATCGGTTCTCCTTCTCCCGTTTCGCTTTCCTGGAAGAAAGGAATGAGAGAGGTAAGAGAACATCGATATAAAAGTGAATGAGATTATGTTCCTACAGTAATCAGTGACATTTGTCAGCAAAACTGAGTTTATGACATGATCACTCTGCTCTCAGGGTCATCAGCTCTGCCACAGACCACGGCTTAACGTGGGTGCCAGTGTATTCCACATTAAAAGAACAAATGGTTAAAATTCTTGAATTTTAATCCATCACCTGTGCAGTGCCTTCAGGAGCACTTCTGCTCACCTGCATCCTGATGAGCAAGAACTGATCTGATAATTGAACCAAGCTGGATTTAAGCTCTCCAGCAAGGCAGTATCCAAATCTCCTGACTGGAAACAATGACTTCCAAAGAGATTCATTTCACTCAGGTACATAGATAAAAATAGCCTTTGCATACTGATCTTGGCAGCTTGGTATTGTTGCCTTCAGCAGCTGTAATCTATCCAATGTGCTTCTCCCTGCCAGGACCACACTGCAGCAGACAGGATCTGGAAACCTGACTGTATTCTCTGGAATTATTGATGTTATCCTGTGCTCAGCTGCCTAAAGAAATTAGTATCCAATTCAACACAATGTTTTAGCTGTCAAGACCTCTCTTCTGAAGAGAGAGGACCTAACCCTTTGGGCCATCTTCTTAAAAATGTCTAGATGAGACCTTTTCACCCATTCCCTGTGGCACATCCACCCCTCTGGTGGGCATTTTACTGTTCCAAGCACATGGCAGGATCCAGTAGGAGCTGTGCAGTGATGCTATTACTCCATCAAACAGCTGTGTCTAACCAAAAAATTAACAAGCTATCACCACACATTTGGCACATGGCTCTCTTAAACAGACTGTCACAAATGTTATGAAACTTCATCACATGCAGAAAAATGCTATCATGAGCAAAGCCCACGAATCACCCACACTACAAGGTCATCAGCTCTGTTTCTTTAGTCAAATCAAATATAGATAATTGAAAATCTCAGATTCAAACTCTCTTACATGAGTGGTACTCCACATAAAATGCTTCCTCTAAGGCAACCAATAGGATGTATTTTTACATTAAAAATACAGAGCTTATTTTGAAAGTCACCACAGCATTATTTTGTTTTAAGAGCTGCAGCACTGATACATTCAGCCATGGTTACCTTGCAGCCTCATCTTCCAGTCGCTTCTTCTGTGCCAGTTCAGCTCTTCTTTTTTGTACCTCTCTTATTTTGTCCTGTTTGATCCTGTGGAGCTGCTCCAAGGCTAATTGCTGTGTGCTGTAACTTTCCCTCAGCTCCTAGGGAGGGAACAATGGAATACATCAAAGGGAACAAAGCCAATCTTTGAGAAAAGCATCCAGGCATTTAATGCTTTTTGAACCAAGCTTTAATACAAATGGCCAAAGTAGTATTAACTTATTAATAGTCCTTGGAGGTCACTGCAAAGAAAGTCAAATCAGCGGAAGTATAAAAGGAGATGGCAGATTTGCCAACTCAGAGATGTAATTTGGGCTTTCAAAGAGCCCTTCCAGGCCTGCACCTGCTGGAAATGCCAAATACAACAGAGGAGAGGGGAAGATACAAAACTGAGTGTTCAAACACAACATCACTGAGGGCACTGAAAGCAGTGCATTGTATTTTAAGTAACTACAAGGAGGCAGATTTCAGCTGAAAGGCCTGAGAATAACATCCTGAGAATGCATCCTGCAGTAGGAAGCTCACCCTTGATGCTTCCTGAGTGATCAGTCCCACGTTTAAATCAGAAAAAACTTTACAAAAATACCCAGCAGGTTTAGCAGTGTGGGAAGCCACAGTTTAAAGACACTAACTCTGACTGGAGTTTTCCTGTACTTGTAAACTTCTCAATTTCAGTCCTTTTCTTTTTGAACACATCCTTCAATTCCTATTCCACCTCCCTCTGGTAACAACCTTTTTTTCCCAGCAAAAAATCAGCACGAATCTTTTGGATAAATAACAGATTTACAGACTGAAAAAAAATCAACAATAACAGAATTACTTCAGATTGCACTTCACCACGTTGCAAAACACCTCTAAGATACTTCCATCTTTTTTCTTAGGAATCCTGCTGATATACATTGAGCAATGCAACAGGTAAACCCTGACTTTTTCTATCTGATCTCATCAATACAAATAAAGCAATTAAGAATGAATCATTCCCCCTAGAATATCCACTTCTACCAATAATCACGTTGCCTAAGAGATATAGTGCAATTTATATGACAAAGGCAAGATAACAAGATTGCTGTGTCACTGAAAGTCTCTGTAGCAACAAACAAAATCAAGCAATTGACTACAATTTTTTCTCAAATATACTCAGCCGGGAATATTTTTCCTTCTTATTTTGCACAGAATTTCAGGAGCACTATGGAAGCAAACTTATGTTAGAAAAACTCTCCTATCTTTAAGGACAGAAAAACCCTCAGGCAAAGCAAAATGAAAAGCTCAGTTAGGTAATTCTGATATTTTTCTCCCCTCATAAATTATTCTAAAAGTATTTCTGACCTCAGCAGACAAAAGCAGTGTTGAGAAAAGACAGCAAGTCGATTTTAGTACTGGGTTAATTTGGAGATTTGTCAGCACTGCATTTGCCATACCATATTCTGCACTCTGATGATACTTCCAGACTTTTAAACTTGGCCAAGAGCTCATATACCTGACTCACAGCTTGGGATGTATGGATACAGGTACAGAGCAACAGATGGAAAAGTGAGAGAAGACACTGTTTCCATCAGACTACTTTTTTGGTCCATGTTACCTTAACTAACAAGAAAAATATTTGGGTGAAAAAACTCAGAGAACAATCCATTAAGAAATGAAGAGTCAGTATTTTGCTCTCAGTATTCTGCAGTCTGGATTTCTAAGCAAGTAAGAAAATGTTAAGTCTTTAAGAGGGTGCAAAAGCTTGCAGAAAGAAAAGCAGCCTATTGATTTTCTTTTGGGAAAATGTATTTAATAGAAATTGTACATCCAAACAGAAAGGGTAAGCAGAGAAAAATTGCGAAATAATTAAAAAACAAAAAAGCCAAAGATTAGAAAATAACCTTAAGTAAGAGGAAGAGGTTGTTGAGACAGCTTAGCAGAGACAAAAGGCACTGAAGAACAGAATCATCCATATTCTCACACTGTAAGATAAGGTAGATAAAAAGCCAATTAATCTTTGCACTGTATTTTGAAAAACATATTTTAGGGAAGACTGAATTGTGGATGCAGCCACTGAACACAGCAAGCCATGCAATAAACAAGTAACTGAAAATGCCCATTGCATGAAGCCACTTCTAAAAAGAAAACTAATTCCTTGCATGTTTACAAGTTTTTGTGGCTTTTTTTTTACTAGAGGGTGCACAGCCCTCGTGTGAGAGTGCTGGCCCCGCATCAATCTGTTACTAAAGGAAAAAGTTCCCATCAGTGCCACTTGGAGTAAGCTGGCAAACAAAGTTAAATGGATGCATGCTACCCTGTGAGAGCTGCCTGCGTTTTTAGTCAAGCCAAGAGTTGCCTCTGAAACAAAAATTCAGGGCCAGTGGTCAACAACTCTTAGCTCACAAATAAACGAATATACAAATAAACGAATGTTAACAAGTAAGTGGCCTACACTTACTTTTAGGATCATACCCAAATCTGCTACCAGACCTTGCACAGTGTATTGTGCAACTATGCAGGTCTATCAATAAAAGTCAAGTGTTCAGTACACAAGTCAAAAATAGCAGCACATATGACCTCATACTGTAAGAACAGAATGTGCAAGGGCCTGAAAAACTTTAATTCTAAATCAAAATGAGTTCTAGAAGGCAAAAGGTGACAGTGCGCAATAGTTGAGTCATGCAAAGCAATAGTTAGCAAGAGACTTATATTTTAGTACATTAGCAATAGGTGTAAGTGCATTTCTATTGTATTATTTACCCCAAGACTTCTGATAATTCTTATTTGACACTGAAGTTGGGGAAAACTTTTTGGAAGCCTGGTGAAAGTGGCACCGATCTTTATGACTAGATGAAGAAATAAAATACAGTGCTTACAGGTGTAGGATATTTAGATAATGCAAGTACCTTAAGCTGACTATTAAATTCATCCATTTCAGCAAGTTTAGAAGCAGTTTCCTTCTCAAGGGCATCTAGTTGTTCCTTAAGTCTTTGGCATAATTCTTCTTTTTCTTGGGACTTCTTTTGCACTGAATTGACTCCTGTACCTGCATAAGGAAAGACAAGCAATTTTACAAGTGTTTCTGGGGTTTTTTTCAATTTTTTTCCCCCAATTTTTAGTCATTGTTTGTTATTTTCCTATTATATACACAATCCAAACCTCCTTCCTTACAAAAATTCCTGGATTTTACCTTTCTATTCATATACAGCATGAGGAAGAAATAACCCCAACACTGCACTGAGGCACACAGGCATTCCATGTAATACATACAGAATAATTTGCAAGTTGCTTTTTTTGTATCAGACCAATTCATACCAAGCTTCTCTAGACGGAGACTTCCAGCATAGTTTGAAGTAAAGACCAATGTAAACTTTATATCAATGAACTCCCTTGAGTTTACACTACCAAAAAAAGGACAAAGCCTAATAATATCTGTGAGCCACATACTCTGGATAAAGTTTTAAGCAAAATCTGTGCTTTCTTGCCAAAATGTGTTTGTTTGCCCCTTATTTGGAACATGAAGGAGATAATGGAATGCAGATGAGACAATGGCACTAACTGGAAAGATGTAGAAGTGAAGGTGTCATTAACACCTCTGTACCCTTCAGCCTTGATTACAGGGGATGAAAAATCAGCAAGGCAATCAAGAACACAACAGGCACTTACTCGCAGTGTTTTCAAGTTGAGCATTTTTTATCCTTTCACTTAACAACTGCTTTTCAGGAACCAAATAAATTAGTTTATTCTGATAATCCTGTAGAGATGTTGTAGAGAGAACATAACAGATTTTAAATACTGTTTATGAATCATTAAGGAAAACAGGGTGAATTTTCAAACGTAACTTCAACTCATGTTAATGAAACAGGGATGCAAGTTATCACTACTGCATGAAGAAGAGAATTACTTCTGTACTCTTAATAGAAATAATATTGCAATTGAAAGCTTTTGATCCCAAACCATTAATACAGCTGGAAAAATATTTAACAAACATGCTTAAGGTGTAAATATTGTCAGAAGACCATTTAAGGTGACTGCCTCAAGCCTAACATAAAACAGTAACAACATGAAAAGTTTCCCTGATGAGCAGAAGCCTTACATAAAAACACAGCAGAGGATAATTTATGGTAGCCAACTGATCAGAAATAATTAATGTCTTGTTACTCAAATAGAGAAAAAAAAGATAAAAGAGCAGCAAGGTAATTCAACCTAAACACCAGCTTGATCTGAACACAGGACAACATTCCTCATAAAAATCTGAGCCTGGAGCCATAAAAGAATTCAGAATTAAAGAGAAGTCTCTATTATTGGTCCACAAAAGAATAGCTGAGGTTTTCACAGCTGTTATGTAACTCTCAGCTCATTTTAGTACATATAATCATTTGTTTAACACCACACACAAAACTAAAAGCCTCTGCAGTGCTGACAGTCTTGCCTATTTCCTCTTTCCACTGCAATCCAACTTCATACTCCTCCCTATGGGGATTCAACAGCATTATGGAAACACAGAATATGGTCAAGAAAAACCACAGGCTTAAAGTTACACACCTCAAGCTGTTGCTGTAGTTGCTTGACTTCCATGATTCCTTGGTCGTATTTCCTATCCAAAGCCTCCAGCTCAGTTTTTCGCATTTGCTTTTTGCTACGGATATCCTGCAACCTGCCTGAGATCTGCTGATGTTTGTCAGTCTGGAAAGAAAACAGAGATAGATTACACCACATATGGCAAAAATCCCTTTGCTAAACCTGTGGGCAGGTTAGTTCTCAACCATTTCTCTAAAACAACCCAAAATACCTGCTTTGGATTCGTCATCCAAAACAGAGTGGAACTCCTAGTGGTCCCTTACTGCAGGTATTAATATTTGTTTAATTTAAAATTCAGTATTTCAGCATGTGTGGTGAAATTGCTGTCTTACCAGGGCTTCTAATTCAAGATTAAGGCTCTTCTTTTTAGAGGTCAACTTGACAATTTCTTCTTGTTCCCTGTTACGCTGATTTAGAAGTTCTTGGCGACGGATTCTCTCCCATTCCAGTCGTCGCTGGCGCTCGAGCTCCTGCTTTGCTGCCTGAGGAAAAGTTACACTACCTTAAATTACAGTGGAGATGCAGAACTCAGAGACCATGATTTAATATAATGTGCTCCATTTCTAAACAGCACAACAGCAACACAACATAATGTCTTCTCTAAAGTGCTCTTATACACTTCAGCATCAAAGAATGCAGGAAGTGATCCTCCAAGATTCTTCATGCCACGCTCCTGACTCTGGATGAAGAAAGCTCCATAATTCAGAAAGCCTCTGCAGCTTGGAATATTGCCCATAAACCAGCACATTGACAGATACTGCTCGTAACCTCCTTTGAGTATTTCACAGAACTACATAAAATATCAAGTGTGATGCATGCACTGAGACACCAAGTAGAAGCAAATTTGTCTCAAGTTCGGCTGTCAAAATATTATCAACTATGAATTCAGTAGAGTCTTGTCTGGAATACAAATTTTTGCAAAAATGCAAGAAATAGGCCCAAGGAAATCTCATCTGTCCTATGAAGTATCTGAAAATCTTCAGCCTATACCAACATTTGTAACAGGCACAAATGGTGTTCTCTCTCCAAGACAACCGGACATCAGCCAGGCTAGGAGACAGAACCAAAGCCAGCACTCAAACCCTGGATGCTGTATGCACATACACGTTCCTTAGAGCATTAGAAAATAATGTTAAGAAAACAACCTCCCGCCTTTCTATTTCTTTCCTCCTTTCTTCTTCTCTTTGTCTCTCCAGCTCTCGTTGTCTCTCCAGCTGCCTCTCCATTTCCAGTTGCCTCTTCCGTTCCTGCTCCTGGCGTTCCCTCTCTCTTCGCTCCTGTTCTTCCCGTTCTTTCTGAGCCTTTCTTTCAGCCTCTCTCTGCTGCTGCTCCAGCAGGACCTGCCGGCGTTTTTCCAGCTCCATATTTCCCCTCTCATAGTTGGCTTTCCTCTTGTCCTCAAATGTCACTGAAGTAAGGAAAAGTCGTTATTTCTGCCCCGTGCAAAACACCGTTCTCAAACAAGGACCTCAGTTATGCCACTAAAGATAGACACTTCTTGGCAAGCTCAGGTTGTTCAGTCATGGATGATGTAAGCATCTCCCATTTGTTAAAGTACTATTTTTCTGTTCAAAAATACCTTTAAATTTTCCTAACTATATTCCAACTGGGGGAAAAAAAAAAAAAAGACAAAGTTCCAGTTTAAAAACGACCACAAAAATGACTTGAATGTTACAGGAAAGCCTCTCACTCTAAAGACTGAAAGAGGAAAGAATGCTAGAGGAAAACATAAAAGAACAGCTTTTATAAGCTGGGAGAAGACTGTCTGCTGTTAAAAAGATTTTCCAATGTGCAGGAAACATTAACACATGGATAAAGAGCTTAGTTACTAAGGGTGTTCCCTGTAAGTGCTTCTGGAGTTAAAACTATCAGACACCAAAAGAGGATCAAGCTCAATTACTGCACTCAAAGATAAAAAGAGACACAAAGGAATGGTTTAGGCTCCCAGCAAACACCCCTCCAAAAAGAGAGGCAAGTCCTGTCTTGAACTATTGTCTGTAATATTGTCAGTAATAGAATTTATGTTATGTTCAACCTGCTTCCAGTTTGCAGAGAACTGAACCACACTAGGCCCCTGCTGCTTTCAGAATGCTCAGTAATGCCAGGAACTTTCAAATGAAAAAAAAATTTGCAGTAGCATGGCAGTGTCTTGCCATGAAGGGTTTATTTTCCAGAATACATTATTAATCAGCACACTTTTCCCTTCCTACAGCTAAAAATAGCCCCGGTCCCTGCCTTCTCAATTCTATTAGATGTAACAGGCTGACTACATCCACTTAACAACCTCTTACCATCCAAGTTAAAAGGGATCTAGCCCCTGAAACGAAGCTCTCAATGGATTTGATTATTTCTTCCACTTGCTAAAGGTTTCAGTGCCCTTCAAAAACAGCCCCATACATTAAGAACATGAACCCTGTTTTTTACCTGGCTGTTTTTTCTGTGGCTCCTCCTCTTGCACAGGTTGGTAAGATGGCAGAGTTCCATTTATATTTTCAGTATATTTTCCACTCCTGGAGGGGAAAAAAACCCCACCCCATCATTGTTAGAGAAATAGCACAGTAGTGTTAAACAGATTACATTTCACTGCCCTCAGTGATTACCTGAAGGAAGGTGGCACCAGCTCGAGGGGCAGAGTCAGGGGCAGTGGCTGCCCAGCTTTGGCCATGTCTGTGAGGTGCATGGCCAACACAAACTCATCAGCCTTCAGCTGCCCATCTCCATCTATATCAGCCAGGGACCTGCAGGGGTTCAACAGCAGCACCAATTACAACCAAACATCACAACCACTCAGAAATTATAGATTAAACAAGGCACTGTGGGAAAACTAATTTTTAAAGCCGACAATTCCTGTGAAATAAGCAGTTAAAAAAACCCCTATAAACACCAAAAAGGAAACAACAAAACAAACACAAAAAACCTCATCACACACATCACAGTGAAAAATAAAAGCAGGAGATGATGATATTTTGTTATGTTCACACTCCAGCTCTCTTCACACATAACAGCACCATTACTTCAGTAGTTACCATTAACAAGCACCCAGTAGAAATATTGGCAATTTCTTAGGGAAAAACTGAAATTCGGGCTGTTATTTCTCTCTACAGGAGTACACAGAGCTCCTTGCACTGGCTACTGATACCTCCAGGATACACACTCAGAAGGAAAAGAGCCACTGCACACCTGATTTATTCCCCCAGACTCCACGTTTATCCTCATGAAATCAAATAAACTGAGCTTTGCTGCTGCTAAAGACACAAATGACTGTCCTGGGACAGAGGAAGAAGAAAGGGAACTCAAGAGGATATGTAAAGCTGTTGTGAATCCTGCCAGGCCACACAATTTTATGTATTACATCTGAATTATGTCAGAAGGTGTAATCTAAACTACCATGTCCAGCAGAGCAGATCATTCAAGCCTTCAGACAACTCTCACCACTTTTATCAGAATAATGAAGGCAAGTCTTAACAAACATGTAATATGCAGGTATCTTTAAGGAAACTGCAGTAAAACTCAAAAAAGCTGAATGGTTACTTAATTTTTAACCTTCCTCCATACTTGAAAACTAATAACCTCGATTTCAGAATCCTCCTTTGGAAAGGAACAAGCCCTCAGCTCAGCTCAATGACTGCATTCCTGGATCAGAAACTGAAGCCAGCATCTCTTCTATTATATAGAGTTCAACAAATCACACACACAGAGTGAAAAACTGTATTATCTCAAGGTGCCTTTTAGAAATGTAACTAGTGAACAAACCAGCAGCTCATTTTCTGTTTATGATTTTAGATCTATGGTGTCTATAATTTCTTATTTAATAAAATACATTTCCTCTCTTAACAGCATAAAGACATTGAATCAGTAACTAAACTCACCAAATAGTAGCCAGTTGGGTCTGTGAAAGATTTGATTGCAGAAGGGCATTCCTTGCTTGAAATCCTTAGTGAAAGCATAGAAGATTTTTATTAAAAGAAACACTTTGTTCAAAGATTCACATGAGGCAAAAAATCAGTCACAAACTGGGCATGTTTATTTTTAATATTAATTAATACATTTTCAACAGTTGGTTTTACTTCCAGGCTTAAGAACAGGCATTACAACCTGAACACAATGAAGATATAAGTATTCTTGTGTACCTTTTTTCCACTCAGAGCACCTAACAGAAAAGCTGACGTGAAAAATGGGTACTTACGGAAATCCCCTCAGCTGCCAAAAAAGCACAGCTGACTGTTAGCCTAAACCTTGAGCTATCACCTGGAGAGCTTTCTTTGTTAGCAAAGAAACAGATATATTTCTAGGCAGGTCAAGGAAACCTTCAATCCAAAACTGACTGGACAAGATAAAAATCATTGAGTACCTTTCTTGAAAGAAAGAATTGTCCTCCTCTTTTGTAGGCAAAATTCTGCCTACAAGTGCTTATTCAAAAAGGGGAATCTAACTAAGACACACAAGACACATATACTGACTTTACTCCTACTGACTGCTTGGCCAGTGCTCCCTGCTTGCTGCACAACACTGAGGAATCCCATTTTTTAAGAACTTTTGTAAAACTCTCCTCTTGTATTAACTTTGTGTGAAGTCTTTTGAAGCCCCCATAAGGCTGTAGCCCAGCATAGATGTCACTAGAAATCAACAAGGACTCTCTTAAATTACGCTGGAAAAATTCCAAGCAATAGCTGCTGTTCTGGAGTGTCTTTCCCAAGCTGCTTTCTTTCAAAAGATAAAGTCCAAGTATCTGAGCATTGACTAATACAGGGGCACATGGCACAAAAATGATGGTGAATGTCCCCCACTTTCACAAGGAAGAGTCTCAGTCCAAACAGTGATGCTTGGAAAACACCTGCTGACCATACAGAGCTGAACTCCACAGCCTAGTGGTTCTCAGGCTCCTCTAGTAAGATCCCACCACTGCCAGGCTTCTCCTCTTCCCTGCAACAGCTGCTGTAGCTTCCCCAGTATTTGGCTCCTCCAGGTCTAACACAAAGCCCAAATCAATGAACTGATGGCTATTCCCATTTCTTGGCTGGCTGAAACCCATTCTCTCCTGCACAGGTCTGAACATCAACATTTCAGCTTGTATTTCACATGCAAGTCAAATCCCAACCTGGGATTCCATCCCTCAGCCTGTGATGTTCAGAGGCAGGAAACACTCTGGTTTTCCCAGTCCATACCAAAGGTCATACTCACCTGATAAATATCCACTCATACTTTTATCAAGACTGTTAAACTTCTGTCTGTATTTTAATCTGGAGGCCTGAGGAACTGCCCAGTCTGAGGACATAATCTTTGGTGAATTCCCAGCTAGTGATGCACTAGAGGAAGAATTTGAACTGCAATATAATTTCAAAACAAAACAGAACAAAAACAAAGCAAAAAACCAAACCAAACCAACCAACCAAATATTAAAAGAAAACCAAAAGAGAAAAAGAGATAAAGAAAGAACTCTAAATCACTTGGCTTAATAAAGAGGCATTGGAACAGAAGATATATAGCATCTTCCAGTAACATGAAAAAACTTCCACAAAGTTTTACCTCTGCTAACTTGCTATAAATAATTTCATCACAAATATGGAATTTTACAGTGAAAGTAAGGACATCTATCTATAAGGAAACAACATTCTGAAAATCCTTTTCCTTTGGTATCACAGGCACTTATGCACATAATTGTTCATTCTACCACTGCAAGATAATAGCATAGGAAACCACAGGAAAACACCTCAACTTTCCTAAGGGTGTTGGGTCATGGTTTAAGTAACTTTAAGAGGCATGTAAATGAATAACCATGAGTATAAAAATGGATCTGAAGAACTCATAACCAAAACAGCTTCTAAAGCTGTTTTAGCCCCCATATTCCAGCTTTACCACTTCTTTCTGTTAGTGACAATGACACGCTGAGTGGAGCTTTTCCAGCTCAGTCAGTTTCTGCAGCATAGTGCTGATGGAGGGTTTAGATACACACATAAAACTGCCATCTAAACTCCCAGCATTTTCAGTGCCCCATCTCTGAAAATCAGACAAACTCAGGAAGGCTGAATCCAGCCTGCCTTGTTTAAAGTAATCCCCTGCTCTGTCAAGTAAAAAAACAAAATAAAACAAAACAACTATCTGAAGTGCTATCCAAGGCAATACAGAATGCTGATAGAAACAAAGCCTCTCCAGCACAATGCTGGATTGATATCCCCTGCATGGAATGAGACAACATGATGGTGAAAATGCTGTCAACAATAACACTGGAGAAGGGCTCCTTTGTAAAGCTACAGCACCAGCAAAAGAAAGCTTTCCAATTAAAAAAAAACCCAATCAACCAACAAAAAGATGATTCCAGGCACATGGCATGCCTACAGTCATCTTACAGGACATCTGCTGACATCAGGTGTGTGAGGAGCCCAGATCATCACCCTACATACCCTGAACAGGCAGCAGGGAGGTGCAAGAGCCTCTGAGTCACTGATGGAACTGAGCTGGGGCAGAGGTGCCCTCAGCACCATCTTTTGGGAGACACCCCTGGATGCCCAACTGGAGAGCCCAGTCCCTCACTTTAGTCTAGGGCAAAGCTCTAAAATCAATGAACCAAAGCAGCTGATTATAAAGATTCATAATCTTCTATTATTCATAAAACAAATTCACACATAAATATTGATAACAAATCCCATCCTTACATGTCTGCTGATTACATGGTGCCCTCTATAATGAATGAGCATAAACATTGCTTTTATAACCACTTAGCAAGGTTCGTTTCTATCATCTAATGAGGTACATTCCCTTCTTTTTGGCACTGCTCATCTGACCTCCTCATCTACTTCAGGTTATTTTGTCAATTTACTGAAAATATTACTTATTGTGCATATAAAAACAAAATCTATTTTCAGACTTGATAGGTCATATTAGAGAGACTAATTTTTAATTAATGTACTTTGAAAACAGAAATGCTCCAATTGGAAGGTATGCTACTTAGGTGTAAGATACAACCATTTTAAACTTAACTTCCATACCTGCTAGATCCTAAATCAATTAGTGACTGTGCCTTCTGCATACTGGAACCACCAAATCCTCCTGCCATGGGGCCTAAGGAACCAGTATGAGGCAGTGCTGGAACAAACAGAAACAAAAAATTAACCCCAAAACTGTAAAGTAACTGGGTATAAGATAATACTTCATAATCAACATTCACTTTGATAGAACTGAGAAAAGCTTATCAGTGTCTTGTTGTTATGATTAACTAGTTAGAACAGAATTAACAAATGTGAACTCTGGAGAAAAACCATTTGTAGGGTTTTCTGTTGTTTTTTTTTTTTAAACCCTCATGCATGTGTTATCATTCCTGTCTGAAATAAGCCATAGGGAAAATAAGATTGACAATTCTGAAAGCAAGTACTGGACTGTGCTATACTTACTTGAGGAGAAAGGCATGGACAAAGGCTGCAGAAGGCTGGATGTTCCATTTGGCAACGAGGAGGTACTGACAGAAGGCACCAGGGGAGGAGAGATAACCAAAGGAGGAATGGAAGTCATGGAGGTCAGAGACATGGGAGCTAATGGTGTGATCGCAGACATGGACGTTGGCATGGACAGATTTGGCATACTACCCATTCCTAGAGCAAAATCCAACAATTCATGGTTTAACATTGCAGAGGCTTCAGCAAGAAACTGGGTCTCTTATGTGAGGCAGAAACTACACAAAGCAACTGGTGTCTGGAATACAAGGAGTTAAAATAGATGCTCATGTACAATATTCGCTTTTTCTCTGAATTTAGGCAAGACAGCTCACAGGGGAAAATACACAGAAGAACAGGAATTTAAAAAGAAAAATCTTGACAAGCAAATTCATTCTCAAGGTAGCTACTGTTTTCACAATGGAATAAGATCTGGTTTTCTATAATTGCAGCTATACCTAGTTCTTCCACAAGCCTGGCCCCTGAGAGAGAATTACAAGCTCAAATGCTGTGACAATCCTCTACAGGGAAAAGCCTCTGCTGTTTCTGAGCTAAGTCTCTTCCAAATATCAGCCTTGGAAGAATCCACAGGGGTGGAAAGTCCTTATTAGGGACCCATGCTTAGCAACAGGTTTCTAGAGGCAGCTGCCTGAGGCAAATTAGGGCACTGAATTACTGGCTGCACCTTGTGGAAGACAACAGTGCTGGTGAGATGATGGAAAGTTATAGATGTAACTGTACACCAACCACAGCTCCCTGTAAATGCATGCCCTTGTACCCAAACACTGGAGATTTGGTGATGGGCAAACATTTTAATTCATATATGTAATCAATATATGCATACATTTAATTTCAGCGTGGAAGTGTGCACTTATTTTGTAATCCAGCTCAAGTCATTGTGGGTATTTTGTGCTACAAAACAACACAATAACAAGCATGCACTGAATCCCCAAACACCATCAGAAAAAAAAGAAGTCCAAGTAATTCTATTCAGTTAATCATATAACAAAAATAGACAATCTGATTAATTTTGAAAAAAAATATGTAAAATAGCTGTTCTACCAAAACTCTGACCTTTGATTAAATTTAACTTTAAAACCTCCAAATATAAATAGGTGATTGAGTAGGAGGGAGATAAAAAAAAACCACCAGTACAAAATGAGAGCCTGCAAGTCAGATAGCAGATGTGAATGGCCTTGTCAAAATTCAATGAAATTTTTTCTTTATTTAAAGTCTTCAAAGAATCAAATCATCAAAAATATCAAGAAAGTGATCTGGGGAATTTTCCAAATCAGAATATCCTTTTTTTTTGTTTTTCACAGTGATTCACTAAACTTTCATGGTCAGATTAATGCTTTTATTTGACTGCAATTAACTGTGGTGTTTTACCTCTGAACACTAAGTAATTATATATTCATAAGTACCAAAGCGAGCTGACATTAGTGGTGAAAACACTGGAGTTTGTTTCATGACAGGAGGGAGAACTGAGGGCAAGTGCTGTCCTTGCAATTTCAGCTTGATGAGTTTCATGGCTATAGAGAACTCCAGTTGATCCATTTTTCCATCCTTGTTCAGGTCTGAGAGGGTCCTAAAAACAAAACAAAATAAAATTAGAGAAGAAACAGAAATAGAACATTTTTGATCTGTGAGAAGCTTTCCTACTAGATTTATTCACTGGTTTTGCACAGGAAAACAAGAAACTTCTTGCAAAGTAAATTTTCTGCTTTTGACAATGTTCATTCCTTTGAGAAGTTTGAGTACCCACTTCTGCACAGTTCAGTTTTGAAGTTGCTGTATATTAAATACTTAATTCCCAAGAAAGCAGGAAAACATTTGGGAAAGCAGAAGTCTCCTGCCCAGTAGACACACTTGTTGCCTCTGCTGCAAGCATCTGCTATGCTTTTCTCTATGCTCCCAGCCAGAATAATTATTTTAAATTAACCCTTGGTAAGGTAAGGAATTAATGCAAGAATCTGGAACAGGATGCAGGAGGATGCACAAACCTCCTAAAGGCACAATACACTGCTATGAAAACTTCATTAATTCTCAGGGTGGTCAGGTTTTCTAAGCCTGCCTTTCTTTTGACACTTCTCTAAATAAACTTCAATACAACAGGAAACACATGCAACAGTGCACACATAACCTCAAAACTTCTGGTCAGACAGATAATATGAAATTTCATTAATATTTAAGCATGCAAGGACCAAGCACAAGAATGCAAATAAAATTAGGAGGGAAAGAATAAACAGACTAATATTAAGCTTAATTTTTTTCTTTGATTCTGTTACTGTTCAGTACAAAACCCCAAGGTCTCACAGAAAAATCTCCTTGCCCTTTTTTTCCAGGCACTGAAGTGTCTGGTTTCATGGTGAACATGGTGGTGGTGGCACAGGATTCTAGTGAGGACTGAGGGGTTACAGAGAAGAAAATGTTCCAAGTGTTGCACTCACCACATACATGCTGCAAGGAACAGCACTATTTCCAGTTCTTGTATTACAGTACTGCTTGGTATCTCACATATCATAACTGTTCTTCTACTAACCTCTTCTGTGGCTTTAGATTTTTTTCTTGTATTCTAGTGTGTTTCAAGTACTTAATACAGCTTTAAAAGGCTACAAGTTCAGTATTATCCAATTTGAAATAACATCATAAGAAAGATGTAAAAATTACTAGGCTTCAATTAATTGTCTGTACACATATGGGCTGAATGCTCCCTCTAAATTTAGTAAAATTAAAACAATCATTCAGACAACACTTTCTACCTTGACTGCTGAGAGCCTCTGTGAAACAACACAACACACCAAAGGTAGCATTTGAATGCTATGCATCTCCTATCTTAAAAAAGAAAAACAAACAGTAAAGAATACCTTACCATATTTCAGCAAGGATTGAAGAAGGTAGACCTGATTGCAAAAAAAAGGTGCGTGCTTGATCACCTGTGATAAACAAGGGAAAAAAGACAGACTTTTATACCAGAGACAAGCTTTCAAAGAGCTCAGCACTCTCTTGTGGGATTAGGTTTTTGAAAGAAACCTCCATGCTGGATGCCAATCTTTCCAGAGCTTTTTTTTCCAGTTTTTAACCCTGGTGACAGTGATTGTCAGATAACCATGTATTCTGTAATTCCCAATCTTTGCTCTGAGAAGTGATTTCAGATAGCTATAAAACTTTAACAGGTCACAAATCAATGGCTGCCAACATCTTAAAAGATGCAAGAATTAAAGAATGACAGAAAATTTAGTCCTGCCCCAATTACTTATGCAAGAAAGGATGAGCATGCTATTTCTTTCCTTCTCCTCTATCCTATCTAACTTAAGCCAGTATTGTGTCTCCATAAAAACTAGAAAAAATACCACATTCTAAGTAATACTCTGTTCTGTCAGAGAGCACCCACTATTTCAGTATTTCAGGAAAGGAATGGGAACTGTTGTGCAATCCCATGCCAAGTTCCACACCGGTGGGTACACAAACAAAACAGGGACAGTGATGTTTATGTCTACATCTGAGTGAATTACAGATGCTTTAAGCTAAGACTTCAGGTTACTCTTTTACCTCTCTGTTATATTTATACACAACCTTTTATTTCAAGCATTTGCCAAATAAATAACAAATTTATTTATGCAGATGTAGGTGTAGGTAAGAGCCCAGATGTGGCCTAAGGGTGGTCCCTGGGACTGCATATTTTTCAGCTGGAGGCAAACACCAACCTCCCAGTGCTGTTTGGCCAAAGCAGCAGTTAGGTGCCACTTAGCCAGAAGATGTGCATGCTCCAAACAGAGAACTTCCTACTCTCTCCTCAGTCCTTTCCAGCCCAAAAGAGGAAAAGCAGGCTGCCACTGGAGCAACTAGACAGGGTATTTATGGATAGTTGGGCAGGTAAGAGCCATCAGAGCTGTTCTTTAGTGCCCACCCACCCACAAAGAATGGGGCACTCTTAAATTAAGACGTCTTTGCCAATGAAATTGGGTCTTTCTTGATATCACAAGCAGATTTTAAATTTTAAACCCGTAAATTCTGAGGTGCATAGCAACATGACCCAATTGCTTCAGAGAAAAAGCAGCTGAATGCAACTGGAACTGACAGCAGGCCCCTGCAAAATGCCATTAGTCCACCCAGAACCTGCTGAAGGCCCAACGGGTAATAAATTTCAAGCAGTTGCTAACAAGGACAAGCTGTCAGCATCCCTCTCCCTGCCTCTTCCTCTCAAACAAAGATCTCTAACAGCACAGCATTCTCTCCTCAGACTGAAGAGAGCCACTTCTGCTGTGTCTGGTGTCACTTGCCACAACAGCTGCTCTAAGTGCTCCCCAGCAGCCTCCCATCTGAGCAAGGATTTTTCCTGATATTCTCTGGTTTTTGGAACCAGACAGAATGGCAGCACACGATTGGTGGCTGCAGAAGTGACAGGGTTAAAGAGAACAGCATTCCCTGCCAGCCTTTAGAGGGAAGCTTGTTAAGTTTACTAATAACCCGTGGCTGTTTGCCTGAAGAATATTAGTCACACAACAAAGGGCTAGAAATAGGATGCAGTTCTCAAACTGTTTTACAGAGATAGGTATGTGTACACAGAAGTTAATGTGTAATGCAGAGCCTCAGACCAACCTGTAATGAACCCTCCCGTGGGTTTAAGGCTATCAAACTGCTTGTCATGCTTGGCCCGTTCTTCCGAGGTGATGGCCCATATGTTTGGCCCTCCTGAAAAAAAAAACCCAAACAAACCAACAAGAAAATAGTGAACAACCAAATGGACTGAAAACTTTCAAAAATAAAGCACGTCACTTGCAAAATAAAAGCTTGGCTTTCTCAAGAGACAAAGTCAGATGTGGACACACCCAGCTCCTACCAGTTTGGCAAGGACGTTATGCAACACAAACCTGCTTCCCAGATGTGCCGAGCTGAGACAATCCCCCGGCCAGACTGCTTCACCCTCAGCTTTCAAACAAGCTCTGCCTCCTTCAAAGCTGGTGCAGAGCAGCTTCCTGTGGCTGCTGATTGTTTGCAGCCCGGGCAGGATGTGTCTCACCATCCCCGTGTGAGCCAAACGCTGCCCTGGCTCACCCAGGTTCTCATGCACAGGGTTAACACCCTCCAGCTGCCAAAAAGGCTTACACTTGTCTTGCCAACTCCCTAAAAGCAAAATTGGGACTGCTAACAAAAATAATTTGGTTTTGTCTGACAAAGGAGGGACATTTTGGGCTGTTCTTACTTTTTTAAGTAGCATGCAATTTCCACTTGACATTTTTCAATACTTTATGAGGTATAAAATATTACAGCCTGAGAGTAGGAATGAGAAATTGCAGGGAGTAACTGTGTTTACAGAGCTGTGCTGGTAATATCAGGCAGAATCAGATGGACCTTCAGAAATGCTCCAATCTGCTGCATAAAGGTCGGGGTGTGCATCCTTTGCAGGAAAAGCAGCTTGCCAGAAATAATTGGGCTTGTTTTTGAAGTAGGAGGAAGTTTTAGTCGGGAAGTTCTTGACAAATATTTAATTTTTCAAATCAATGAATGCAAGAATTAGCCAAAATTCTGAATGGAACCACTCAAAACAGCATTAAAAGGTTATTACATGAAAAACACTTCTAAAATTACATTCTGCTGATCATTACTACTTCCAAAGAACGGTTAATCTGTCCAAGTGTTTGTATTGCTCACTAAAAGACAGTTAAGGGAGTAAATAATTCCTCTACTAAGATATCAATAACTTGCTCAAAAAGCCACAGCACTTTGAAAAAGTTACTATAAAATGCTTCCTCTTCCTACATAAACCTTATTTCAAAGCTTTGAATCTCCAAAATTTCAAGAGGTTTTTGCACTGTTTTTCAAATAACAACAACAAAGTGAAGGGACTGTGAGCTGATTTCCTTGCCAGTATAGACACAGCAATGATGTTAATCATCTCTCATCTGTGTTTATCCACATAAACAAATACATTTTCCAAAAAAAGATTTAATGCCTCCTCTTAAGAAGGTCTTCTTAAAACCGTATTTCTCCTTGCATGTACAGATTTAATTCTTTACCCTTGCTAATAAAATAGTTTAAAAGACCAAAACAAAACAGAAACTCACTGGGGAGATGTGTGACAGAAAAGATATGAGGGCATTAGGATACAACCCCTACACACTTGGAGTTTTGCTTCCCTCTCTTGAAAATATACCAATTTTTCTTCTGTTGTGGCCTCAATGAAAGAGTCTCCTTGCAGGTTACATGAGAAATTGCACTTCAAGAACAGCCACCTTTTTTCTTCTGATTAAATGAGCATAAATAAATCTAGATTAGATACTGATAATGAAGTGAAGTAAATCTAAATCAGATGCCTAGAAGTCAAGGGGCACCGTATTACTGTAAGATACAAATGAGGACAACTTACACCCAATGGCAAAAATTAGAGCAGCACTTAGATTTCTTTAAAGTGCTAATTTTAAGACACAAATGGAAAGTGCATAATGTGGTTATGATCATAGAAATTATCTCAACCAGATGAAAAAATGCTCCTAAAGTTGCCAGCAGCAACTTCAGAGAAATTGATTTTTTTTCTTCATTTTTGGAAAACAATATTAACAACATTACATTTTCCTTCTATTAAATACTCCTCTTTGAACATCTTTTGAAGCAGGTAGCTGCAACACTCCTCGGCTTTTTAAAATTTATGATAAGGTTAAGAGCACCACAATATATTCACATGGTCAGTAGCTGCAAAGTGATAAAAACACAGTAACATTTGCTTGACTGGAGTTATGGACATCACCATTGCCCCTCTAGAGAATCCAATTTACATTGTAAGGCAACTTTTGTTTATATATGCAAAGTTTCTTACTTATGTATCACAGATTAAGCAAGAAGATGGCAATCAGTCTTCAAAATCTAACTTTTTTTTTATTCAAAGAGTTGTTTTACTATCTGGTAAATTATATTTCCTATCAAACTATGAAATTCAGCATTCTATACAGCAGTGTCTCAAATGTGTTTAAACCTTGCAGGTCAGCAAATCACCAAATTCACACTTGTAGCTAGAAGATGACTAAAATCTCATTCAACAAGTGATTCAAGATCCACATTCATTCTTCATTCTCATTTTTGCCTTCCTTAACACACCCAAGAACATCACTACTTTTTGCACACTTGATATTTTGCACACTTTTACCTCTGGAACTACATCTTTAAGGTCCTTTCTGTTCCATGCCTATGATTCTATGATTCAGTCCAACACCCCTGCAAGGAGCAGGAACATCTTCAACTAAACCAGGTTGCTCAGAGCCTCATCCCACTCGGCCTTGAACTTTTCCAGGGATGGGGCACTCACAGCTTCTTTGGGCAACCTGTGCCAGGGCCTCACCAACCTCAGAGAAAAATTCTACCTTACATCTATTTTAAATCTACAATCTTTTCATTTAAAACCACCTCCTGTCCCAAATAGGTCCTTGCTAGAGTGTTTGTCCCCATCTTTCTTACAGGCCCCCTTTAAGTACTGAAAAGCCACAGAAAGGTCCCTCTGGAACTTTCTCCAGGTTGAACAACCCCAAGTTTCTTCCAAGGATAGATTTCATTTTAAAAAAGGAATCTTTGACTAAGACCACATTATTATATCAACAAGTGCTTCTACAGCCTTCCACAGCCCTAGTGAGTCAGTACAAGCAGCTGTCATGGAATAGTGATAACTACAAACACACATTATCAAAAGTACATTGTGGGAATGTTTCAGGGGACTAAATATATATCCTAAAAACACCAACCTACTAATAATTTATTTTCAACAGTATGAACAAGTTCAGCTTCTCCCCTTCCCTAAGGACAGAGATCTTATTTTTCTGGTGATTAATTCCATAAAGATATGTTCTCAGCTGGTTTCTTTATATGCATGGAAGAAAATGTAGTAAGTCTTAGAACCCAATATATAATAATATAGATTTTTTAAAATACAAATATTCATAGCAGGAATTAGCATCTAGAGAAGAGTACACCTTCAAGTCAGTACAGCTCTCCCGGTGACATTTTAGTGCTTGTCTGTAACTGAACAAAGGTCCAGAAAATGAAGTTTTACCCTAACATCACTTAAGAGAGAGTCTCTGCCATCTGAAGCCTGAACTAGAACGGGTCATTGTTTTCTGAATAGAGGTTAATAACTGATGCACAATGAAAGTATTTGTGTAAAATAAAATAAAAAAATTAAAACCCCAGTGCTTCTGGCAGGGATCCACAGTGAAGGCAGTCAAACCCCACCCACACTTATTATCTAAAGGATTCACTGTTTTTTTCAAGTCCCACTCCATATGCCACAGAAACAACATATAGAGCACAGCACAAGGAAGGCTGAACCACTGTGAGTGTTCACATTTAGCTTAACCAGGTTCTCATGGCTCTTTTGATGTTACCCTTGGTGATGTAACAATTAAGAAAAGCAAAATCTGTGTACATAAAAGCTCATACTAAGATTTCTCAAAATGCCATGTGAAAATACCATACCAATCTATCTGAAATAAACACTTTGAACAACAGGACTCACAAGGTCTTGGCAATTCCAAAGCACATCACGACACCATTCTCCAAAGTAATCGTGTTTACCTACAGTACAACCAAGACCATCACAAAAACACAGCCAAAACTAGTCTGAAACTTGATGTTCCTGTGCCATCACCATCAAATCATGCTACAGTCCTCACAAATATTGTGACTGTTTCCCAAAACTACTGCAAGTGCTGAAAATGGATACCCAGTGCAACTGCTGAGAAAAGTTACCCTGTGTGGTTCACACACAACCAAGTTCTGGGCATGCTGAACTGTGATGAAGGAGAGATCCTCCTTTTCTTGGAAGGGCAAAACTGCAGGAAGAGTCAAACATCTGCCATCCAAGATGTATCATCTAAACTTATCTGGCTTAGCTCAGCCATTTTTTGTGCTAACACGCCTTCAGTTCCAGGGTTGAGAAACATCTTGCCCGTAAACCAGATCCAATGAATTTTGCATAGAAACACTGCTGTTCTTCCTTCCTTCCTCACAGCCCCAGTCCTTACTCATGGCAAGTCATGCATGAATCACAAAGCAGACTGCAGGTGTCTGCTCTTCACAGACCCCTCTGACCACAGGATGGGCAAGAGGCAGGAATCTCCTTGACGGAGCAGTGCTGAACCTTTGGCTCTCCAAGCAGCAGTGAGCTACAATACTTTCACAGAGCAGTTCCCCATCAGAAATCAAAATACACTTGCTACTACATGCTCCCATGAGAGGTTTTGCTGCAGACAATGAATAGTACATTACTACTTTTCTGACTCTGCTTAAATTTCCTAGATATTTTCAAGACCTAAATAATTTTTCCCAACTGTAGCTGATAAAATTTTGGAGGGGAAAAACAGTACAGTCTCTCTGACAGGAAGATATCTCATTAATTCATTATTCTTCAAAATAGGTTACTTTAGAATCTTACAACTTCATACATGAAGCCAACACTGTATTTGACTACCCTCCATTTTCAGGAATCAAAACTCAAGAAATGCTGAACTTGAGAGATTTTCCCCACGAAGACTTTCACCAGAATAGAGTAACTACTGTCTTCACCTGCTCTTTTTGCTTATGAAAAACCACACGTCCATCTTAGTAAGACTTTCGGAAGACAGAGGTCAAACTGTCTTTCTTTCCTAGCGAAGGCTGGCACTTTCAGAGAAGACTAAATAAATGTCAGCATTGGCAATTGTTCTCGATATCCAATATAGGAAACCTGGACTTCATGTCCAGAAATGTCTTTGCAGATTCCCTATTCCAAAACAGAAAACAAACCCACTCCAAAGCTCCACAAGACATCCAAGAGTTCAGTGTCACATGTGGAATCTGCCCATGCAGAAAGTCCATGTGGGATGACAAAGACCAAAACACCCAAAGCTAAACATGCTTTGAACTTAACTCTCAAGACTTCTCTGAAGATGACAAAATACAGACTGACCTCACCTTCATGTAACAGGTATTTCTGTAATTCAGTGTGGCAGCACTCACAATTTTTTAGTGCTGGAAACCAGTGACTATGCTGTTGATTAGACATCTTCACTTCCTTTAAGTTCATTTTAAATAGAAGATACCTCTCTGGGTGAGAGATGGGGGGTCTGCTTATGGGAGGATCACAGCATTTCAGGAAAGCTCCAGAAATGTCTTCACAACACTGCATCAGACAGATAAACTTCTGAATAAAATAAAGGACTTGCTTTGATGGGTTGCCAGCATCAAAGGGGAAATAAAAGCAGTTCTTTCCTTGAAACAGTAAATTACCATTGAAAAAGAGAGGAGAAAACAAAGTGCAGTCCTAGAAGAGAAGTAGATAGACTTGAAAATGCTCTGCAAGACCTCTGCCACTGGTTAGTATTGCCCATAGGCAAAGGGTAGTTATAGTGAGAACAGCAAGATTACTGATAAGGAAAAACCACAAGGCATTTCTCACATTCTCCAGAATCCTTTTGTTTTTCACTCACAGGCATTGCTTGTTTTTCTCTAATAAAAACCATGCTCCTATGACCTACAAAGTTAATTAACTCCACAGAGATAATAAACCGAAGTTGACAGAGCATTCCTTGTACATATAAGTCATGAGGATTATACCACCACTGCTGTAACTATCAGAAAAACTAGCATGAAGCTTCATAATGACCTCAAATAAATATTTATCCCTATGTTTAAAGATGGGGAAATTTCAGCACAGACATGCAGCAACTTGCCTCAAGTTGTACAACAAGGGGTTTTCCTTAATGCAACCAGCAATCACATTACAGTCTCCTATTAGGAGCCTCCAGAGAGTTGTCTGGTCTAGGACATATTGGGATAAATCTAATAATTCCAGCCTTTCGTGTTTGCAGATGAGCTTACCACAGAAGTATTTATTACAGATTGGATTTAACACTCCCAATTGAGATGTTGAATCAGATTTCTAATTTTTGCTCAGTGGTGAGTAAACACTCCAGGAGTCTGAAAATACACAGAACGTTTTACCATTAGTCTGAATTTGAGATTCCTTATCAGTGTTATTGCTATTTTCAATATTTGCTTCCCTCCTTCACTGTTGATTCTATGTATCAAACACAGGAGGAAAATGACTAATAATCAGCATTTACCCTTATTTAGGTGTGCTAATGTGTTATGAACTGCTGCTGTGGTGGCTTTGGGCCCATCCCAAAGCATCACCTGCTCTTCCTTGAGGATTGCACCTACTATTCCCAGCTTCCACAATCTCAGACCATGGCAGGAGCTATACGTAATCTTCTTTCACAATACATACATTAACCCCCAATTATTTGGGGGGTCCTACCAGAAACACTCCATGGAGGCTCTCATTTTTATTAAGCAACACCACAGCAGCTGCCACAGTGAAAGGGCATTTCTGTGCTTAACTGTAACTTCAGCAGCTTCTTGTAGTGTGCACATAGTTAAAAGGAAAAACTTGTAGCTAAAGCATGTTAAACACAGGGAAACATGATTCTCCTTCAATTTTGTAATTTCACTAAATTTACAAGAATTGTGCCCATTGAAGCCAAGAGAATTTTAAAAGATCTTCAAGCATCTCTGGCGCATTATCCAAAAATAACTGGTACCTGCAGACAGGTTGTTAAATAGTGTCAGGCACATGCAAGACTTGGCCAAGAAAAGCTTGTTTAATTGAAGAGCAAACTTACAGAAATGTGGACAAAGCAACAACAGCCACACTGCATTTCAGGGTACAATTCATATTTACATTATGTACAGAATTTCTAGATATTTGGTATACTGGGAACCCTCAGGATGAGGGGTTCACTAAAATCAAATATTGAGCTTTCTATTATCCACCTGCTCCTGTGAGATGTGGTGCAGAATTCTGCCGGGTGAACTTGTCACTGGCAGCCCCCACTTTGATACACAAAATCCATCCACAAAGGAGGAACATTAGAACACAGAACACTCCGTGCCATGCAGTGATCTCAATGCAGAAACATAATCCATGCTTTTAGAAGGAGTATAATCCCTAAAACAATTTAGAGATACATAATAGTGTAATCCATGCTAACAGTATAGATCCAATTCTTTTCTGAACTCTACAGCATACTTGACTATTCCAAAGCACTTAAACTATCAGTTTATAACAGCAGGGTAGTATTTCTACACTTTATAAATATCACAGAATCTTTTAGCTCATTAAGGCTATCCATTTTCAGAAGATCATTTTTAATTAAATTATTGCCAATTCCACTGAAGCACTAAAAAAAAACCCCAACACCCAGGAAGCAAAATACTGAAAAATCTCCAAACAAACAAAAAAGGTGTTTTTTAGTTTTGTTAAAGCTCCACTAATGTAAAAGTACATTAGGAAATGTGCATTAGAAATGTGTATAAACTTGACAGTACTCTGAATTGTAAATTAACATGCCACCTTTTACACTAGTTTTCTGTAAAATTATCGACAATTTAGTCAATAGGGTTTTTCTAAGCTTTTATGAAGAAAGTTTTCTACTTCTCATCAAAAAGTGCAATCACTGTAACATGCAATGTTGGTGAACTCACACTTTATTCTTAAAAGTTAATTAACTTTGCCTTTCCCTACATTAAGAAGTTGGCACACAGACCTGGGCTTAACCTAAGCCTTTGCCAGATCTAGATTCAATACCAGCAATTAATATAAAAATATCTTCTGCCTAATTATGTAGAAACAATGACAGTGAAACCAGCTGTAGTTGCTGAGTACATTGGTGCAGCACATGGAACAAGTCCATTCTTCTATCCAATGACAGCTCTGTCTGTGCCCAGAATCACAGAACCACAGATTCATTTAGCTTGGAAATACCTTTAAGATCATGGAGTCCAGCCATTAACCCAGCACTGCCAAGCCCATCACTAAACCATGTCCCTCAGTGCCACATTTACACATCTTTTAAATGCCTTCAGGGATGGCTTCAGACTCCACCACTGCCCTGGGCATCCTGTCTAATGCTTGACAACCCTTTCAGTAAAGAATTTTTTTCCAGTATTCAAACTAAATCTTCCCTGGTACAACTCAAACCATTTCCCCTTGTACTGTCATTTGTTACTTGTGAAAAGAGACCAGCTCCCATCTGGCTGCCCCCTCCTGTCCGGGAGTTGTGCAGAGCCAGAAGGGTCCCCTGAGCCTCCTTTTCTCCAGGCTGAGCCCCCCCAGCTCCCTCAGCTGCTCCTCACCAGACTTGTGCTCCAGACCCTTCCCCAGCTCTGTTCCCTTCTCTGGACACTCTCCAGCCCCTCAATGTCCTTCCTGGACTGAGGGGCCCAGAACTGGACACAGCACTTGAGGTACATCCCATTGCCCAGCACAGGGCAATGGTCATTTCCCTAAACCTGCAATTCACACTCTTGGATGGATTTTAGAAATGGAAAGAAGAGAACAAAAAAGTCACACCAACAAGAGTCTTTCCATTCCAATGGAAAGTATGAAAAAGTCAATTAAACAATACAATCATGGCATAATATAACCATACTTTGTCAAATTCTCCAGCTTTAAGCCCTGCCTCCACTTGCTTTTAAGGTGAGCAAACTTCAAGCTGACAGACTCCATGGCATTCCTTCCCAGCCTGACACAAAAGATGGAATAGATGCTCAGCCCTTCAGTTAAGGACAAGTCAGAAGCGTTTTTGAGTAAACTCATCAACCTGTATAGTATCAAAGCCTTCCATGGGGAAAACAAATATTTTTAGGTACCATGTTTGTGGAAAAAGATCACCAGAGCTTAGACAAAACATTTCTAGTCCTGGAAGTGGATGTTTTATGCTGCAGCTGCTCACCAGCATTCACAAAACACCCCTATGATTTAATTAAAAATTTACAAAAGGACAATTTGTTTAATTATTGTCTAGCAAATCTCTGTGGAGTGCAGCAAAACTAGTAAGATTCAGGTGAGTTTCCATCTGTGGCAGCCAATAAATCTTTCTGCACCAGGAGAAATGCAGGCAGTAAAAATACCAGGCAAGAGGATGCAAAATGAACCTTGAAATTAGGTGCAGTAAAGGAAATTATTCTCCCACAAAAACATACGTTGACAAAATCAGAACAAAATTCTGTTTCAGGAATATCAGGTCCTTTCTAGTAATTTTTGTAGTTCTCATCACTATCTGGCCATTAGAGTAAGAATCACACTTCTGAGTTCTCAGACTTGAGGAGGAAATCTGGGACCAGGAGGGAGACTGATGGGTTATATTTACAATGGAGAACTGGGATACAGACTCTAAAGAGAAGAGGAAAACAAATGCACAAAAAAAAACCAACAAACAAACCAAAAGAAAACAAAAACCCAAAAAATTACACAGGAAGGGTGGGAGAGAAGAAAAAAAATGAAGAGCCATTTCCTGAATGATCTTGGAATAAAATGAAATTAGGAGAGAATTCAGGAAACACAATACAGTAACAGTCCTTCCAGCAGAGACTGAAGATTCCCCCAGCTGAGATCCCAGCACAGTGACAGGCTGAGCCCAGCATGTGGTGGTGCTGCCCCAGGATGACTCCTCAGCCCCACTGCAGCTCCTGAACCAGAGGTAGTGCTTCAGTAGTAGAAGGAAAATCCACCTATCTCTAATCATTTAAGGAATCCAAGACCTTTTCTCATCCCCAGCTTCCTACAGCTTTCATTGTTTATTTGACATTGTGCAAAATGCTCTGTATGATTGATATCTGCCAATGGTACTTTCATCTGATACTGGTTAATCCTTGTGTTATCAGAGAGTCATTACCATTCCCTTGCCTGAAAAATAATGGATGACCTTGGGAAAGTGACATCTACTGTTTCTACCATCCCCACCCTTTCTTTTCCAAACTGAAATATCCTGGTCAATGCAATTAATCCACATATGGAAGCTGTTCTGTATCTTTAAACACTCTTGTTACCCTCCTCTTTGTAACTTCTAGTCTTGGCAGAAAGAAAAAATGGAGCGAAAACTGGAAGGAAACACAAAGGAAACAGAAGCAAGAACAGGAGAGTTTCTTAAATAGTACTGCTTAGAAGGTTAAATTACCAACTAGCAGAACCCACCAACTACATCCAGTGCATATACAATATTACTTTCCTAGCACACATGGGGGTCTGATTTGAAACATAATAAATTAAAAACTGTTTAATTTATGTTCATACAACCACTGGTATCATTTTACATTGTAGTCCTTAATCTTGCCTTGCCAGTGGTTCACAGGGACATTTACAGGCTAGAATTTGGAACAGAATTCTTCTCTGAGTGTTACAGTTATTACAGTTTCTCAATTGCCAGAACCCACCAATTTAGCAAGCTTCTTGAGCCAAAAAAGCCCCCAAAGCAGGGGCAGGTGGGAAAGCAGCAACCATTTAATAGCCATAGCACAGATCTTTCCTCCTCAAGTTTTGAATCCATGTATTGTTTCCAAAACATCTTAAAGACAGAGAGTCCTAAAAATGAGTTGCGAATTGTTCACGTGTGAAACAAACAACCCAATCAACAAACAAACCCATTTTCTTTTGCTAGCCTTAAACTCAATCATTTCACTAGGTATTGTGTTACCTCTCAGCTATGAAAGAAACCAGTGAATATTCCTTCCCTAGTTAGCATTTTCTATACTGTTATGGCTTTGCAGGTTTTTAGCCATCTCNCCAGGCCAGGTTAAAAAGGACTGTCTGTGTATTTCTTAATCCAATCTGAATACAGAGAACATGAGAAATAAGAGGAGAGACTCTGCTGCCCTTCCAACCCACATCATCGCCATCAGAAACAGTTTATACATTAACTCACACCTGTACATTTTATTTCCCCAAGCCTGAAGCTTTCCTGTGAAACACAGAGCTATGGAAGCACTATTATTTGTTGCACAACCAATTTCACTTGTAGCTGGCAAGAAAATATAAGAGTACCCTTTTCAGTACTGTTATACAAGTATCAACGCTTACTGTAAGAGGTGTAGAGTTCCATGACAGTGAAACCAGGACTTTTCAGGAAAGATGTGTTTCCTAAAGAAACAACTGTGCTGCAGAAATCACATTTCAATGCTAAGTCATGGTTATGAGAAGAAATGCAGGGGAAAATGTCAGTGCATCATTTAAAATATACCACCTATTATTTACATGTACATATACACAAAACATTTAAGCAAATTATTGCAATAAGAAGTAAAAGAGCAGGAAAAGTTTTTGATGTTCAGTTAATCTTACCTGTTCTCAAGACTCACATACAGAGAGCTTCACATCCAACTAAAGCACAGATGTTTATAGCTTATAAAAATATCTTCTCTGAAGGTACCCAACAGGAATGCTATTCCCATGGACACTGACATTCTTTCAGCTTTCCAGGTTTCACCCCTTCCAGCTCTCTCAGTGATGATTTAAGGCTGCTGTCCCATTGTCGGAAAAACAACAGATGTCCGAAAGAACTGAGGCACTGGAAAGCCTGAACACACAAGATTTCTAATTAAAGTAATAGGGCATTATATAAATATATTTGACAGACCACAAGGCCTGAAAAATGTGTTTGTTCTTGCCATTATAATTAGTGGGCTAAACCTGAACTCATTCTGCCAATACTGATTAGTATCGTCCATGGCCTGTTCAAAGTGACAATCACAGATGATTTGGAATTTACCAGACGTTAAGATGGCGCCACTTCACACAATGCTCATCAACCCTAAATTGCAACAACCACATGAAGTGGCTTATCAGAGTAGTGTATTTCACAAACTTGGGAGTTAAACCTTCAAGGAAATGAACATTTTAAATTGCAATGATCACATGAAGTGATCTATCAGAGGAGTGTATTTCACAAACTTGGGAGTTAAACCTTCAAGGAAATGAACATTTTAACAATCAAAGCCCTTTGAAACTTGGCCATGTGACAGATGTATGTTTCTGAGTATTTTCAACTAAGCCTTCAGCCTTCTGCTCCATTTTGGGAAAGTATTTGTAGATCTTCTTGTGTTTTTGGTTTAGGTTTTTATATGCTCTGAAGAAAAAATACCAGGAAGTCTCTCTGACATCCAAAATGAATAAAGCAGCTTGCATTACACTATTAGTATTCCAGATAAAAACCATCCTGGGTTTCCCACTCAGGGTAAACTTACCTTATAAAAGCTAACACACAATACTAACAAAATGAAATCTTAGCAAGACAAAGCTGTAGCAAGTTAACAGCTCAAGATCTAACACTAATCTTCATTAATATCTAGTACTTCATTACATTTTAGGAGCATAGGATTGGAAGGGACTTCCAAGGTCACCATGTGCAGACTGCTGCTTCTCCAAGAAACCCTGATACATTAATTCCTTCCTAAAATGCAGGTTCTGCCTTAAGGCAATCAGATTTCCTCCTTGACCATGGTCCAGAATGCCACTGCTGACAGAATCATTCCCATTTCCAGACCAACTGCATCAACAGCTGGTTCATCTCTATTTACCCTTGTGTTAACACTGTACTCAAAGACAAGTTAGTTTCCTCCCTTAATGTTGTTCTTCCTAGTAAGAAAAAATAAAGAGCAAATTTATTTACTCAATAGGAAATGCAATGAAATTGAAAATAAAACCCAACACAAAACTGTAAGCTTTTATCTGGGCAGGTTAACAAAGGCAATCCCTTTATTCTTTCTCAGCACTTAATTACGCTAAAGCCCAGCTCTGTATCTATTTCCCTTCCTAGGTTTATTCCCCCTCTTAAGCAGATAACCCAAATTCTACCCTCCAACCCACAAGATGTTTCACCAGTCCCCGAAGCAATAACACACAGCTCTCCTTATTTCATTCACCACACTTTAGGATGCATTTCCTTTCCCTCAAATCATGTAATTACTACGTGATCCTCTAACACATCCGGTGTCTTCCCTGTTAGTCACAGCCAACTGCTGAGTTCCCAGCACATGGCAAAAATTCTTCTAGCCCATAATGGTAAGGCTAAAAAGCTATTTGAAGTCAGCACAGCAGAAATGTGATGAAATTTAACCAATGATATGCAGCCCGTACTATGTAATTCTGGCTGGAAAATTACTCCAGAGTTTGTCATATTCCAATTTAACCAGCATACATTGCTTTTTACTGATGATATTGCCATGAATAATTATTAAGACTGGCATAATGATAAGACCCATGAAGAATAACACAGCTACAACATTCTGGTCTAAAACTTGCATTTTCTTTCCCTTTTGGCCATTTATTTCTCTAATGAAATCTAACCACGGAATCTGTTACATTTTTTCTACACAACTCAGGTATTGAAGAAGGCACAAAGTGCAACCTTCCCTTGTTTAAACCTTGTTCCATTTACTCCATCTAACATATACCTCCATGTCTAACTATCTTTTCCTTCTAAGATTTCCTCTTACATCTTTCCATGTGAATCATACTATCCTCACAATTAAATATAAATAAGACACCTCGTATTCTGAAACCCTACAGCACTGTTTCTGAATTAAAAGATTAAAGGAAACACATAATGTGGCAAACACTAGAAATCTAATTTTTTGCAGGGTATGATAGTGGAAGATAAACACCCCTCTGACTTGAGCATATGAATTTTGCTCCATATCAACTGACACCACTGCCCTCACTGAAAGGAAGGATTAATTCATAAATAAAGACAGAGAAAATATTTGCTCTTGTCTTATAATTTCTTTCCTTTTCCTACTTTTAGATGGGAGAACAAGTTCTGATACTTGTTCTGCAAGGTCTAATTCAGCTTTGTATCTTTATCTACACTTGTTGATATTCAAGTCTAGAGTTTCCATATCTACAGTGCACACAAGGTGAAGAGTCAGGTTGCACTCAAGCAGCTTTTAATTGAACTCTGATGACCAGGGTTGCTACTAATTCAAAAAAATTCAGACTGCAAAGCTTGAGACTGACTTTTCTAAAGAGAAGGTGCAGCAGAAGCTGTTGGTGACTGTTTTACTCTTGACACCAGTGAACCAGGACCTCACAGAACCCCTTCATGTCTACTTTAGTCTCCAACACACCTAAGTGTGAGGACACAAAATTCTATTCACAGCAGCACAAAATCCAGTTTTACTTATGAAGGTTTAGAAGCATGTGAAATGAGCTACAATTCTTACTTTCTGCACCTCAGTTTATCAGAGATTTTCCTGCTGGACTACAGAAAATTTATATCGAAAGGAAACAGGTGGTAGAAGGGAAGAGAATGGCAAATAAAAACATAAACAAAAAAAAGCACAGTCCAAAAATTCCAGTGGTACTGAAGTAAACAATGTGAAAGATACTGATCAGCAAATACTGATTTCCTTGTTCCAGCTGGTCCCTTAAGATTGTATCTCCCCAAACCAAGACCCATCAGCATGGATATCAAACCCTGAACAAATCCAGCCTACAGAAGAAGGAAGGGGAGTTGGGAAAGAAACATCTTGCAACTCCTCTCCAGGTGGAAAGAACACATCCCATGGCAGTGAAGGCTGCTTCTTCCAGTGACAAAGGCAGCAAGCGCAGAGACAAATTAGATGGAAGTACATTTTAGCCTATTAAAGCCTTTATCCTTTTAAGTGTCCTTTGCAGTTAGTATATTAACTGTTTCTTTAGAAACACAATTGCTGAAGTTGCTATTTAGTATAACTAAATGCCATTTCTAAAAGCTTTTGCAAGACTTAGGATGAATTCCTAAGCAAGCTTTGTCCAGATGGAGAACTGTTTGTGAGAAGAATCAACCAGTATGAGCTGGGTTTGTGTTATCATTTTCACAGGAATAATGATCAATATTCAAGCAGTTACAGGATAGAACTAAACTCACAGTGGAGAATCCTCAGTCCTGTTTGCAGACTGGGGAGATGGATATGCCTGGAGTAGCCCTTTGATAGAACTGGACTCCACACAGATGAATGCCTGCTGTCCATCTGGTGCTGTAATTGGCAAACTTTATATATAAGAAACATGTTGCTCAGCCTTGCTTATTTATATAAAATGTCACCACAACTTTTATATTTTGCATGGGATATAAATTTGTAAAAACCCGCATGTCTGTCCTGAGTTCCAGAAAAATCAACACGCACTCTTTAGTCCTGCTTTTCCTCTTTGAATTTCAGCTTGTTAGTAAGGCACCCAACAAAGGTCACCTTGGACAGCAGTGGAGAGTCAAAGGGAGCTCCTTTCTGGGCACTGTGTCCTTTCGTGACTTGAAAGAAAGGTCTGCCAACAGCAGGTGCCCCTAGAGCACACAATGTTTACACGTGGCCACAGTAGAACATGCCAGCTCCCAGTCCAGCAGAGTTTGGCCATCAGCCATGTGCTGAGGCTGGACAGGCTCAGGACCCTGCTCAGCCAAGGTACATTCTGAAGGTGCCTCCATGAAGCTGAATCTCTCCATTGGAACTACACACACAGCTCAGTTCCCCTTCCTGCTCAGGATCCCATGCAGAGTTGCTTTCTCTGCTAGGCTTGTAAATGAAATGTTGTAGCATCTCCCACTTGTATTTGTTTGAGGCTGAGTATTGTACTTTGTCATTTGAACCCTGCAGGTCTCAAACTCATTGTCACTCCGTGTCACATGATCACACTTGTACACAGATCTCCTCCATGCCATCCACTCACTTTTCTGTAACACTGAATGCCAAAAATAACCCTGGAACAGAAACTACTTCATGCATTACATTACTCATGAACTAAAAGCTAAGTATATTGTACCTTGATAAGAATAAGAGTTTTTTTCCCACAGAAGGAACCCACCATTTCTCCCAGTAGGATACCAAAGGGAAGGGTCAACGCTGTGCTAACACAAAGGTGAGGCAGGCAGGCAGTGCTCCCAGGCTGCAGCAGTGCCTAATGGCTTGGTTGCCTCACACATAACCTCATTCTTCATCTCATGCTTCAAGTCACTACCAAGGTCTAACAACATAATTAGAGGTTTCCTACAATGAGTGGCAAATGCAGGTGAACTACTTTGAATGCAACCACTACAGCAGTGCTTGTAAGTGATAAGCAGCAGGGAAGAGGAACAAAGATTAGAGAACAACTTCAACAGCAAAGGTTGGTCAGTATTTACCTAGAAATCACATTAAAACTATTGTTTAAAATACCTGACTTGTTTGAAATTTCACCATTAAATAGAGTAAATATGACTGCAAGACTGCGCACAGCTGACACAGAGTCATGCAGACTGATCTGTGAGGAGCAGCAGCTAAACTACTGCCTGCTGTCCCTCTTCCTCATGCTCTCTCTCTTACCAGGCCTTCCAAAACAGTGAAATTCTGAGAGGAGAAAGGCAGCATCCTCTAGCACTGTTCCTTTAGAGAATGGCAGACAGTAATGCCCAAGGGATTTCAGATCAAGGATCACTCTCCCAAACTAAGATTTCTGAGAGCAATGTATGTGGTCAGCACTGACAACATACTTGGAATCCTCCAACAGAACTAAGGAATAAAAAGCCAAAACAAAAAGACATCAAGTAACTTGTGCATCCATCAGCCACAGAGACAGCCAAGAACATAAAGCTGTATCTTCTCCAAAGAGAACTTCTGACTGTTTATTTTAAATTGAGAAGCAAAAACCAAATGGCAATAATAATAAAAAAAATTCCATTATGTCCAATTAAGTGAAAAAATAATCTGGTCTATAGGATTTCCCCTATTATTTATTGACTCCTTTTACTTGGCTTTTAGTGTAACATCTGTAAAACAAAGTCTGGAGCAAACTGCAGCTGATTCTATAAAAGAAGTGTTGATTTCACGGATTTATTTTTTTTACAAAATGTCTCATGCTTACATGAAACAGGTACGTAAAACAGGTTTAATTTGAAATTGGAATGTTGTTCTGAGGAAAAAAAACCAACAACCCAAAAACCCTTTCCCAATTTATCTCAGCAGTGACAATTTTCTAAATTAGTTAAAGACCTCCCAGTCCTGCAGTAACCTTCAGAGATAAATAATCATTCCTGTATCTATTTTTATCAGGAGAAATACTCCTTATCAGGAGTATCTGAAGTACAAAGCAATGTTTCAATACTTGTATTTTCATTTTGGCCAGCTCTGTAAATAACAACATGCAAATATTAAATTTCTTAGTGGGTCTTTGCAAATCGTGCCTCCACAAATAATCCTCCTCTAAAAATAAAGAGCTCCATCCCATACACACACACAGGAACAATTTTAAGGTTCCAACTCTCATATGTCTTTGAATGAAATCACCAAGAAACAAATTCAGAAGTTTCTTTAGTGGAAGAAGCACAATAAAGAGGAAAAATATTTTTCTCTCTTTTTTTTTTTTGAGAAGGACTCCTTGTTTTCATGAATGTTACAAACTGCTTGACACAGTCAAATATTTTTGAAGCATAATGGACTATAATGGAACACATTTTGTGTTGAATTACGTAACAGAAAAGGTATGCAAGTTTAATCAACTATTACTTAGCATATTCCCTGCTTGAAGTCAGGCAGTGTTCGCACTACAACTCACACATTCCTCAGCCCTGTAAATGATCCGAGATTGTCGGCCACTCCAGGCGCCTCCGTAGCCCAAATTACACTGCAGTGATGCTATTCCCCTCCCAGCCCCACAGCACCGGCTCCGGCTACGGGCGGCGATCTGCAGCAAAGTGACCCAAACCCTGCTGCGGGCACCAAAAAACACAAACAAACAACAAATTCCAAACCTCCCACCCCTACCTGAGCAACCCGGAGCTACTCACCATTCACGGCTGCGGGAAACTGAGCCATCATGGTCCCGAGTGCGCCCCGCTAGCCCTCAGCCATCTGCAACATGAAAACATCGTGCCATTAATAATGCAACAAGGGCAGCGCCGAGCGGGGCGCGTCCGTCCCCGGCCCCGCTTCCGACAGCAAACAATGCCCGGCCCGGGGCTGCTGCTGAACCAGCGGCATTTACACCCGGGAGGGGGTGGCGGAGGTTTTTTTTGTCTATTTTTTTTTTTTTTTTAAATAGAGTATGCAGTGCAGTCCTGAACCTTGTGGCAGTTCTTAAAGGCAAACAGTAGCAACTGCCGGGAGTGATGTACACAAACAGCTCCCGGCTGCGGGGACATATGGCTGGGGACAGCACAGCCCGGGGTCCCAGCACAGCCCTGCCAGCTCTCCCCGGTACACATTTACTGCTTCATAAAAA